>OY754333.1:135645946-136245946 GCA_963573305.1 Pyrrhosoma nymphula | reverse complement strand
TGGGAGACGGAATAGTTGCCACGAGATAATTGAGAGTATCCTCGAAATGAGGCCGCACTCGTAACTTTCTCTCTTTGCACTCCGAACTCCAACTCATGAGGGTTCGTTCATCTTTTCGCATTGGCGTAAACTAAGGTAATCAGGCTCTGGATAAACGTTTTAATTTTTTCAGTCGAATTTCATGCATCGTTGAAAAATAACTATCGCATCGCTGTGACTAAGGAATGAGCATTGTTCGATGGTAAAAAGTTTCAGTCGACATTCTTCCATTCCTGATGTGAACTTATCCTTCTTGAAAGTGATCTAGCACCTAGTAGGTTGAAAGGCCAACATTGTTGGATGCTAAATTTTATTTCCAAGAATTTCTTATTATTTTAATAGAAGATGAAATTGGAAATTTATGCTCTGCTCGTAGAAACTGGTTTTTAACTGCGGTTTGGTGGTACGCTGTAGTTTATCGCATGTAGTAATACCATTTTGCATTATAAGAAACTCCATAGCGGACTTCGGAGTCGTCTGGGCATTTAAATATACGAAACAGTCAGTTTGATGGAGTTTCAAGTCTTGGCTGTTACCATTTGCCTTCTGAAGGACCCTTAAGACTTACGATGTTGTCATATTCTCTTCAATCAGCTATCCTGCTGCGTCTGTGTATTTTTGTAACCTTAAACTTGTTTGAAATTTTAATAGAAATTTTTAGTATTGCACTTTTAATTTTCGTAAGTACTGCACTTCATTTTGCCTTATTCATTGCATTGACTTTTTTCAATGTAATAAATATATTCAGGATGTTATTATAATTCTGATTGTTTCTTTTTAATTTCAGTTAAAAGTCCAGGAGGCCATGCGGAAAAAAGAGAGATTTCACAAAGAACATGAGGAGGTAAGTAGAGAAAGTCTGAACCCCATTTCATGTTGATTGGATATGGACCTTCGTTGATCATCCCTTATTGATGTATTTTTCTCGCTTTCAAATGCATGAAATTTTTAACTTTATACTATTGCAGATTTTCCCTTTGATGCATGATGTATCGCTTGAGCAGCTAAATAACGGTAGTAGTTTGAATTTCAATGCCAGTGATTTCTTTGGTATGCTTTAAGCCTGTTATGTAGACGTAATTCTGTGACCTCAGCGATATGATGACTCCGTTGGTTTTCAAGCTGCTTGCAGCGTTTTGTTATGCGGGAAATCCCTTGGAATATTTTAGTTATTCCAGGAATTTTCTTTGCATGTGAGCTTATCCTTGGTGGGCTGTGCAAAATTTTGTGGCAAAAATTGCTTTTTCAATATCACCTGATCAAGTAGTTCTAAGTATTTTCTGAGTTGAAGATGAATCACATATACTAATCAAAGAACTGACACATAAATTTGTTAAACTCAAGTTATTGGGAATTTTGTTCGTACTTCCCGATAAAATTTCAGTTATTTCAATGATAACGATTTTATCTTTGAACATCCTCGATTTTGAGTAAATAATGGGTTTTTTAATATGTGACGTGTTTTGTTTCTCGTCGTCCCTTAATTTGATTTAAAATAGAATGATTTAGACTTGCGCGTGTCAAAATATTAAATTATAGTATTGCGCGGATTCCGAGAGTATTTTTGTCCTTGTTAATATTTAACCTAAATATTACGGTTATTTTTAAATATAATGTTAGCCGCGGGCATGTTTCCATCAAACTTTTACAAAATAATTGAATGTGATAATAGAAAGCGACGGGTCGTGAAATTTTATCCCTAGGCATTTCTTTATTATATCGCGGTTTATCCTGTGTTAAGTCTGTCATCGCGTAACTCAACTCAGCTTAGGATATCTTTCCTTCTGTTACTAAATAATTTTTGGGATTCAACTCTGGTAATTCCAGTTATCCCTTATCGTATTTGATTGTCTTCTAAGACATTCATGTGTTAAGTCGTAGCAGCAGTAGAAATTACAGATACAACTCGAATGATGTCTATCAATATGAGGGGGGAGGATTATAAGGAAAGCCAGAATCTTAGTTTCAAATCAATTGATATTGTTGATAATAATAAATTTGGAGGGGATTATAAGCCTCAGTAAATTTGGCTGTCCTTCAGTAGATTTATCGATTTCTCCAGAATTTTATACATGGAGAATTAATTATAAAAAGGACTTAAAATAATTTCATTTTTATCTATTTCCCTTCCGTAATATTTTGGCTCTCATTTATCAGTTGAATTTGATATAAACCATATATTTTACATGGAAACTGAAATTGTTGACATTGAGTTTTTAAATTTTGTTTGCAATTTTGTTTATTGATTGCACGATTTTTTGCAGCATTTTTTATGTAGTGTCTCTCTACCCGTTATTAAGCACATCTCAGTTAAAATACAATAATGTTAAAGTCACCTGCAGCATTGAGTGGTGTAGAATATCTTTTTATTTCTTACAGTACTGATAATCATTTTGTAAAAGACAGTTTCATTTATTCGCGGTTTTTTTCATATTGCAGCTAGAAATTCAAGTCCACCACAGGATAAAACTTTCTTGGTCACGTCACCGTGTGCGAAGCAAATGATGTATGGAACTCAACCTCTTAAAAAGATGGAATAGTTTCTGTATTCGATTGTTTCTTTTCCAATATTTTACTTGAGTGATGAATGCTATCCACATGATGTGATTCTTCAGTTTAATTTGATAACAGAGATCCTGCTTGAAAGTTTAAAATACTGAGAAGTGAATCTTTTCTCCGCTTAGAGTTGATGAAAAATAGAGATCTTCAAATCCTCATTTTCAAATGTTTAGGTCTTCAAATCTTTCTTTTGTTCTATTAGCACTCTCTCATCTTAGATACCTGGTTACCTGGTGGATATCAGATTGGTGTGGTGACTGGAGTATTTACATCCCTTCCTGTAGACACCTGTAAATTCTGGAGATATTTCACAGATATTCCGATCCCTTACTCTGGTGCTATGTAGAGTGCTCACCAAGAGAAGTGTTCTGAATTAGGATAAACTGCCATCCCCTTGGAACTTTTTTTAAGATTAATTTATTAATCCGTCCTTGACCAACTTTCTCACGGGTGATTTCAGTTGTCGGTTGCCTCCTCAAGTCACCAACCAACCAACGACATATCTATCAAAGGTTATTAAGTTTGTGTCTCGGGCTACCTATATCTTTATTTATTGAAATACGTATCACCTTTAGTGCAAATCTTTGATGCAAATCATTTCTTGAAAATTTCCAAAACTTGTCTCTAAAACTGAACAATATTCCTCTGGTTCCCTTCTACTTTAGTACGTACACTTAGTTCCCTTAGCCACTTGGCTAAATGCCATGCGATTTAAAGGGAACCCCTGAGGCTCTAACTGGATTCCGATGGCTTTCAAGGGTGGATTCTTTTCAAGAGAGGTTCATAGGACGCATATAACGACATAAATCCGCTCAATTAATAAGTAAGAGGTTGGGATTTCATGGAGATCTTTCGCTTTGAACGCTGAGCAAAAAGTAACGTAATTTATCATCGTGATGCTCATTCGCTCAATACAAACGCACTCTAAGAATATATGAATGACTAAAGTAATCATAGTGAGAAATTTATGACCCAAGATATCTGCAATAAGATTTCATAAGATTATATTCTTATTATTATACAATTCGTTACAAGTTGGCTATTTGCCAGGTGGTAACAGTTAAAGAATGAAAGTACATCACCAAAGTAAAAACTAAATCAGTCAAATCTAAAATTTAAAATTAACATGGAAATTAGTTTTCCAAATTAAATATTTTGCACCTATTCTTAAAAATCTTTAAGTTGCTAGGAGAAGGCTGAAAAAGTTCTGCTGGGAGTCTATTCCAATCATCAATCATCCTGTTAAGATAAGAAAACTTATTTACGTTGAACGTCCTTTGTGACCAACATTTCATCTTGTATTGGTGATCATTCCTACCAATATAGTTGTGGTTTTCTATCTTATGTCGCAGTTCCCCCCATGCTTTTTCCCCCGCAAGTGTGTGGAAGAGTGCGCAAATCCTATTTATTTTTCTTCTCCGTGCTAGTGAGTCCCATCCCAATACTTGCAGCATTTTAGTGACACACTCGGTCTTTTTATGCTTCCCCATTACATACCTTTCTTCCATCGCCTTTCTTTGTACCTTCTCAATGGATTTTGTTTGTACCTTTTTATACTGGTCCCATACTAGTGACGCGTATTCTATCTGTATATATCTGCTTGTTTAGAGACATTTATTTCCATAAATTTCCGAAATATAAATTTTGGTGTTAATTTCCCCTGCATAACTCTTTGTGTGCAGTATGTATTATAATAAAAAGATTCTACGAAGTTAGTTAAATTTTAATCTTCAGAACGATTACTTAAAAGTTTTACACAACAAAAATTTTATTACTGCCCCTTGTGAGCCGTTTTATCTTAACATTATTATCGAAATTAGGAATCTGAAACTATGAATCATGAAAATGAAATATCTGGCCCTTTTCTACAAATATTTGTGTTCCGCTAAAATTTCCATAAGATATTTGCTTAGTCTCCTATTTAGAGCTAAAATAGTAAATTTATTCCCCGGTAATCGATGACAATCTAATTTTGTTTTACCATCTCGTTACTCATGGTGTTAAAAACGTGTTAAAAATATTTTTAAAAAAGCCAAATAATAATACATGTTCATTACATTAATAATGTTAAAAGTCTGTTGTATCTATATCGGGGACTTGGCCCAGGTTTTTACCTGGATGCGTCTGAGCTATCGGGTAATAATAAGCAGTCGAGGTGCTTGCGCAATCGTTTGTGGAGCGCACCGCATCGACTTTTCGACGCATCCGAAGCTATATCGCCCATACCGCCATGGGAATTGTGGTACTAAATAATGGATATGTAGAATGAGATGCGTTGCTGGTCATTAGGGCTTTTCGGTAAGCAGCAATGGTTTGACATCATCCTTGAAATTAACCTGTATGTATTTTACTTCTCTCCAACAACAATTTTGCTAAGTCAGTTTTTTTGCTTAACCAGGCATATAAACGAGATTGTTCGTTTGGGGGCCAAAATCAACGCGCTAGCACAATGGTACGAGAGATGAAATGCGCACAAATGTTTGCGCCCGCCCAAAATAGCCGTAAATTTCTGCGGACCTCCACCCGCGGCGTGCGCATGCGCATCCACAGCTCAGGGGATTACTTTACTCTTGGTCGTGTAGCCAATCGAACGAGACAACATTCATTTAAATCCTGTCATTAGTCACGAAGTTATAGTTTCGAAACAGATCACCCTGCGAACATTACATAACCGTTTTCGTCCTGGTCCCCCTTTGTCGGTCTGATTTAATGTCGTATGTACGTCAAAATGAAGCTAGGAAGATAACAAAGAACATTTAGAGATGATCGGGTAGGAAAGAGAACTCGTAACGGAGTTTTGGAGAAAGCAGCATAGATGGATGGTGATTCTATTGACAGGGAAAGGAATGCTGAATGGGGTGATGGAGGGAAGGATGTTGGGTAAGCGCAGGAGACGAAAGAGAGCAATCGGACTCTCGGGCGACATGAGGAATTAGGCGGAAAGTTTGAGAAACTTAAGATAAACTTGATTGCGGCAAATAGTTAGCTTTAAGAAGGAAAGAAAGTAGTGAGAAGTAATTTATTTCAATTTGAAAGGATTCCACCAAATTACGCCGATTAACATCCAATTCTTCAAGGAAGAATTTTTAAATATATGACCGCGATACTGGATACTTGACATAGATACTTCCCGTAAATTCTGCGAAACAATTGGTAGCATTAAAAAATGATGAGGAGCAATGAATAATTAGTGGTAGTTATGAGAGGCCGGACCACAGGTAGACATTAGTCTGTCATTAGAAGGGCACCGGCACCGCTAGCGCCCTAATCTGGGCCTTATCCCAGCCTAGGGCGTCGTCATTGGCCCGACCCTCTTACCGGGAGAAGAACCGCACCGAAATGATTGTGTGCAATATAGTTTATAATTTTAACTAAAAAAGTAGGATAAAAATGTCTTTTTCGGTGTCCTGCGATGTGGTCCATCCCGCTATCACTAACCCAATGAATAATCCTCAAGCCGGGCAACAACTTATCAACTATGATACCTTTCATTTCTACCGATGTTTTAGACGTTTCTTGTCAAAACCATATATCAATCTGGTCGGAGCTGAGTAAATCTGAAACATTCTTGATCTTAATTTAGGAAACAAATCTCCATTTTCCACAAGGATCATTCATTCCTCGGTTGAATTGAAAATTCAAAAAAATAAAACTCCCGAATGCCCCCCTTACAATTCCCGGGCGTTACATCTGCCACCACCGCGCCGAATCTATATGAATCCGAAAGCGGGAGGACGATGCGAACCGGCGCCGAAAAACTCTCTCATGACCCTCCCTTTCCGGGCCCTAATATTCATTTATGCACGAGGAGCTAACTAAATTTAAGTGCCTTCATCAGCGACGTCCCGGCGCGGCAGAGAGCAAGACGGAGGAAATGAACGTCTCAATCCCGTTCGCATAAAACGCCGCCCCTCTCCTCCTCCACCTCCTCTTCATATTTCTCTCCGCCGACTTTCTTTCCAAGTCTCCCGGCACCATACCCCCCACGACCCTTTTTCTGCCGCTTCAAACGCCTTCCCTCCACCCCTGGGGTCTTTCAACTCTCTCCCCCCCCCCCATCTCATCCTTCTCCCTCGGGGGACCATTAGCCTCACGGAGCACGACCCGCGCATCAATCACGCATCATAATACATCGCCGCATTCGCTGTTGCTGTGGAGTCCTCTCTCCCCGGGTGTGCTGCTTCGGATCGGCGAGGCCGGTAAAGAGTGGCGAGTGGTCGGGATCATCGTAGGAATTGTACAAAATTTAGGGTAGGTGTCATTAATTACAGCAGAGAACAAACGGCGTATTGACACATGGATGCGAAGCTCGTTTTTAGCGAGAAATAATTTCTGTCACGCCTATCGCGCGCAATTTGTCCATAAATCTTGAAAACATTTGCGTGCTTTTATGGACATTATTTCCATTTTGCAGTTTTCTATATAAATTATTACAGTACCTCGACAACTATGCTCCGAATACCAATGTTTTCAGCGTATCAACTACACAACTGATCCATTCAAAATGGCAAAATGACTTCAATATTTCCCTGTGCTATCGCACCGAATGGTTCCATTTTTTTCTTTTCTTTTATCTATGGTCTGTGCCTATAATTTCCCCGAGCTCTTCATCCGAGTCTTCGAATATTTTACGCATTTCGTTGGAAACCTCTGTCTAACCCGTTTATAGCAGTCTAAAAGCTTTCAAAGCTTTTCAATTTGTCCTGAGCTTAAGTGCTGATTTCACTGTTGGGAGTATTTTGAAAGAAAACAGGTTTTCCTGTTTTGAGCATGCTAAGCACTCTAGGTTTGATTCTTATTGCAAGTGGTGTAGCATATACAAGAGCCTTCTCATGGGTTATATTCTCTTAACTCCATTTTTCCAATATTGTATCCTTCTTAAACTCGTATTTTTGCCCTTCCATCAGAGAACCTAACAGTTTTATCATCTCCTCTCTCACCCGCGCTTAGCACTTTTCTTCATAATACTACTCTTTTCAAATAATTGTCACCTCTGGGGAAGTCCTCCAGTACTTTCTTCACACCCATGTCTCAAAAAAGCTTCCAGTTACATACCTTTTTTTTCCTCAGTCACCTATTTTCTGAATCATGCAAAGCTAAGATATTTTTAGGGTGCTAACTAATCCATCCCTTATATCTGTGCTGTAATTTTCACGCATACGTACTAAATGTCCTACTACGCCACTCCCTCTCGGGGTGGGCACAATCAAAAGAGCAAATTTATCGGCGTAGGACCTGAATACTGACTCTCAGTTAATAATTTCCCTCATCATACCCTATCCTTGTGTACCTCCTTCGCTTCTACCTCATTCATTGGTTTATGCACGCTCTCTTATTATAAGACTTCCTCCATAGACATATTCCTCCTCTTCAGAATCTCTTCAACCACTTTCACTCTTTATTCCTTTGATCAACCATTCACTTTTCTATCAAATATTTATTTATACGATTATCATCCATTCCCTCGACATGGACATGCTAACGAAGCTCGCTCTTTTCATACATTTCCATTACTGGAGCATCCATTTCACATGCCTATTGCATTTAGCCTACTAATATGCTTGTCCAAACAATGAAGTGGAGATGAGTACACTTCTACATATGGCAATTTTTATTTCCTCTGACAAATTTATTTCTTGATATGCTCCACATACTACGTACGACTTCCCTTCCAGCATTCCCATGCCTCTTCTACTCCATTTCCAAGTTGGGAAAATGTGTATTTTGTGGAGAAAGGAGGAAGTAAAAAGGAAAATATTAGAAGTGTTGAACAAATTGTATGATAAAAAGTTTTGCATTGAAGTTTTCAAACGGTTTCGTGAAAGGAAAACGTTTCGTTTTTGGTGGGTGGGGCGGTTGGTGGAATGGTAGCGGTATCGTGGGCGGGGCTTTATTGATACGTGTCCGCGGTCCATCTTCCCCTCCCCCCTCTGTCCCTCTCCTCGCAACACTTTTCCCTATCCCTCTCCACCCATTTCAACCCTCCCAGCCTCACCTACCCTCCCCTGATGCCAACCCCCTACACTCGCGGGTTGCATTGAAATTCAAAAGAGGTCGCACCCGGACGACTGCCGAAATTATTCTCCTCTTCTGCTACCCCCTAAACCGGAAAGGGTGGGAAAAAATACCCTCCTCGTTTTATTCCTTTCTTTCCGCTTTCCAACCCCCTGCTATACACCTTTTTTTATTCCTCCCGCTATCCTTATCCTTCATTGTTCCCTTTTTTGGGATTCATGATCGCACGGGGGAGCCGTGAGGAGAAGGTCTTTTGCGGTTTCGGGTTGTTTCTGGAAGTCGACCGAGCGGAGGTGGTGTGAGGCCTTGCTGCGGTTGGTGCGAAGGGGAAGAGGGGGTGGGCGCGAAGGCGAAACGATCCGATGAATAAGGAGGAGTGATGCGGTGCTGGAAGTGCCCTGGGGGTGATTACAGGGGGCTGAGGAACTTGAGGGAGAAGGTTGAGTCGGGCGATACTGCGGTATCTTTTGCGAGCTGCGATATATATTCGCCATATTGGTCGTCCTGTCGCTTCGGGATGATAATTCGTGATGCGATTGAAATGCAATATGCAACGTAACGGCGGAAAAAGTCGCAAATGACGTATGCGATGTAAGTGCGAGATCTTGCTTTGTTAAGGCGATTCCATGGGATGGGAGGCACAGTTGAGAAGTTTTATGAGACTATTGTGATTGTTAAATGTGGTCTACCTGTTAAGGTGAGTTTACACAGAGGTAATATAAATTCTACTCGTCTTTCACGTGTCCGCAGAATTATACCTCCTTGCACTATTTTCCTCTTCAGCTATGAATACACTGTACCTCTCTTAATCACATCCTTTTCCCTCTTTTTCACTTTCATGCTCCCCGCATAACGTCCTCCCATCTGTCAATGGCTTCACCCTTCGACCCTTATCGTCTACTTCTTCTTCTAATCCTCCCTTCTCCAAATTTTCTTCAGCAGCTTACTCCCCTTCCGTCCGTAGAATCTCCTCCATCTTTTCTATTCCCGCTTCTTGAACGCTTCTAATCTACTTTTATCGTATTTCCTCCATGTCAAGGCTCCTGCAACATACAGCGCCATTCAATATTATACTCCTCATCAGATTTTTCTTTATATCCGTAAGTAAGTTCCCCTTCGCCAGTTCTCCCCTCTTATTGAACACCTTTGTCGCTAACCTAAATATTTTCCTAATATCCTTTCTACTATGCATTATTTCCTTTCTAGTCACTGCCAAAGAAATGAATTATTCTACCTCTTATCAATTAGTCCTCTCTTTTATGATTTTCCTCGCCTTCTTCGTTTTAGATAATTTTGTTGACAAATTGTGAGGGGAACGCAAACTAGCCACGGTATTTTCTTTATGAAGTTTCACGCAAGGTCACAGAAGTGCTGAAATGGCACGGAGAAAATATCAGCCGTCTAGACCAGAACTTTTTCCGGTACTTTTTACCTTTCACAGAATTTCGGAAAAATTGCGTCATCTCCCGATCAAGGCGGAAGGATCAAAGGGAAGGCCCCCAACTGTAATCAGCGGATCACGATAAAACTTCGTAAGGTGATAGAAAATGAAAATTCATTAGATATGTGTTTTCGGAAAAGCGTCCAAGTTTTCCAGGCCCTAGTTTTCGAGATATTTGCTTTTGAAAATGTTTATAACCTCCTGAATGATGCAACCCGCCCGTGCACCCCCAGCCCCTGCACCGTTCTCGGACTTATCTTCTAGGCCAGCGATGGAGTTGATGGGTCTCCGTATGACTCATAACCAAACTATTAGCTTTGTGTGCGGCATAGCCTGTATTTCTCACTTGTCAGCACATTTCCTATGACTTTAGTAGAGGTACACACGATCGTATGCTGAATGTACAATGTACATGTGCTTTTACGCTTTCAGTCGTAGACGATGCTCGTCAAATAAAAACGCTTATAAGATTGGCCAATGGAATGGGCATCCCTCGACGTTAGACGGACAGCGCTCTTCCCTTTATACTCGTATATGGGCAAAATCTTGAAAAATTTATATTCCACTAATTTTGTTCCTTAATTTTCCATACCAATAACTTAATTATAAACCTAATTTATTAGTATTGGAACGCACGAAAGCACTCGGCCACCCTATTTAACTCTTCCGCTGTAATCGTGAACTATTAGTCCCGATTCATCATGTAGGGTTTTCAATTCGAGGACTGGTGCTCAATGGTATTTTAGATACCTATTCTTAACTGCCTAAAAACAATTCAGTAACAGCAATCACTAACACTTTTCGTGGCTGCTTGAAGACGAAATATCTAGACCTTTCATACTACTTCGTCGTGGGCGTTGCTTTTCATTTGAATTCAAAGTTTGGGGACGAGAAATGGGTTGGTGGCTATTACTCGCTTCCTTCCTGGAATTTGGACCGCGATATTTTCGGAAAAAAGGACAAGTTCATTCAAAACCTAAATTGGAGAATATTGCCCTTGATCCGTTTATTTTCCTGATTCCGAGTCATAGGAAATGAAATTAAAATATAGGTATAAAAAATTTAGGTCCATGCTTGTATATTTACTTTTCTCTACCAGCGATGGTGAAAAAACACAATTATACATACTACTTAATTGTAATTAATACATTATACACAACATTAAACCGATAATTTTTACAAATGACAAATAAAATTACGTAATTTTCGTTAATTTTAATTTCATTAACATCAATTGGTGTGAACAAGAGAGCTTCAATTTTATTATTTCGTCGCTACTGAAATCCCTCCGTAAACAGTACGTAAACCTCAGCTAAATTATCTCTATTTTCCAAACACCATTATCAACAAGTAATATTTGAATTCAAAACATGAAATTCGAGGATGAATTCTGGATAGGAGTCGGTTCTATATTATGCAGTACTTCCCCTCTATCCCAGCCAACCGATGTAATGGTATTTGATATGAGCATTAAGAAACATTGTCGTCGAAGAAATGCACATTAGATAAAATATTACAAGGTCTAAGAATATGGTGGCAGAAAAACAATATCTTGCACGTAAGTGCGATATTCTTCAAAGGAAATATCATTCGCCTTGACCGAGATTCGAACCCGGATCCCTCGATTTCGCAGAGTGCTTTAACCAGTTAAACTACCGAGGCGTCCTTCTCCCCTGTGGATTTTGTGGTAGCTTTATAGGAACAAGGCGTTCAAGACTGCTAGACATATGATGTCAACAAACAGTCCAAAGCGCGCGCTTAGCGCCACAGTGCGCGAGGATGTAGCCATATATTGAACACAATGAGGTGTTCGCTCTTTTGACCAATTTTGAGGATAGTGGTAATAGCCACGGTATTTACCTTTACAGAATCACCCGCAAGTGCACATAAGTGATATATTCCACAGAGGAAAAATCATTCGCCTTGACCGGGATTCGAACCCGGATCCCTCGATTTGCCTCTTCCAATTGCTTTTGCACGGAGAGAGACGTTTTTTACTGGCTTGCGTCGTGTTCAAGCTATACTGTCGCAGAAGTTCACCACAATATTGCAACGCATTGGTTAACTCATTCCTCTCATAATTTTTCTTAAAACTCGAGATGTTAAACGGGTGGCCGTCTTCATCTTATAAAATCCAGATAATATGTCGCTAGTTTGTGACGTTGTGCTTGTGATCTCCATGTCACTCGGCGAAATTCCACTTACGAATGAAAACCCAAGAGCTGTTCTAACTGTGCGCGGCGGGAGTTAATAGACGTATCCCTTTGTACAAGTATTGCAAGACCTTCTTGGAAAGCGGAAAGTAACGGTTCTAAAGGGATTTCCCATCTGCGTCCCCTGGTAAACGAAGGTAAGGCACCCCGCACCAAAACCTAGAAACCAAAGGGCGGAAGGAGAGTAAAGGGACTACAACCATGAGTAAGACAGGAGAACCAAACTATGTACCGAAAAGCGTAATGTTCTATCCCTTGTGCTCCGCCCGTGAAGTGTAATGGTCATCATCATCGCTGTTTTTACAATAATTTTTGCATATTTTTCACTGCATTTTTATGCACGGCATTACTTCGCATTTCCCTTTTAAATAATATTAGTATGTTCACTTCAATAAAGATGAAAATAGGAAGGTAAAGCTTTCCTTCAACAGGAATTGCAAAAACACTGAAACGCAGGAGACAATGGCAACAGGCACATACGCATAAGGCTAATATTGTTTGGTTTACCCTTAGCCATGTCATGATTCTTACGAATTTCAGGCATAACCTTTCAGATGAGTCAAAACTGGTCACGAGATAGTGACTGATCCTCTTTTCTCCTTACGCTTATGGCTGAAGCCCAAAATCTGATTTCACAAATACACCTACTGCGGGGTCTCACAACAGTTATACATACGCAGCCGGAATAATTTCTCCTTCATTGCCATTACCTACCATCCTGGTGAAATTTGGGAATTTTAACTGGAATATATAGAATGTGCACGAGTGTGTTGCATTTGTCCAGGTTCTTTTAAAATATTCAATTGCAAATATCTCGAAAACCAGGGCCTAATGGACGCTTTACCAAAAGCACGTTTCTAATTAATTTTCGTTTTCTATCAGCCTAAGAAGTTGGATCGTGATCCGCCGATTACCGTTGGGTGCCTTCCCGTGAAATTTTCGAAAATATCATTTTATGAGGCTTTCTTATGAGTTTACGTTTGCAGTTAGAATTTGATTGGCGATGTGAGTGCGATATGCAAGGCAAATACAATATGTGAATTCTTATTTGAATGTGATTTTGAGAAGTGGAATGCAGCATCGTCTATTCTTGCCGTGATGGCAATCGTACCTACTACCAGTCGTATTAAATAAGGCATCCGAGTGCAAGTTCTAATGCCTTTTAGGCCTAGGAGTTGGGAGGTGGAGAGGGGGATTAAGGGACCGAGAAGAAGAAATATACGCCTTCTCGCCCCGACCCGGTCTAGCAGCTCGGGCTTTGATGACGGCGATTTCTCAGCTCCACCCTCCCAGAACTCACCCTCCCCGATTTCTCTTCCTCTTCCCATCCGCCACCGCGTCCTCCAGCCACCTACTCTCCTCCTTAAAGGCTGTTTTACACGGGGATCTTTACTGCGCAGGCTCAAGCAGCTTCAGCTCTCGCAGTAGAAGGCGCCAAAGTTCACTGCGAGAACGAGAGCTTTTCACAATATGACTGCTTTACACGACATATGCGTCTGCGCAAGTCTTCGTGCAATTCCTTCGTAAATAACGTTCGCATTTGATTATTATAATTCTATTCCCTTGGTTTGCTTTATATTCAATTTGCAAGGGAAGGCATTGATATAGAAGATGCAAGGTTAGTAACGTATTATTAATATATATATATATATATATATATATATATATATATATATATATATATATATAATCTTTGGAAGTTTTCGCCAATTGGCCACAAATATATAAATTCAAACTTACAGGAGGTAGGAGAAAGAGGAAAAGATAAAGAATTCGTTCTTACGGGAACGTTTCGAACCAGTTGGTCCTTCGTCAGCTCTAGAAGTCTTTTCGTCAGCTCTAGAAGTAAGAGCAATTATTATGAAAAATATTCCAGTGATCGAGTATGCTAAAGCTAAATACGGAGCTATTTACGTTCACGCTTGGAGAATGTAGGCGATTTTGTACATAAAATTTTTATTTTGCGAGCAATTTCCGCTTAATAAATGTCATGGATGATTTCAGTAATTTGCTCAAATAGCTTCGTCGCTGGTCCTCTTCCAAAGGCACGGCTGAGACGGGACGCCCACGGCCTCGAATCGCCGACTTCTAGAGCTGACGAAGGACCAACTGGTTCGAAACGTTCCCGTAAGAACGAATTCTTTATATATATATATATATATATATATATATATATATATATATATAATTTTTTGGGTAGACACTGCTCTTTTAAAATATATTTCTAATCTTTGTGTTTAAAAATTGTACGTTCAATAATAAATCATGACATAATAAAATCTAGAGAGGTTTGACCCGGTGCACTTATTGATACTAATCTCCTGCGTTAGCGACTACCTATTCTATATCATCAAGTTCCTGGATGAATGTAAAATGAATATAATGAGGGACAAATAAATACATATGGTAAAAGAAATTTAAGTTGAGTGGAGAAATAAGTAAATTTGCTATTAGCACTCTTGGTTATTGTACGTGTACCTACTTGATGTTGTCCAACACATTGTTTCAGCATTATCTAATGATTAATCCGAATTTTATTGGGATAAAGAAGATAATTGACAGTTCAATGCAAAAGATTCTTAAAATATATCTCCTCAACTACGAAAATAGCGGCCGAAATCAAACAAGCATCAGTAAAAATACGAACCAACGGACTACTGTACGAACTTTCGTTACCCTGGCCCAAAATCGGGGGCTAACATAACGCAACCAAAATACGCCTGTTTTCTGAAACCATAAGCTACTTTAGTATGTAATCTAGTTCAGTAAGTGACTGCATAAACTAAATTTGCTTTACAATTGAAAACTTTCAACGGGAATCATACATTTAAGAGCAATTATTATGAAAAATATTCGAGTGATCGAGTATGCTATAGCTAAATACGGAGCTATTTACGTTCACGCTTGGAGAATGTAGGCGATTTTGTACATAACATATTTATTGTGCGAGCAATTTCCGCTTAATAAATGTCATGGATGATTTCAGTAATTTGCTCAAATAGCTTCGTCGCTGGTCCTCTTCCGAAGGCACGGCTGAGACGGGACGCCCACGGCCTCGAATCGCCGACTCGGCGGCTTTTAAAGGACGCCACCGACATCCCTCTCGTGTGGCGAAAGGAGTGCTCCCGGTGGAATGGTGGAATTAAAAATTCCACCATTCCACCGTTCGAAAGTGGGATAGATGGCGCTCCGTCGGCAAATTACGGCGCACGAAGCACGTACGCATGCATGCCAATCACGAGCGGGGCTCCCTGTTGCCATGGATGGGTTATTGGGGGTGTGAAGTTAATCAGGGTTTTGGAAACCGCATCGGAAGAGAAAGGATCCATAATTTTTACTTTGATGTTGAAGGCTTGAAGTGAACGGCAAAAATGTGCACCCATAATGTTGTACCGTGTACGCTTTCATTCATTCCTTGTTTTTATCAATCGTGTAAATATCGAATAATTCGAGAAATTTGCGAGCATACGAGACCGACACATTAAAAAACCAAGGTTTCCGTCGATACACAAACTGTCATTGACATTTTTTAGAGCTCAGAGCGCCGTCAACTATGTCTTGAATGCGAGGAGAAATGTTTTGTGCAATTTTTTGCCTTTTTTTAATGCGAGGCTAACCTTTTAATAAGCTAATGAAAGGATTTTTGCTAGACATAATGATGAAGCTATGCTGATTATCCTATTTATTTTACACAATCTAAGTATGGGTCTTTATGTCTGTTATGGGTCTTATGTCTGTTAAATAGCTCTTTAATATGTTTCACAAAATTGCCTGCGTGCCCAATTTTTATCACGGAGTTTTCTAATTTTAACCCGCTCAAATTATGAAAGTGTTCAGAATACCATGTATCCTAGGTAGGCAATTTGAACATTAACAAAAATCATCGCAAATTCATAGTGGAAAATCATGGTATTACTGCACGGCCCACAGATTTCAATGGAAAATTAGATTTCGAAAAAATGTTTTTGAATAGAGTACGTGGAAATCGCTCGTTGAAAACAATTCCTTGATCAAAATTTCAGCCGTTTCAGTCAGCCGTAATTTTTTCCATTGGTATTTCTACGCTATGTTATAAAATTCACATATCTCAGAGCTACTCTTGCTAGAACCTCTATTACATGTATCTCGGATAACATGGCCCCATTAATACATATATTGTGAAAATAAGCATTCTTCAGTCAACGTGTGTGATAAAATAATTGGGGTTTATATGATATTTATGGCTAATTACAAGATTTATAAATCGCAATCTTCAGCCTCTTAGGACGTTGCCCTTCTGGCGGAATGGTGATGCCTTTTCATGTAACACTTTATTTCTCTGATTTCCCCTAGACAAAACTATCTTAACAAATTATACTTTGTCACTAAATAATCAAAGTATGTGACGCACTTTTTTCAGGGCCCTTCATCGACCACGTTAGACATATTTTTGAATGAATATCGATAAACCTATGAACGGACTCGCTGCTGTTCCGTGGCCGCCACATTCAAACTCGTTTGGCAACACTGTTTGGGGAGTTATCCAAGCTAACTGGTATAATAACTTAAATAATCTGTGTGTGCTGAGGAGTGCTGAGGAGTGCTGAGGATCCATGCTACCTCTTAATATTTGTTGGCTGTTATTGGCTATTAAAACGGATTAGATTTATTTTATTTACAGTGTTTTCAAGATCAGCATTATCTACGTTTTCAATTAAATTTATTTTGGTTTAGTTTCTATGAAGAGATTAAAAGCTTATTTTGGTTTACAAATATTATTTCATGGCGTATTTCATGACTACACTATTGTGATTATTATTCTAAAGAAAATTTCGAATTCCCTCTGAGGCCTGGTTTTAGTATAAATCCCATTTTCAAACAACTGAATACCTTCATGCTAAAGTTCTTTCGTATACCGTATAACCCTACTGAGTGGTGGAGAATGAGTTTCAGTAAAAATAATCATTTTTAGATTCGTTATATAATTCCGGCTGCATACTCCGTTGTCTTCGTTGACTCGTTGACGTAAATGTTCATTGAGTCAGGTATAAAAAATAACTAACATAATGTTTCTCTGAGTTCTATTGATTCCACTTCTATTTTGAAGTTTATTTGCCTCTTCAATATGAAGCATTTAATAGGATGACGGACATCGGAAATTACTCGCAAAATAGTTAATTTTACGTTTTTAAATGAAAGAGGGATACTTTATTTTCTAGAGAGTATGGGTGTAAATCGAGAATGTGAAAACCATCAGTAAAGTGAAGGGTTAAGAGACGCATGTATCCCTTTAAAAATAAAGGGTGGAGAAGAAAGAGCCTGAGAAACTTTGAAACTCATGAATGTATATGATGTGCATCAAAATGGTGTTGTAAGCGCCCATGAGAAAGAGCGATACATTATTCAGCCAAAAATAAACACTTTAAAACGTGTAGCTGATTAGCACCGACAAGTTAATGAATATCTCATCTACCCTTCGAAGGAGTTTAAATAAAGTTGGATTAAATAAAGTTGGATTGATATATTAGAAGAGTTTGCCAAAGTTTTTTTTACCCCTAGTGCTAATACTCTGTATACATATAGTTTATTATTCCACTCGGAAAATTTCGAAATTGGAAAAAGTTGATTCGCATCATTGTTCCGGTTAAATTATCCGTGAGAATGTATATAGCATTATAATTAGTGCCGTGTTATTTTCTCAGTGTTTATTTAAATTTCTCTTGCTAACTATTTTGCTTAGATTAATTAATTTTATACTCTGTGAGTGATGCACATTTCTTCCCTGAGATCTGATACTTCTGAGTTTTTCTGGTTGTTAACAAATTGAGGATGAGTTAAAAAATGAGGAAAATTAACATATTTACAAATTTTTAACAAATTTACTTGCCCATGAGGATCTGTCTCTTCTCTTGAGTTAAGATCAAGGAATCACTGTAACCTGAGCATTAAAATGTTAACTATTTTCAAGCTGTTGGCAAAAGCCCATTTCAGTCTGTTCGCATTCACAAGGTAAATGATTCCTTCCCATCTTTACTTGATATTTAATTATGTTTAGAAATATTCATAAATGGTTGAAATTTCATGGTTATGTTTCGGATATTCAAAGCCAAGGAAGGACATTTAGTCGAGGAATCAATGTTTCCTTATCTAATTATTTTCTAAGTTCATTTTTCGTGTCAGATTAGGCATCCTTAAAGTATTTATTAGGTTGTACTCAAACTATGCTAATATTGTTTTTTAATTAATTAATTAAAATGTCATCCTTATTTTAGTCTGTTTTATCAAACTCCAAGTTTCATATCATATTCCTTCTTTGGGCATCAAGTAATCTGGGATTTGCTCTGCGCTAATCAATATTTCGCTGATTGTTCCAAGCGCATGTTTTGAATTTGGATAAAATAGGAGGCAATGAGTAATACAAAAAAGGTTCATATCTAGTTCTATAAGACATAGGTTACGAAGGTTGTGGTAAATTTAAAATAGAGCGTGTAAATTAATAATTATGATGAAAAAACTCAAAATGACGTCATGGTGACCTCGACCTCGACTGACCTCGACTCGACCTCGTCGCCTTCTATCGGCGTTGCGGTACTTTCTTCATCCTCATCGTAATGTGAGCTTTGATATTGTTTCCATAGCTTTAGAAAGCCATCAGCTCCTAAAGCGGTTGTTTTCCAATTATACTATCTTTGCCACGCCAGAGTATACGACGCAGAGTCTGTAAAATTGATGGGATAGGTTTTTAAGACTGATTGAAAACTTTTTTAGTTCTCCTTGAGGTTGCCTTTTTTAATTTGCTTTAAAATATTAGGATAACATATCTGTTACATTGATATGCTATAAAATATACGAGGGATAATCTTTTTGCTCTTTTTGTAGTAGCGAGATTTGCAACACACTCATTTTAGGCATTTCAAGTCAAATTGCTCTTTCACGGAGTTAAGAAAAGAAGTGAAAGGCTTTTTGGGTTTTTATCCCTGCTAGAGATTACTGAGCTATTGCAGAAAGTTTTAATGGTTATTGCAGCTATTAGTTTTGCTTCATCAAATTAAATTTAATGGATACATAAAGCTTAGGTCAAAAAATACATTAATCCGTTATTGCTAGGACGAGATGCACGCGGAATATGAAGATTAATTTTATCGACTTGAGTCTCTTTATGATCGATGTTTTTTTAATATTATGTACTTAATATTTTTTTATGCTAATTATTATGGCTTTATTATGAAATCGAACAAAATGGCACAAACAGGTCTTGTACCTGAAAATGACTCAGTAAGCTGAAACGCGTTGTGTAGTAGGTATGTACTAAATTTTGCGGATAAGTGCGATTCTGCATGATTTCATAATGACGAACTTCCAGTATATCAAGCCTAAATCTGTTTAAATTATGTCTTTCATTTTTCTTTTCGCTCTTTGTATGTGTCCCGAAACGGCATTTTTTGTGTTTTTAACAGCAATATGCTGATAAAAAATTGTGTAATGACTACTTTACTATATACTTCTTTTTGGCTTACCAATTTCTTTCGTCTTGGTTTTGAGAGAAGTTACTCTGTGCTGTATAAAAAAACTTTTTACGTTTCCAATAAAAAAGGAGCTCAAAATGTGTTTTCCATGGATCAAAACCACTGAAGGAGGGATGGCTTATCGTTATGAGAATCACTGACAGATATAAGTGCAGTACTTTAAAGCTTCTGGTGAAACACTTCGTTGTATGACACCGTTCTGCATAAAATTTCGAGTGAGCAAAACTTGAGGAGACTATATGACCCATCGCGACCACCTAATGGTGGTTTGCGATCTAATTATGGGCTCTAATTTCCGGAATAGTTTTTCTTCTAAGCTTCTAAAATTCCCTCAGTAATTTTATCAGATCTTGAAAATGTTTTCTTCAACGACCACGTAAGAGTTTCGCAATCACTCCGATCTCCACCTAACAGAATTCCGATTGTACTGAGTATGCAACGCTTTCCTGTTGCCTTCGTTTTCTGCTAGACAAACGTTTAATAAATGTTTATTTAGTTTTAAAGATATTTGTGATGTTTCTTTTGACCTGTTTTCACTTTGGAATGGAACTCCTCGAATTTGTAACAGGTTCGAGTTTCCAAATCTCAAATTTACACCTTTCGAATCTTTTGAATCGAAAGCTAAGAATAAAAACGTAAGCTTTTTCGCTCAAACCTTTGGAAAGATCAGTTTTATTGACGTCCAATAAAATTTTCAGAAACAAAAAATATATTTTTCTTTATTCTCTAGATTAATTTTTATATTATAAATAATTACCGATGTATTTATATTTAATGCTTTCCGTTTTTCACGTAAAGCGAGTTTCTGGCTTTTCTTGAACTTATAACTTTAATTTAAACAAATTCAATAAATTTTTGGAATCCGAGAAACATTTATTTCTCGAATTCGGGTGCAGACAAATTTAGAATACGTTCCATCTCTAGTTACTAGTGATTGACGTATAAAATCGTCATTTTATGTTTTTCCTAACTGGCCCACCCTCTATTCCCTAATTTTCGAGTGCGGTTTCTCATTCATGAATTATTTCTTCAACCTAATGCTTGATTGAGAAATGCTTTCAAATGAATTCATATTTCGTTCCAGACGCATTCGTCGAGTGTAGATTCAAACCCCATCACTTCAATTTATATTCAAGTGGAATGTGTAGATAACCGGATTCATAAAAGTTAAAGGTTCTAATAATGGCAAATTTATCATACTCTAGGTCTACTTGTTACTCCGCTGTATTTCAATTTCATGTTTTTAAATTAATGCTGTCTTCTTGTTTTTACTTGCATTCTACGTTATTTCGACTTAATTTCCTTATCAAGTTCTTACCATCATTTTGTAACTGCAGTCATCAGTATTCTATCTTTTTCTATTTATTAAAACCGCCTCGTTTTGAAAAAGTAGCTCTTAAGCCAAAAGCGTGGCTAATACCTCATAATATTTCCCGCTTCAATGAAGTCAAATTCTGATATTCAGGTGAAATTGTTAGTATTTATTATGTACCCTACTAGCAATAATAATTATTTACTTTATTCAGTTCGAAAAATCACTTCGATTTTAAATTAAGTAAATATTTAAAAATACGTTTGACTGAAGGATATTTGTGAGGAGGCTTGTTGGGGAAACTAAATTAGTTCGAAGTAACTTCGCGATTATTGTTCATTTCAATTAATTTGACCTAAATTTACAATGAATAAAATTTAGAAATAGTTTTGTCGTTAACTATTAAGTTCTGAGCGTATGAATGTATAAGCTGCCTTAAACAAGTCTATTCCGTTGTTATCTTATTATCTTTGAAATGTTTATTTTTTGGATTTTCGCTTGTGACGATGACGATGGATGAGAATCGATCGCCTTTATGAGAGATTGGGCGTGTTTTATTAAAAAAATGCAAAATGTCCTCGCATTATGGAGTTCTGAAAATGGCTTACCTATTGCTTTGTTTTGTCCAATTTCTTGTACTTCGAGCTTTACACTAATTGGGTTTGATGAAGTTTACCGCTCACTGCGTCTTAAATTCCCTTTCTTAGGACCAAATCAGTTAAATATTGTAATCTTAACATAAATCCATTGATAACTTCGTGAAATAATAAAACTTTAAGCATTTTAACTCTCGATATAGTTTGTAAAATATTCACAATAGCGTGAATCCAAAGAAAATGAGACTGATCTCTTGCTCATTGTTCTATCTTATTGAGCAGTCGACTGAATTCTCCTCTTGAATCGCGTCTAGCTTTCTTTCTATGTCGCATTTTAGATTTAAAAAAAAAGTTTTGGCAAAGAAGGTAATATTGCAAGTTTGGATTCCACATCCTTCGAGGAATAAAAAAGTATTAGGTCTGACGCATCTGAAATCTCAGCCGATTCTAAAACAAAATATCAAAGGTATCGTATTTGCGCAGTTTTTTTTTCATTTCAGCCATTCGCATAGTTTTCCAAATATAATCCCAAAGCTACTTTACTCTCCGCGCCGATCATGAAAAGAATAATTTCACGTATTTCATCCGTTTTATTTAAAAGTACGCGGGTAAGCACATCCTTTCATTCGCAAAGTTTGTTCCAAAACATCTCGTCTCGTCTCATTGCTCGAAAAAAGTTTGTTTAGCTACCAAGTGTTCGGCGCGACGAGGAGGTGGGAAGATTGAATGTGTATCCCTTGAATGGATGCCGATAAGGGAGTTAGGGATATGCCATTCTTCCGCTGGGTGTCGCAAATATAATCGAGTCTGAGCGACAAACTGTACCACTGCTACGTTGACGCCGTAGCGAAACTTCGGCTATTTTTCCCCTCACAGCCGAGCTTCGTGCGATAACAGCGTTAAAACTCTCACGCCAATGCTTTCATAGACTTGGCACATGCAATTTGAAGGGGTTATGTGTATGCATTTACATATTTTTTTTCTTTTTGGAAAGAGAGGACGTGGATATGACCAACCATGCTCCCCGCCTGCACTTTTCGTCTTTCGAAGGGAAAAGAGTTGTGTGTAGGAATCGCTTTTTTTCATCTCGTCTGCTTTATTCCGTGCTCTTTTATTCTTCCCTTCCCCACTATCTGAGCCTTCCTCCCAACACGACAGTCGTCGACACGTCTCGCCAGCTAAAGAGTTTTGCGAGAGGTGTCGCACGAGTGGGAAGTATTTGTCAAGCACCCCGGAGAACGTGGAGTACTAGGTGTCTCATCATCACCCTCGAGGAAATCGCCCATAGGCGATCCACGTTTGAATAAAAAAGAGTGAGTTTACGCTCCCAAACATTGCGTTGGAAAGTGGGTACAATGAATGAGTATAGACCGTAAGGATAAAGGCATTGTTCGCAGTGAAATAGCTGTGAAACCTTCCGCTTTGCTTTTGCTTTAGGAAATACATATATTCTTTTCAAGAATGTGCTCGCGACAACTTTCGTCTTTAAACATTTACTCCCGTTCGTTTTTTGCGGCGGAAAAAAATACTAACTCTTGTCATTATGAGTCTTAAAAACTGTCAGCATTGTTCATAATGTACCTAGCGGTGTAATGTGCGAAACCATCCGTGTATGCTTTATGTTTTGAAATACAGGTATCTTCTTCAAAAATGAGCCGTAATTAATGGATTTCTTCTTTAAAACTTTCCTTTTGACGCTTATGAACGAAAGGTAGCATAACAAGCACTTTCCAGTTGATGATTTTAGTCGCACGCGTGGACAAATGCACGTTCTCATGTGTTTTAGAATGAAGGATTCTCAATTTTTGTGCAGCAGTGCATCCATTTGAATATAGTTATTTCCACCAGTCTACTTATTAGAGCAAAAATTAGAGAGATCATGAAAAATATTAATTAAAAACATGGTTTATGTGAATGTAGCTGCCTAATACCTATCGTTTTTCATTCATCAGCCAAGCGTTAATGCAGCTTTACTTCTTGTTTTCGGAAATTCTTGATTCCTTTTGCTACCGTTTAACTTTATCTATTCCTTTAAGGCATTCAACATCACATTGTATTTTTTATGTCGTCCATCTCAAATTTTATTGCCTTCTTAGAATATCCTCAACGATATTCTCTCAGCATCTGCCTTATCTACCTTTCCGCTTGTCTTCCTCTTGGTCCAAATAATTTTTTTCTGAGATTTTTTAGGCTCATACGTATAAAACCTCTATTCTACTCTCGTCACTTTCCCTATGTGATTCAAGGAGCGATCACTAATCCCCATAGGACTTCGTTATCATTGTTAAGTAACCCTTATGGCAGTGAAACCTCGAATCAAATACAGGCGACACATTCTGGTTTGGAGGAATTCCCTTATGATAATGGTAAAAGGAACACTGCACTTACTATAGATGTTTTTGAGTAATTATTTCCCAAGTCCTATCCGTGCGAAATATTCTTGTGAAATTGCAGTAATTCCTTTACTCTTATCATCTCAAATCAAATTTCCATTCTTTTAATGGACATTATTATTTAAGAAGAATTGTTTTTAAGAACTATTAATGCGAATGGAACACCAGAGGGGAAATTTACGTCTTCGATTTTCTATACACGCTTTATTGAAATAAATTATTGAGGAAGACAGCCTTCGATTGACAATTGGCTCGTTAAAAATTGTATTTCACAATTTATCAGCTCTTTTAAATTTTAATTCTTCCTTTGGCTCTTTATACTTAGCTATACTTTCTCTTTAATCAGTCATAAAATGTTTTTCTGAAAAAGTTATTTCAGGCTTCACTTGGTGGAACTCTTTCATAGTAGCAAGAAAGGAAACACTTAAAATAGTATTGATCCACACAAATTTTATTTACTCCCGACCAAATTAATTGATAATTACGGTTACCCGTCGAAAACTTGGTCAGGAGTGAATAAAATTAATGTGGATAAAATCTATTTTGTGTTTTCTTTCTTATTACCATAAAATTATAGCTGAATGTTGTGCGATCATTCTTTCGATGTTTTTTTCTGGACGAAAACTTCTGTAAGTCATTAATTTCAATATGTTGCGCATCATCTTATAAGCTTGAAATAAATTATTATGATTAAGTTTTTTTTGCGTTTATTATCGGTTGAGATGGAGATAAATTACCTGTATCTACAATTTTATAACCTAAAGCTCCTAATTCGTTATTGATTTATTTCTTCAACTTCGCATAGATCCTGCCTCTCATCATTCCAACCAATTATATATTCTCTTTTTCCCCTTTTCCCGCATACCTGACATTACCTCCTATATTACGGCCTTAAGCAGACTCTAGGCTCCCATTTAAATGCTCGATTCACTTACTCTTTATTCTTTCCATGCCCTTAAGTAGTTTTCTCTCCCAAATCCCCATGGCATACACGTGTACGTCCATCGTATCTTCTCTATCCTCCTCCATACCAGTATCTAAAAAACTTCAAAACTACTATCGCCCTCTTTCCACGTCTGGGTTTCTGAACTGAACAAGTCCAATATGCATCTAGGACTCCTTCTTCCCCATAACGTCCTCAGGCAAAGTCCGAGTCATTCGTAAATAATTTGGCTACACTTCTGACGGAAAATTATATATCTAAGAACAGGTACAGAATTTTTTTCTTGCAATTTCAACGGAAATGTATAAAGTAAATTGGTTATTAGATCGAGAATGTTTTAGGCGACAGAGATTTAAATTGATATGAAAAAATAAGACATACTTCAGAGACTGATATAGAGCGCGGCATAATGTTGTAGCGAAACTTTGAAGCGTGAGAGAGATGGCGAGAAGAGACTGAAGGAGTTCTAGAATTATATAAATATTATCGATAATAAATAAATGAATTTTATTAAAAGTTTGACGTTAAATAAAAGAAGGCATTCCATCGAATCCTAAGCGTATATTAGCCGCTTACCACTCGTCTATGATATGTCAAGGTAAAAACATTTCGTGGCTACGAATTATAGGAGAAATAGTGATTATAGATTAGCTAAGATCCACCATAAACCTTGGTCATCGCCATCATCATCTTCAGTCGTCAATCCGAAAATTGGTTTGTCGCAGCTCTCCACTCTCTTCTCAGCTAACCCCTTAATAATTTCAGAAGCACTAATTTTAGCATCCTTTAAAAAGTGCTTCATTTATTCCATCCTTGATCTTCCTCGGTAGATTTTTCCATTCGTTCTTTCAAAAACGTTTTCATTATTATTATATTTGAGATTTTATCCAATAAGTTTGTGTCTTCCACGTTGCGATTTTTATTGAGCATCTTTCCTATCCAGTTCCTCAGAGGGCTTCTCCATTGTTGACCCTATCAGATGAACCATCAAAAGATAATAAATCGTATGAAACATCCATTTTGCCTCCCAGCCTCCTTTAAAGTGATACCTAAAAATGGAGACTCCTTTAAATGAATGTTCCGAAAGCCTTGGATTTTCTCTCACTACTCATCTTTTTTCCTTTTTCATATTTTCCCTCTCTCCGTCGTGGACGTCCCCAGCCGCGTGGTGCGAACGAAGAGCCGTGCGTGACGACATCGACCCGTGTCGACGTATCGATCGATATCACACGTCACGAGGCTACCGAGAGAGACACTCCGCTCGACTCCCTACAGCGTGCGGTGGATCTCAGCCTCCTCCCCCCGGCGACACCCCATTCCCTGAGCACGGATATTCGAATGAAATGAAGCGATCGGCCGTCTTCCCATCTGCTGCTCGATGCACAAACCTTCGCGAAAGGATGTATTCCTTGCTATTCGCTCTTCCCCAATGCGTATACTTTCGTTCTCCCTCAATGACATCCTAAAATCGGTGAATCGAATAAAAATTTGACGCGCTATCCCTTGATTTCAAGAAAGCATTCTACAAGATTCCCCACGGAAAACTTGTTTAAATTACAATCATGCGGTTAAAACAAAAAATAGTGAATTGGATGCGTGACTTTCTAAGTGTTCGCAAGCAAAAAGTAGTTATTGATGGTATTACCTCTGATATGGTGAGAGTGACATCCGGGGTCCCACAAGGAAGCGTGATCGGCCCCTTTTTATTCATTATATATATAAATGACCTAAGTTCTCAAGTAAGCAGTAACCTTAGATTATTTGCAGATGATGCGGTCATCTACCGCGAAATCGGCGAAGATGCGGGCTTAGAAGTTCTATCATTGGACCTGAACAATATTGGCTCGTGGTGCCAGGAGTGGGGCTTGAACTAATTGTAAGTCTTAGTAAATGAACTGCAGTTCACTTCTTGCGGAAGTCAACTCACCAGCGCTCTACAATGTGGGTGGAGTAAACATAAATTCGTCAGATGAAGTAAAATATCTGGGAATTATCTTAACTTATACTCTCAGGATAACACACATATTAAACATAGGCGGCACAGCCTTAAAGAAACTAGGATTTATCAAGCGTATAGTCGGAAGGTCCTCGGATGAAAAAATGAAAGAGAGGTGCTACTTCGCTCTGGTTAGGCCATACCTTGAATACGCCGCGAGCATTTGGGACCCTGGACAGAAAGATTTGATTCGAAAAATAAATAAAATGCAAAAGAAAGCTGTGCGCTTCGTAAAAAAACTGCTACGATAGAACGAAGTGTGTTTCATTGTTTTTAGAGGGATTAGGTTGGGAACCACCAGAGACTCGGAGGCTACATGCTAGGCTTAGATTGCTTGAGAAATTCCGAACAGGTGTGTTTCAGTGTGACCTAGAGAATATAATGTTGACCCCGCTTTACATTTGTAGATCGGGCAGGAAAGATAAAATAAGAGAAATACATTACCGAACAGATAGGTACAAAACTTCGTTCTTCCGACGCACAAAAAGTGACCATAATAATAATTGAGATCCACTGAAAACAATCCCGAAATACACTTCACCTTTTCACCTACCTATAACATTCTCCTTGACACCCTTACGCGGCGGTTTCCTAACACCCCCTCCCACACGCCTATGCGGCGGCTTGTAGGGCAATGTGTAGATCTAGATTCCATCAAGCCCTTTACAAATAGAAAAGTTTTTCGTCAAAATTTTTAAAGAAATCTCGCACGCAAAGTTTCATTCATTCAAGTCGTTAAATTAAAGATAATCCAATTTGCCAATGAAAGCAAAGGAATTTTGACTTTCATACAACGCATTTCCATCATCCATGTGACCATCGACCGGGAGAGTTAAAATGTCGTAAAGACATATTATTTTGCGCACGTTACACTCAATTGTTTACGGGTTTTTAACTCTCCCTGTCTATGGTCACCTAGATGACCAAAATGCATGTATAGGATCAAAATTCCTTTGATTTCATTGATAATTTGGACTAATCTTTAATTTGAATATGCTTTTCAATTGCTCTCTTCGTGAATTTCAAGAATCTTGTAAATAAATCTTAAATATCTTTGAATACGTGTTCACTAGCCATTATAAGTCCTTATCGGATAGATATACTTTGCTTCAAATTTGCTCCAAGAAACCCTACAAAAGAGTGTAATGTCTCTGAATGCATAACCACGGTACATGTCTAAGTAGTATTCAAGTATGCTTCTTTCGTAGTGACAAATTTTTATCAACTTTTTATCGATAAATCTTATCTGTCCTAATACTATCACCAAATTTATTTCAAGAAATCTTATAAAAGAATGTGGATTACCTTTCAATGGCTTAAGATTCATCTTTGAAAGGATCTTCGTTCAAGCGATCCGTACAATAATTAATGGACGTTCTCCATGAGATTCGCGGCTTTTGAAAACAAATATAAGATGATCCACCGCCGATTTGCATCTCTGATTTCGAATGAAGCTTCCCAATCGATAACACCCGTTATGCCTTTGCTCAAGCGATGATGCCGATCATATGCCATTCATCGCTTTAGTTGCTCGCCGCATGGATGGATGAAAACATTGAGAATGGGGCAACCCCCCTTTAAGATTGCATTAATGAAGGCTATATATAGCAATCGGTGCCTGTTCATAACGTGAGGGTGATCCATGAAATTAACATCGTTAACATGGGTTGATTTATGCGCAAAACCTCTCTTCCGCCTCAAAGGGTTGTATGTCGTTAACGGACATCTCAATACTCGACTCGAGGATCGTTCTAAAGGTAGATGCGGTGTTAGAGCCATTTATAGAAACGTCGGTTAACAAAATTCGACCCAGAGACCAGGTAAAAGACCAGAGAAGATTTTATACTACTGATGCACCGGGAAAGCATCAGCTATTACTACACCCATTCCTCCTGAATGAAGCTCCTTTCATTACCTCTTTGATTTTGCTTTCTTTATGAAAGATGTAAGTGCAAGAGAATGAGTAATGATGCGAATAGCAAATTATTGAGTAAGATGGTATATTTCGATGTTTAAATGAGATTACATTTAGATATATATATATATTTAGGCAGAAAATATAATGCTTAGGATTTCACAGATAATATTGCAAAGATTCAATGCCTCTGTCGCCATTGTCGATTTTTCCTCGCATATCAATAATTTTTATCCATAGATCAACTAGAGCGGTTTTGTAAAATAATCGGAATACAATCTCCCATGGTTCATGATCATTTTGCATTCGGTATGGCTGAACAGCGGCCAATTTACCTTGGGACACTGTTCGCTCAGTGGAAATCGCCGATTAAACAATTTTCGAGCTCTGTGAGATTTTTTCTAAATTGATCATCCAATTTGTACGCGTTTATTGGCACTCCAAAAATTAGCGCTGCATGGACGAATAATGGCCAACTGACCTATAAATTACAATTCACTATGGATTAATTCACCTAAAAATTGAGTTAATCGCAGAAAAAACGTTTACGTTGAACAGATAAACAGATCATTGTTGATATTTTTATCTTCCCAAACGATAAATGTGACTGAATTATCAAAATATAAAGAAAAACATCACAATAATTCATCTCTTTGGTTTTTAGTAGAAAAATTAAGCACCAAAGAGAGGAGAAAATGAGGGAAGTTTCGTGGTAAAGAATTAGTGGCATTCTCTTTCCTTTCTCGTTAAAGTGTTTTCTCTTTCTGGCTTAACAGTATTCTATGTGATCAGTAAATAAGTTTTCTCCAAATTTTTACGTGAATATCGTTCACGCTAATGGTAAACTGTAATGAAAGGCATTCCAGTTAAGTTTTTAGAAGCATAAAGCCAAATAAATGCGCAGATAGTTACGCGAAGTAAAATTATATTTAATCACTAGTGTTTATGCATTAGCAGGAAATTAAAATCCCTCTATCCACTTCGTCAGTCTCCATCAAATTTAGAGAAGAAAAACGACATTAAAATAGGAGTGAGGTGAGGTAATACAATAGAAACCTATGTTTTGTATGGAGTGGAATTGACAAGAAGCAGGAGTCAATGATACGAGCACACATATAGAATGAAAGTTTTAATTGTGAGATGTTAGTGACAGTTGGAAAGCTGTTTGAGAATTGAAGTACATGCAAGCGCGACGTTACCAGCATTAAGGTAGACAAAGTAAGAATTCGTGTATGATGACGGAAGAACGTCTTCTGAAAAACAAGCAAATTCCTTACAAGAAGAAGAAGAATCTACTTAGTTCCACCTTCATATCCATCACTTATCATTAAATTTCTCAAAATAGCTCAGTTAAGTATTATTTATTAAATGGAAAAGTACCTATTTAATGTTAGAGAACATATTTGCACTTGTTCACATAGTCTAATATATTGTGCTTGTTATGCTATGTTCATAATATGTTAAGCTATGTATGTATTCATTCGTATACCATTTGAAGAGAATGAGCAAATGTAGTTTAGGGATAAATTTGAATGAGCTCTATAAATTTATACGAAAGTAATCTCAATCGTCTCAGGCGAAGGTAATGATATAAAAATAAATGTACCAATTTATCTCTGCTCAAGTTAAAATATTTTCGCCGAGCTAGAACTGGAAATTAAATAAAACTGCCGTAGTTGTACTGTCCACTTATATTTAATGTAAATAATTACACTACACGTGTTTCGACGCTTAGGCCGTCATAATTAGGTGTACACTATAATACACAGGTATACACATAAATATAAGTGGACAGTACAATTACGGCAGTTTTATTTAATTACTGAAATGCTGTTCCACCAAGTAACGCCAGATGCAGTCGAATTTAGAATTGAAAAATTCAGCTCGTGTTTCACATTCGGGTCAACCATTATGAGAAGGAATGAAGCTTACGCATACATTCGAGGCCTTCAGACCTTGATCTGGAAGTAGCGACTTACATGACCTTACTCTTGCTTAAGTTAGTTTGAGCGGTATAGTTCCCTAGTCATAATGGAGACCATATGCGAATTTTATTTTTTTAATTCAACGTCTGTATGAAGTAAATATTGTAATATTAATAGTGCAAAAATATAGCTATATGCGACCAAAATTATCAGTAATTGAATAAATATATCCACATAAGTCTCTAACTTGACTCATTTTTCATGCCGCCGTGCGGTGAAATCGCCATCACAATAGGTTTTTTTGCGATTCTGTAAAAATTACTGCGGTGAGTAATTTATTAATTATTATGAATAGTTGAGAAAGTATACAAACTACACACCATTAGTTTTTGACGAAATCTAGGTGTTAGACGTTCCTACTTTTTTTCATATTCTCCCTCTGGAGCGCACAGCCGTAATCTGTTCCATGTAAAACAACTTATATTTTTAGGCCAATTAATTGAAAAGTAGTTCGGCAAGGGGCTAATATTTTGTTATCATTGGAAAGATGGGGATGGTTTTTTCTTTAAAATGACGTTAAATTTGTCAAATTGTGGTTTTGTCAAATTGTTCACCAATTGACAAATTTGTCAATTGGTGAACTTATGTATCGCTCAAATTACCTTAAAATGTAAAATGATAGCAATACTTTTATGATTGAATAAAGTTCCGCCTTCATTTCCATCTAGTATCTCCGGTATAATTACTTCTGGGCCGATGGAGCGAAGCAGCACTTTGGACAATGGCGAATTGAATGAGGGTTAGGGGATGGGATAGTGGGTAAGCGGGCCCTCGGGACTGGAGGGGTGGGGGGGTGGCGGTCTAGGGGTGGCGGGGGACCAGCCCTCCCGCTTGTTTGGCCTTTTTTAAAGGAATTTTCACGAGTGGGTCGGTCGAGTGGATGTGGACGGGTCACGATGCGGGCTGCGGGAGTTGCGAGGGGAGGTAAGCGGGGGAACGGGCGACCCGGCGCGCCCGGAAAAGAGATGGCCGTGCTGAAAAATTGAATGAGCGAAGGAGAGCGACCCAGCGCGCCGTTCCCGCTCTTCCCGAGTGCCATTCCAGGAAATCCTCCCTATGCCGCCATAACCCTCTGTGCCTTCACCTCTTCCCATTTCTCCTTATTCCCACGAGCCTTTCTTCCCGTTTCCCTACTTCTGGACTGTCGTCTTCCCGTCAGCGCCATTTCGTTCGCGAGCGAGCTCAAGTCATTTCTATAAGAAGATTGAATCGCTACTGATGGAGTTGAAGCACAAGAATGATTCTACGTTATGTATATAGCTTTTATGGATACTGTTTTCCCTGATTTCATGTCTGCGTTATGATTAGATGTATGAACATATCGTGGGTTCAATACTCTAACTAGGTAACTCAATTTTTTTCGGTTTTGTGTTATCTACATCTATGAGTTACCCAAGTAGTAAACTTTCAAATTCTACAACTGTATAACAAAACGATGCACCTTGAGTCACTTACCCACCAATTTCCCAACACAGGGAGATGACATGTTGTAAGTGTACAAATATAAAACCTTCATTATCTCAAAGAGTAGATTTTCAGTTACTTAGTTCAAGCATTGAACCCACGAAATGTTTATTTATTCGACGGCAGTATTTTTTTATCAAATAGTTTTCTCTCAAATGCCTGAATGCGGAGCCGGATTCAGCGTAGTTTGCCTTTAATAAATGTTCGGATTCCTATAATTATTGAGAACTAAGACTGGAGAGAGCCTTCCTTACCAATTTAATTTCCTGAAAAAATTAGCACCTTAAAAAAGATTTGGCCAAATATTGCACATTTTTTCGATGAGGAAAAATTAGCTTTTCCTCTACCTTCATCGTAGTCGATTAAGTTCAGGAAATAAAACCAATTGCTAACCAGTATACTAAGATATTGGTCTTATTATGCCTTGGTTCCACAAATTTAAGTTTGAATAAGTACCTAATGTATATGATATTGGTGGTTCTTCGGGTTTTCGACCGGGTCAAACTCTGCTCCATTTCTGCCGACGCGACGTTTTGATGAACGAGTCGTTCATCATCCTCAGGGCACGATGAACGACTCGTTCATCAAAACGTCGGCAGAAATGGAGCAGAGTTTGACCCGGTCGAAAACCCGAAGAACCACCAATATCGCTACACGCCGAGAATGCCTAAGATCTTTCATCACCTAATGTATATGCAGGTAAGTTCAGCTGTGGAAATCAAAACGAAGAAATAAAGTTGACGTAATTGGGTGAAGAACCGTTTTTTTTTTACAAATTCCACGATAAATGTCCGAACTCACTTTTGATGACCCAGTGTCGTCTCTGCGGCCGTAGTTTTATTGAGGTGAATCGCAAATTTAAAGGTGAATGAGAGTTTTAGTTAAATTTACAAGAATAAATTAAATGGATTATTTATTTTCACTTATATTTTTTCAATGTTGTACAGTTCATTTCAGTTTCAGAGCTAAAGCGTCTATACCAGGTGTGACTAAGGTGAATGGTCTGCCAAATAGAGGTAGCCATTGCGTGACAGTTATTAACTAAAGTAGTGCTAAGCAAACTGAAATTGATATCAATGAAACAGCAAACGTTTCCTTTACTTCGCCCTTTCCGTCGTTTCAGATTATTCCCTTCCTGCATGTGAAGAATGTCAAATGAATTCTCCCTCTTCCGCACTTACATTGTTTTATCACTTCTCCCACATCCTCCACAGGAGTCCTGCAACTCAGTTGGCACTCCCTTTCTTACTTTATACTGCTTACTCCACCAAACTGCTTTCAAATTTGCGTAATTAGAAACTTCTTCCACCTTTCAAATAGACTTCACTATCTCGCTTTCTGCAAAGCCTCTCGTGAGAAGCTATCTGGTTTACAAATCCTCCTTTACTGTTTCACGGTGGTAGATGTGGAAGATAAACGCAGAAAGAATGTCATCGCTTTATTACCAACACCAATTTGACCTTAAGAGCGACATTAGGTTTCGGGATGTCGACAAAATTGGCTATTTGAGGTAGAGGAATCCTAATAGCTTCGTATCATAGAGCTAAAATATCGATGTCAAGCATTGGAAGAGAAATGAGTGTGACAAGCAATTGAAGGCTGTTGTTCTTGGTTTGTTATTGTGGGAGGCATCTGGTTTAAAATATTCTAAGCTTGCTCATTGAACACCAAATTGAGGGAAGGAAAGGTCAAGGATTGGAAATATTTGGTGTGGTAATTTATGGATAATCAAATGAAGACGGAAAGTGCACGCAGGTCATGGTTGACATGGACAGACAGTGTTTATCACTCCTGAATCCTAGGGAAACTTAATTTTTCTGTAAAATAAATTAGGTATTTGAAGTCACTAGTCATATAGTATGTGCAATATACGTAAGTTTTATTCGGTAGTCAGAACCGAAGCGGATTCATTGGTAAGAAATGATTAGTGTGGCTTTGGCTGATACTCACATGAAAGCCAATCTTTATCTCTTTACTTGTTTCCTGTCAAAATTGACCACCGATAACTTTAATCGTACTATTAACTATCACATTGGTTAATAATTAAGTTCTTCAATTTTATCGTAAGTTTAGTCTTACTCGGTCGTTTCACGTGGTAATATCTCTTTTTGTAGCTCTTCAACCGCTTGTTCAATTCGGTATTTGTTTCGCAAATTTAATACCATTCCTGCCTTATTAAATTCCCAAATGTGAAATAGATATTGACTGGAATACATTTTTTCCGACTCAATAAACCCTCTACTAAATAATATTTCATGTAAATATTTTGCTTTAGTAACTTCTACCCACACTGTACTTTATACGTTATGAGTATATGAACTTGTGGAAAAGTGTCAGGTTTCATTCGATCTACTGAAGACCACTGACCTTAGCATCGTCAAAAATGTTTGGATCCTACGCAAATATGTCACTACTGATAATCTTGAGTGCAATACCAAGTGGATTTTCAATATTTAGGCTTTTTAGTCCTGAGGATAACATCTTGTTCATTCTGTAGCTTAAACCTAAGCATAAATTTAGTTTTTCAGTTTAATGGCTAATTAACGATTATTAATATGAATGTTGAAACTAAAATTCCTCTCTAAACAGCTAAATCCCTTAAATTCCTGATAAATAATGGCTCGAATTTGTTTTTAGGTACCTGTACACTATAGTCTGTAATTTAGCACAGCACTAATTACTTATCCCAAATGTCACATAAATAATATATATGTAGTACACAAATTGCCACCATTCTGTTCGTCATAAAAGAGACTCTCTGACATTGGAATAGCGAGGGATCCGACTCGGAAAAAATCGGTTCAGGGAATTCGCCTTGAATTAAGTTGGCTTGATTGCGTGACTGGCTAACGCACCTGACTCGCTATTGGGATGCGCGGGTTCGAACCCCGGTCAAGGGTAATGACTGCTTTTCATGGCGAATTCCCTCGCCTTGTTGCGCGGAACTGGTCTCAGCGTACGGCCTCGCCGTGCTGCTAACTGCCCGAGGTGTCTCTCGATGCTCGCTTGTCAGAGAGCATTTTATGCCGAGCGGAGAGCAAGCATTGACTAATCATTATTATTAATGCAAACATCTCTCGGGATCCCCTTCAAGATTTACGCCCCAGGTGTCCAACCGGCCTGGCGGTATTTCCGGTCTGCTCTGCCCAAGGGAGGGAGATCTGCCCTCGACGATACCCTAGACGATCAGGTACTGCCCCTCCGTAGCGACCCCCTCGAGACTTGCAAGTAGTGCGTGTCTCTCTAGTAGGAATTCCATGCACACCCAAAACTCCCGTAGAAAAACCAAAATGTAAACCTTAGTTTCAGAAAAAAAATGTGTTCCATCTAAACTGAATTTGACAGATTCGGCCGTAACTTGGAGGAAGTTTCAAGTAATCAGAGGAAAGAACTTGGCGTAACTTTTTTCCACTTAAGAAATTTTGAAAACGCAACCCGGATTCAGCACCACATGCATCAGCATATAGACACCTCAAGTGTATTGAAGAAGGCGGATTGTGTACCTATCAAAACTTCATAAAGTGGAAATGTGTTTTACTGAGTTCATTCCTTGAAAAATGTCCCATCTCTCAGATGGCGAGTGAAAATCTCTGGAGGAGTATTTATGCCGATAAAATATTTTTTTAAAGAAAATAACTTTTTCATGCAGAATATTCTTTAGTTTAAGGTAGGTTGAGATGGACATTCAAGGCTATTGAAAATCGTCCTCGACGTGGCCTTTAATTAGCATGTAACCAGTCCCTTCACTATTCTCTTTCATTCCTCACAATTTCCTCCCATATTAAATTGCTATACTTTTCCTTCTTCCACGCTTGTCCAGCGTTCTCCCTTCTGTTACAGCTTACATCATCCGGCCACTTCAGCAAATCTTCTCCATCCCCTTACTTCATTTCTTCCTAACCTCCACCTACTTCATGTCCTCTCCGACCAGGCTTTGCAGTTCATCGCGTGTTAATTCCTTTCTGCTCATCTCTTTTCCACTAAATCTAACATCTTCCCATGCATTTCATTTCTTGTAACATACCCATACCGAGCCTCCTTAGTATTCAAAGTATTTTCAAGTAAAAAGACACGTACGTAGACTTCTGGAGTAGTGTGGGCCTTTTGCCGGTTTGATTGTATGTTTCGAGGAATCGGTGGATGTTCCAAGAACCCTCGAATTTAATATGAAGTTAATAGCTTTTGCCGGAAGAAATACTCAGAGGAAGATGAGGAAACTCTTATGGATGGTAAGAAAGAAAAATGGAGAATTGTATGGAATTTTAGAGGAAAGATGGTTATTGCAGGAAGTTAAAAGGAGGCAATGAAATCAAAATACGAAATGTTTGCGACCGGTAACGCTTGCGCTTCTCAGTTTTCTGAGGAAAACGTCGGTTCATAATCCCGCTGATATCAGACTTCTCTTTGAAATTGGCCATTATTTAAGGTTCGCATTATATGAATCCTAAATCGAGTCTGTGATGCTTCAACGATTGTTGTAATCTACAATTTTTAAAAAATGCCGAGTCTGAACACTATCCATGCCTAAATTAAATATTTTATCTGCGCTCTACGCAGTAGCTCGTTGCCTTTTGTTTTGAAATTCCCGCATAGTTACCGATCTGGAAAGTTTTCCTTAATCTCTATACAATGAAAAATCTACGGAAGAGGAATAAATCTCCTCAGTCCTAAAATTATGAATATTTTTTAAGGATGTCAATTCCACGAAGACCTTTTCTTGAATGGAAAATTCGAATGAATTAAAAAAGAAATTCTATTGAGCTGAAAAGACGTATCAAGTGAGAGAGGACGTCTCTAGCAAAATTAGATTAGCATCACAGGAATTGCACTGGGAGGAGGCCGGTTTGAGAATGGTCCGAAAGAACTCATTCACTTTTGAAATAGCCCATCTAACGAAACGAACTCGTACTCCAGACTCAATTCATCTTCTGATACTCAGGTCTTGTCGTCTAAAATTATATCATTATATATATCATTAAATAGGCTTGTATTCTGGACTAATGGCTTGTCAGAATCGTCACTCTGTGAGGAGAAACACTTTTTGTGAGAAAACATCGTGTAGGGTTTACACGATGATAAACGGAACTTCACAAAATGCTTTTTTAATTCAGTTAGTAGATAATCATGTCCTGGAAGAGTGTAATAAGTCAGAATATTCTGTTCTTTTTGAACAACTTTATTTCAATTGCATTTAACCCATCTTACGACAAAATGAATAGCAACTTGATTTATTTAGCTCTGCAGTATTGCAACCGTGGAAAGAATAACTGCTACTTTATCAGGTTCACTAGCTTCATTCGTAGTGGAGGGGTAATTACAGTATCTAGGCATCATACAATTATTCTCTTGTTCTTAAAACCAAATTCATTTCAGAATTAATTCTCAAGTACTTTTCTGGGGGATAGAAGTCGTGTTGGACCATTTTCCCAACGAAATATTCCATTTTTGCTTATCCATCGTGAGTAATTAGAGTAAAAGAGGCAATAATAATTGCGATCCTGTTTAAGTTTTATGTTCAATATTTTTATGAAGAATGGAACAATTTATCAAAATATCATACAATTCTTGCCAACTGAATTTAAATTTAGTAAAGAGGGTATTATATTATTTCCCAAGATTTGTCATCAATAATGCAACAAACTATTAAATTACACTAGAGGTAAAAAGTTTCAGAAATTATTTTTATTACACATTATATTTTCGTAATTGTTATTGTTTTTGTATAAAGCTAGGTATTTATATATCATATAGAATATATTCTATTGCCTCAATCTGTTTTCTTTATAAATATGGTGTTTTTATTGAAGTTTTGTGAGACAACAAAAAAAGTATTTAAGAAGGAATTTGTCAAAAATTTTATGCATTCAACGTTTTCATCTCACTTGAAAGTTTTCTTTTTGCGAGTGATATTAGAAAATTCTTTGACAACTTTTGAGACTTTTTGATTTGATTAAATTGTTCATAATGCTGTATTGCATCAGTTCATTGAAAGAAAAATGTATGCTGGTGCTGGGTATTACGAGGAAAAGTAACATCTATATGCAGATTATTTTTGTGTCCTTATCATCTCAGTTGGGTATATATTTATGCAGCTGTGTTTATAAAGAACAAACTTCCAGACATTTACATATACATTTACTTTCGCAAGGTATTCTGTATTTGATGATTGTAAAGCTTGTCCTGGGATCTATGAGACCTTCGACCGCACTGACGCCAGTTTTTAAATCAATTTCTTAGGCAGATTAGGAATTTGAACTTTAAATGTTAAATGAGAATGCAAATTGACACTTATAACGGAGTGCTTAGAACCTACCGAATAATGTAAGAACTCTCGTCGTGGCATTGACATTGGAAAAATTGATTGGAGAGATTTTACTTCTGATTAGTGATCGGAACCTTATTATAAACATAAATGAAATTGAATTGAAGGAAAGTAAATCAAGATGACGCAGAGTACCTTCTTTCGAGTTACCTTAGCGCACAAGATAGCAACAATCAGAGATTTGCCTACGACTAATATTAGCAACTACCAGAGATTTTGCTATAGCCAAAGCTCAGATATGCTGATTTTTCTTCGGTACGAAGAATAATGTTTGGAATCTATGAAATAGTTGTCTAAACATGAATTTAGCTACGGTTCAGTTTTTGTGTCAGTCTTACGTAATTTTTTATTGGCTAAAATATTTTTATTAGTTTTGGGCTGGTTACCACCTTTATACTTACGGCTTTTCCTTCAAACCTCATCTTTCGATGTATGATGCCACCATAGTTTTAGGCCCGTGCATGTCATTATACTCTGGAGCAAGGTCGTTTTATTTATTTATATTTTTATGTGCGAGGCACCCCTCAGACTAGTAGTTTCAGTAATGTATAATCATTTAGATCGAGTGTAAACTCATCAAAACAAATACCAATAAAATGGTCGAACTGATTTAAAGCCTGTGGTCTAAGTGAAACCTGGAAACTGAGGAAGGAGGATAAGAGTAGATTGATAGAGTTTAAGATTTAGATGTCAGGGAGAGTGGAGAAATTTCAATTGACTAAAAGGAAGACGAACGAGAAGTGCTCAGCAGGGTGGGTGTGGAGAAGAAGCTGCTGAAAGAGATGAGGAGGAGGCAGAGTAGGCAGAGGTTAGAACAGGCAATAAGGGGTGAAGGGATACTGAAGGTGATAATATATGGATGGATGTTGGGTAAGCGGGGAGTGAGGGACAGGGAATAGACTTAATGGATTTGATGAAGAACGGTAGGGCGTATACAGTGCTGAAGCAGGAAATCGTATAAGAAATTAAGGTACCTGTGCTTATTTCAAAGAAAGATTATTAGAAGTAATATTACCTCCGTCTATTTTTACTTTAATCGTTAGAACATCTGGAATAATAATTTAAGTAAAGTTTAAACAAAAGTAATTTCCCCTATCATTGTGGATTGATTTTATTGCCTGAGTGAGTGACAAGTTACTTATTTCCCGAGGTTGGGTCGCAGGCTACTATACAATTGCCATTCATTAGCCGCCAAGAGTAGATAATGATACTTAAGCGTTGATATTTCACCTTTAATGTGTCCATTCGTCTGTGAGCGGATGTTGAAGTTCAAGGAGGAGAGGCAGAAAGAGCGTCTAGAAACTTCATTGCACAATTTTTCCTGCTACTGGAGTCCCAACAGCGGAAACTAGAATCCCAAACTTATCGGTAAACGGAAGTTGGTCGTTTTTTTGTGTTTCTCGTATCCATGCCGGAGAAGAAGGATGTATTGAGTTATTCATTCGAGGAAAAATGTATTCAAACTTATTTGGATAAGTTCTTGAAAGTACTTAATTTTAGTTTTCCCTCATTATATATTGATACTCTGTCCAGCCTCATTTCCCTCATTATATATTGATTTCTCTGTCCAGCCTCACCTTCCCGGTTTGATGCGTCTCACGTGCAGGTGAACTAATTCACTCGACAAACTGGTATCTCTCAAGTTTCCGTGGATCTTTTCATTCGCTAGTACTTTTTTACGAAACGCGTCTCTTTTCCTGTTACTTTTGACTGACTGATGCTGGGTTAAATTATTTATCATCTCATAATAATTCTTAAGTTACGAGGCTAAAAGTAACGAGTGTACACTATACAACGGAGATAAAGACAGTCGAAGAGATACTCGGCATGGTGAATGGGGTTGCAGGTCGTGATAGAGGGAAATATGCTGAGTAAAGGGGGTAGGGGAAAAAAGACTTTATGGACGTGACGAAGAAAGATCGGACGTGTGCCGAGCTGAAGAAGCAAATAGAAATAAGAAATAGTTTCCTTCATTATGAGAAGTATATGAGCTGATGGAAATAGTTGTGTATCCACCTAGGTTTACCTTAATCACTAAATTGCCTCTAATGAATATAATTAGTTACAAACTCATGTTCCAAAAATGTATACGCACGAGTTTTGCGGAGTTCATTCTCGCTTACGTTAAGTATAATTGTACTTATAGTTTATTAATAGATTTAAGAAAAGATTATTCTTCTTCATCTTCCTTCTGTATGTGTAGTTAACAGATTGCCTATTATTTCTTCGTCAATCCGTCTATCAAACTTGTTCGATGATAATTTTATCCCTCCATCTTTTTTTTGGTCTTCCTATACTTCTTCTTCCCACCGGTAAGAAAAGATACTGTCAATTAGATATTTTATGGTGAGGATTCCGCCCATACAAAAAGCGGGATAAATTTATAGCATTCGTAAATTCATCTGGGACTGATTCCTCTTATTTCTGTTCTTGACTCCGCCCATTGTGGCAAACGATTCCGTAAAAGTAATCCTCTGCTAATTACTGGTGCGCACTAAACCGTAGGTGGCATTCACTGAAAAAATGGAAGATTGCACAGAGCGTCCTCGGACTGAAAAACTGATGATGACGATGACTAATCATATTAAGTCATTAGAGTCCCTTACCCTAGGCTTTTTCTTGATTGACTCTAAACGATTTTGTTTCTTTACAAGCAGATTTGATTGATGTTTAGTGAATAAATATAAATACTAGTTATCCGCAACTTTCTTAATGTGGTTTTATCATGGAATCACTCGACGAAAAAATATTTTTGTCTTGGTAGTTGAACATTAATATAACTACAAATTTATACTAGCATTAGATGTGCTTCCATTGAAAAGTGCGCTATATTATAGGTTATTATTGCTGGCTAAGCAGCAAAGCTCATTATTATTATTATTTCGTCGTCAATTTTGACTTTGATAATAATTTGATTCATTTTTCATAGATGAAATCCATTGAAATGATTTTACTCCGCAATGACTGTTGGATTGAGATTAAAGAAACCTTTCAGCTCCTATGCATTTCTAAATGAAAATTTGGATACTCGTGTACAAAACACTTTTGTGGATTTACGTTTATCTGGCCACATATCGGCGATATGTAGTGAAGATTATGAATACCTTAAATTGTAGTAAGTAACGGAGATGTCGTAGAAATCATTTGGTGTGTTGGGACTTAGTATGTATGCTCAAGTCTCTTTCTTAGTTGCGCCTCGTAGTATGGTTTCAATGTATGGCATAAAGATCAACGTGGGACTGTGCCCTTGAATTCTACTCTGCGCTCCCATTTCGGAATCGTGAGGCGTCGTAAATTAGTTATCCAGCAGAGAAAAGAAAAACAAGATATTGTTGTGCGGCGGAAAGGTGCAGTACAAAAAGAGATGTAAAACAAAGTGGAGCGAAGCAGGCTGGCCACAAAGGAAGAAGCTTCGCCCGGCTAAAAAGTCCACTGCCACCACTGTAAAAGACAAGAGGATTCGTGGAATTGAAGATCGTAGGAGTGAGAGGGAAAAATTTCAGAGAAATTGCACTATCTCGGATACGTGAGCGCCTGAAATATGCACGATAGCGTGCGCGCGTATTATTTCGGGTCGAGGCCCGACGGTAGTGAAAAGCAAAAGAGGAATGTTTTTTCCTCCCGCTGTTTTCACCAGCTTCATTTTTTCCGACTCGACGCCCAGTAGCACGCTTTTACACGTATAATATGAACGTATTCATACGTATATTGCACCTCTCGGGGCTTCGAGAAATAAAGCAATTTTGCGACGCTGCATTTAGGGCGGTCTGGGGAGTAATTACTGCTACTCACTGTTTATGTTTAATGTCTGAGCACTTGGGATTAGTTTCCACCGTTTGAGACTCGGTTTAAAAATTTTATTTTGAATTGTTAATTATACAACTGGCGATTATACTGAGGATGGTCTTCAACTGCATAATATATAGTGGAAACTAGAGTGTTTTAAGTTTTTGTTTCATGGATTTCCCCATGGTTCCGCATGAGATTGTCAACTCCCTTCTTACCTATCCGTTCCACAGTATAACTTCTATTCTGTCGCTTATCAGTTTTAGATGTATATTTTTCTGCTAGAGTTCCATCAAGCCCTCAAGGAAAGGAGAAAACTCCGAGCATACACACAGTAGAGGGCGCGTACGTTATCCGTGCAATGTTTTGCTTATGGAGCCATGGTGAGCGGTCATGCTGTGACGTCAGACCCGGTAAGATTCATGACTTTTGTATAATAGAACCCCTTTACCTCGAGTAATATCCTAATATCATGACCTTCAGAGTATAGGAATTGTGGTAGTGGAGCTAATATAAAATGCCGCTTTACTGTACTGCATGTAATTTCTAATAGAAAGGGAAGACATACTGTTTTTCATTTCAATACCACGGACTAATGAGGTGCGCATTCGAAGATGGAGCATTTTTTTCTTCTTTTGGACTCTCGTACTCAGCCGCGTATAAAACTCCGGGGGCACACACAATCTATCACTCTAGCCAAAAATATGGCACATCAACGGAGGCTTATCGTTGTGCATAGGCTGACTTCCCGTGTCTGACGTCACGAGGCAATGAGTTGCTGTGAAAGCTACTTTCCACTGGGGGCGTATCTTGCGTATAAATGATCTAAGGAATAAAAATAGGGAAAATAATTCGGTGAAAATGTATAAAGGAGTAAGGGGCAATTCAATTGTTACGTAAGGCGATTTTGGCCGCTTTTTAACACCTCCCCTCCCACATGTAAGACAATGTAAGATTTCATGAACCCCTCCCCTCCCCATCTTACATAAATTGTCATATATTTTTAGAACCATGAACATATATAACGATATACTTATGGGCGATTCCCTGTCCAAGTGTGCAAAAATTCAACTCACCCCCTCCGGTGCTTTTATTTTTTACATAGTAATAGATAAATTTAGAAATGTGATTTTTTTAGCCGGATATAGATATCGGTTTGCGAGATTTTGCGATTCACATCAAATGCAATCGCAAAGAAATGATCATACGTTTTTCTGTAATTTAGCGTAAATTCAAGAGTACCTTCGCTGCGGTAATTCAACAAGGAATTGTTTTTTAGGAAACCGGGACCATGGTACTAACACATAGGTAGGCCGTTGCGCATCTCGGTCATCTATCGATACCTCTGTGCTGCGATAGTATCGACAGTGTGACGTTGCGTGGAGGACAGAGCTAGAGAATTCCGTGGTTTGAGCATTGTGGATTTTGCTTTGTGATTAGCTCTTCGGAGTAGTTCCTATTCCCTGAGGAAAAGTACCTTCCGTGAAGATGTCTTCCTGCGCTGTATTTGGCTGCAACAAAAGTCGCAGAAATGGCGAGAGGAAATTGAAATTTTTTCGTTTCCCTCAAGAAACTTCTATGAAAATGAAGTGGGTTCGAGCATGCCGACAAAAGGACGACTTGATGCATTGCGTACTGCCTACAGTGTTCTTTTTATCATTTGCAATGAAATATTGCTATAGTTTCCATCAATATTTTATAATAAGGGTTTAATAGTGTATTAGTACCATGACCGGGACTAGCCACGGTACGGCCTTTACGGAGTCACCCGCAAGTGCACATAAGTGCAATATTACACAGGAGAAAAATCATTCGTAACACACACTCGGCGCGAAATCGAGGGATCTGGGTTCGAATCCCGGTCAAGGCGAATGATTTTCTTCTGTGGAATATTGAATATTTTTTGTCTGACAATAATGAAAAATACGATCGATCTCAGAAGTGACTATAACCTTACGTAAGGTTGTCTCGCACCTCCTCACCCCCCTACGTAAGACAACGCAAGGAAAACTCAACTCCCCTCTACCCCAAAACGTCTTACGTAATACTTCAATGACCCCTAACATCTTAGGGAAAGAGAACGTAAAGCGATGGAGTAGTTCACGGAGGAGGATTTTTGCGGGGAAAAAGAGCACAAGGGATGAGTAATTTCGGACATGTGTGGGCCCGCCCTTGTTTCCACCTCTCTCTCTCTCGCCTCCCCCCGCCACCTCTTTAACGGCGGAGCCTGAGTGACGGTGAGATTAAAACGGAAACGCGCGAAGAGCGGGAGTGAGAAGAAAAAGATAAGGATTTTTTGAAAAAAATCTCCGTGGCGCCTGGCTCTGAAGAGATGGCTTATTCTAATATTCACCGGCGTCACATCCCTTTGAAATATTTATGGACGATAATCATCGCTCCCTTTTCTTTTGTAGAGGAAGCGTCTGTAGTACGGTAGGTAGTTAGGCATCCCACTCCTCCACCACCGCTTCGTCAAAGAGAAAGGGGAAGAAAAAACAAAAAAAATGGAGATATTGAGGGCTCTTGGCGATAGAAAAAAGCAGGCAGCTCGATGGATAAGAGGTGGTGGTGGAAAAGATGAACGATATTCGGTAACAAACGCCTTTCACCGCTTGGTGGTGGTGGTGTATTGTGAAAACCATGGAGTTAGATGGAGAGGGCTTGACGTCACAGATAAATAAATGCCGTCCGCCATTTTGGAAATCCTCGTTCCGTTTGACTTTACATTTCGAGAAGGGTAGATGTGTTGGATTCATAGCTTCCTTTGACTTCCTCGTTGAATGCCAAGTGAGCATTTTTACTCGCAATCAGCTGAATTATTTTACTAGGCAATATGGTAATTTGCTTAAAAGAAAATAACAATTTATAAATTTTTGCCAAAAAAAATCTGCTTAATATTTGAAAATAAAAACCTCTAAAGTAATTTGTTAACAGATGGTATGTCGCTCTACTTTTAGATTCAGCTAGCTCATTAATGGGAAAACTATTTGTGCGGAGAAGTGAATCTGATTTGCGTAATTTTCTCCTGCTATGTGCCACCTCCTGAGATAAACTACAAATAAGCATTTAAAGCATGGTTGTCTATTCAGACGCTGTTTTTCTATGTGAAGGCATTAATACACAATATATCTATGTACAGTTATTGTAGCCGAGGATCACATGGAAGAATGCTCGACTGGGGGAAAAAAGATTTTCCCTAGCTAAAGGCTGAATGGAGAATACCAATATGGCTGACAAACCACGACCACGTGACAGAGCAAGTACCATCTTCCATGCGTAGCGTCCTCTGAGTTGAATATTCTATCGCATATTGGGAATCAAAACTTTATGGAAATTCGGAGGTGAGTGTAGAGGCCATAAAATTTGAATTTTTTAGATATTTTTATGTAATTATAACATCACAGGAGTAAAACATTATGGTACGCCCGTGATTTCCTTATAAACTGCCTGGCATTTTTCACATCTGCCAAATTCGGTGATGAAAATACGTAGAAATTTCCTGAGGAAAAAATCCACCGTCCGGGAATGGAACCACGGACCTTTGGCTGGCCGGGCATGGCGTGGACGCGTGGTGATTGGCCTTACCTACCGCGGCTGTCACCTTTTTAGGCAAACTTAGTTCTTCTTCACTTACTGACTGAATTTACCTGCCGCAGGAGTGAACTTTTTAAGTATCAACTCATCTTTTCTTTACACACTGACTGGTATTATTCACCACAAGAGTCATCTTTGTAGGCATACTCATTGTTTCATTACTAACTTACTGACCCTACCTACAACAGGCACGTACACAGTAATAATGCATAATGGTAGGTGCTTGCACAGGTTGTAGTGGTTCTCAAAGCGGTTAAACCGGTAAGGTTATCTCTTTCTCCATGCTCTTAAACTCGCGCCCAGTACATCTATGTTGAAAACCACTTCTCCACCCTCATTCCAACCCTTTTAAAAAGCACCCGATTCTCCTGTCCAATGGCTGCTAACGGTTGCTGCGGGGGGCAGGAAGATATTGTTTCCCTCGTTTCCGCCGAAACAAAAGAGAACCAGAAACTTTCTTTTCATCTCGTCGAAAAAAAGCCATGGAAGGAAATGGAATTTTTAAAAGACGATTTTATTCTTTCCCTTTCTTCGGGTATCCTTATCGTGGAGAGCGGGTAAGGTAGGTAGAGCGTGGGAGAGATGTTCTTTGAGAAAAAAACGCCAGGATAAGTGTTTGAATTTTACTGGGAAGTGATAGTATGTATACATATGTATATATTTGTGTGTCCGTGTGTGGGTGTCCGTGTAAAGGGAGGGAGATAAGGCTCGGGGGCGTAGAACGGAAAATAGCCCGGCGGTGGAAAGACAAGGGATGAGAGGCGGAATTTGGGTTCGGGGAGAAAGAAGCTAAAGGCGATTTTGGCGGCGTCAGGCATTTGCTCCTGGTTGAGGCGCTATTCGAGGCGAGGGAAAATTCGTGAGACATTCATGAGCGAAATAATGGCCAGGCATTAAAAAAGGCCTGAATGGTGAAAACTGGAAAAAAAAATTCTCGGCAGCTTAAAAATTTTATTTTATAAAAACACTTGAATCGTTCGCGCTAGTCCTTAATTATTACCTAATCCTCTCATCTATAATCCTAGCAACTTTTTTAATTTCATCTCGCCCATTACTGTCGACGCATATCCCTGACAGTTTAGCGATACCTTAATTCCTTTAGGGAGAACAAAGAGGCAATGCAAATTGAACATTCTTAGAAAATGGATGATAGTCTAATGACGTGATGCATGTAAAAGAAAAGAGAGAGAATAGGCAGTGTAAGAGAAAAGTGGAGAGTGAGTATGGATGAATATGATGAAAGAGGGGATTTTTTAGAATATTAGGAGCAAAAGAGTGTGTCTGGAGCTAGGATTGAACGTAATAGTAGCACAGGAGGCACACAACAATCGGGCAGTGCGGAAGAAATTATAAAATAAAGAGCCATCTTTCTTAGGTCTTCTAACAATAATGAAGCTTTTGTTTTTACTTTTCCAATCCTTGATGGGAAAGTGCGATAAAAAGTTTAACGATTAAAAGAATAATGTAAAATTTCTCTTGACAGGGAATTGCATTCATTCTTAAATTCTGAAGCATCCATACGTTGGGTAGGATATCGGTCATTTTCACTCTTTACCATTGCTGCGTCCAAAATTGATTGGGATTAGGGAAACAAAGGAGATTGATATCAGGGAATGAAATATCATATTTAAAATAATTTTATGAATCGTTAACTTCGTGGTATCCTCATATACTATCCTAATTATATTCTCTGAATTGCGTTTGAGTTTCTGTAATTTATAAGCTATCCGTGGAATTAGTTTTGACATATTTCCTGTGTATGCAGTTGCTAAAAAAGTTACTTTGTCAGTGTAGCTTGTACGAATGTATTGATTATGGAAGGAAGGGCTTTTAAATTTAATTGCTCATTTGCAGCAAATATTTTGTCTTAAATCAAAAGCATTCGTTAAGGTCGGATGAAATGCTTTCAGCATCATTAAAATATCGCATCACGTATACCTACAATGTATTTCAGAAGGACTTTGCAGGTAATGAGGACTTGCCATACTTTTCCTTCGCTCCATTTGTAGGTCTCTCATCTCATTGAGAAACCTCTAAGTTACATCATGTTCTTTTTTCGGCTTAGGCTATGAAGGTGATGGACTAATTTTAATTTCCATAAATCTAAATACTCTTTTGAAAATAGGTTGACATGAAGTTACCTTTTAAGGTTTACTATTTCGATTCCTCTTAATGAGAATTTGGAGATAAGAGCATTATTCTACTGAAAAAACGCCGTCTATGTTATGAGCCTCTCGAGCTAGGAGTGCTCTAAGAAAAAAATACCCAGTGATGCAATCATCTTGGCTTTTTCTGACATTAATTATTTTTCTTCTAGATCCTCAGGGACCTCAGGCAAGGCCTTTTAAGAGTCGGACAAGGACCATCGGGGAGAGGAATGTTATCTGCAGGTAATTTTCTCCTTTGCACATTTAAATAATGCTAGTATTTTCAATTTTATCCACCTTTAAAAGAGGTTATAATTGTAAAAAATATAAAATATTAGTAAAATGTTTTATTGTGATAATGCACCGAAACATCTCAGATTTAGTAGCCATTTCTTTATAATTTTTTGCGCAAAAGTACCCGCCTTACCCTGTGCACAATTTATTTTATTTAAAATGAATAAGAGAAAACTGTTCACTGGAATTTTTATCATGGTTAAGATTGCTTTTTCGATGGAACTACCATTTGAGTTGCTGAATTCAGTTTTATGTGAATTGCAAATCACCAAATATCTACTGTGTAATGTAGTGTTCCAATAAAATTGGTTTCATTACTCTTTCCAGATGACACCACCTACATGTACGATGATGACGTTGTCGTTCATCGCAACCCTGCTTTGGAACCTCACTGGTATGACGAACCTCCTTACGAAAGTGACCCGGAAGATTTCCTCATGGGGGAGGCTGGAATCGGTGGCTTGGGACCTATATACGGTGGAATACCAGGATCCAGTAACGGAAGGTAAATTAATTTCAATTACTCAACTAAGATATTGAGGGTGTTATTCATTGTAAATATTTTTAATAATTGTTGCTGTAATTTTACCAGAATTAATTTTAATTATTTTTTGGGCTCCCCGAAAAAATGATTATTGTGAACTCCAATAAGGTTTTCGCTCTCTCGGGCATATTTGCAGCTGAAATTACCTAAGTTATTTAATTAAAATATTAAAGTCCTAATTAGAAGTAGATTAGGCTCATTCAGGAAACTACACTCCCTCGTAATAATTTGAAACATTTGATTCGTGAAAGTTCGATTGAGCCCTTTTTAGGCTTTCCTCATCATTTGATTGCATGCGTTAAGCGCCTCTTCCCTAATTTTTTTTCTTAATATTTTAACCCATTCTTTGTCCAAAAATTCCAGATAGGGTTTACTAAGACTGGTAAGGCTATTTGCAGTATTTTTTATTGTTCTTTTTTATTTTACAATATAGTAATATATTTAATGCCATACTCTGTTATTTTTTCAACGATTAAGTACAGCTGAATGGTAGATAATAATCCAGTTCGATTACATTTTGAAGGTAATAAAAAATTAACGTATTAATACTTTTGGGTAACATGTCCATCCGATATGTTGGTGGTTAAAGTATTCGCTCATTCACCAAATGCTAAGAGATCGGCTCCCCAGTATCAAAAGAATTTAAACTATAATTTGCTCTATATGTGGTTGACTACAGTGGGTTATACTACGGAATATAACAGAGCATCAGAGTACGGAAGGTTACGGACTTCTTCAGACTTCCCCACCTATACCTAATCCTTGTGGTTCAGTTTTCTAGCCGTAAGAACTTCGTTGGCTCAGATTCCCCTCGTAAAGGAACCTACCTTGCCTAATGTCCTGCGTGTGAGATAATCTTTTGTCTCAAAATTTACTTGCAATAGTACCTAGAGACCAGGCATTGGTCAGTCGGTCATCGAAAGGATTGCAAACTTTAATAGATGCATTGGAAATGCAGTGCGAGAAATATGGGATGAAGATTAATAATAAGAAAACAAAAGTAATGAGATTCTCTAGGACAAAGAAAGCGAGGCTGGTGATAAGAGTAGGAAATCACAAACTGGAGCAAGTAGAACAATTCAATTACTTGGGTAGTACGCTAGAAGAAACAGGACATAGTAGCAAAGACATTAGGAGGAGAATAGCGCTAGCGAAGGAAGCGTTCTATATTAGAAGGGAGCTGATGACGGGAACCTTATGTAAGGATGTTAAGAAGAGGCTGGTGAAGAGGTTGATATGGAGTGTTGCGTTTTATGTGGTAGAAACGTGGACGGTGAGAAAGGAGGACGAAAATAGGCTGCAGGGGTTCGTGATGTACGGTGGACGGAAAGGAATGAGGAAGTGTTTGACATGTTTTGTCAGGAGAGAATACTTCTCGATGAGATCAAGGTCAGGCTGGGTTGGTGGCTGGAAGCAGTAATGAGGGGTGATGGTTTGCTGAAGGCCGTAATAGAGGGAAGGATGTTGGGCAAGCGGGGAAGGAGAAGAAAGAGAATAGGTTTTATGGACGGGATGAAGAAGAGTAGGATGTTCGTGGAAATGTAGGAAGTAATACTAAAAGTAGATAGGGCCCTGCACATATGAAGGATCTGGAGGATTTTTTCGGACTTTCACCTTTAACCCGTAGATTACTCTAATGCAGTGATTCCCTATGTGTGCGCCGCGGCGCCCCAGGGAGCCGCGGAGCTCACCAACCATGCCTTCACCGGGGCGCCGCGAAGTATTGCAAAATTGATTAGAGTCTTAATTAAATGCAGAAAAAGAAGTCGCATCTTTTTGTTAAAAATCTAAAAATAAATCGAACTACCATAAGGTGTGTAACTGCGCAGTTAAAAACTACAAATTGCGCCAAAGAGAAAGGAAAATGTTTCAAAACTTCACGATTTGAGAAAACGTGCAGTGATTTGCTGGCTCATCCATCCCATTAATTATTAATTTTATGTTGATGAAATCTATAACAAAAAAATGAACGAATTTGTTCAATAATGCTGGTACACGAGTTTTATTTATTTTTATCTGTTACTTATGATTAGTCATACTTTTACTTAAGATAGGGCGCCGTGGGAAAGTCTTATTTAAAAAAAGGCGCCGCGACTTGGAAAAGTTTGGGAACCACTGCTATAATGAATGAATGATTTAAGATCGTTTAACATTCTCAACGGATATGTCCCCCTGCAGGGTCTGTTTCACGTTGAACCTCCGGCCGGACCAGCACGGGCAGAACGTCATATCCCTCCGGTCCGCCGGCGACATATCTCTGCCGAGGGATGGCGGCCCGCCGGTGCTGCCCCCGTGGATCGCGAGGTCGACGCTGTGCCCGCGGGACGCATGCGGCCCGGGGCGGCGCCACGCACTCCTGATGCCCAACCAACCACCGCTGCCCCCGACTCCCTCTCGCCGGGAGAGCGGCGACTACGCCGGGTCGGACGTGCAGAGCGTGGCGTCCACGCTATCCGTGGAGACGAGCCGCTCGGAGCAGGAGGGCACCAGCCTCCTGTCCCCTGCCGCCCACCACAGGGGAGGGGGCCACGCTGGAGGCGGAGGGGGGCACCACCAGAAGGCCGGCGCGGAAGCCAGGAGGCACAGGAAGAAGAAGCAGAGCAGGGGAGCCGGGAGTGGAGGAGGATACTCTGTGAGTACCTTCCAAGATAACTTAGGATTACTGAACGAAAAATTCTATGTTGTTTACAACCCAGCGATGACTCTATCTTAAAGTGGCAAATAAATAACGCAAAAAAATTACAGCTAAGGTTCGCGAAATTAATGCAAAGTAAAATGAATGTGATAGTGATTTCATTGGTATAATATGGATGCATACCCCAGTAGCAGTTGACGGTCCCGCAATGTTGCAGGCACGTCGCATTGCGACCAATGTGACGGTCCCGCAACATCACAGGAGTGGCAGTTACATCGCAGCGAGGTTCCAGCAACGTGCGAAGTTCCTGAGAGTCAATGTCACGGGACCGTCGCATTGCGACCTTCCGAAAAAATTTTGCTTGGGTACCAGATTTCATTACAATAAGCTAACCAAACTTTTAGGCCACCTTCCATGGTTCTTTCTTCTGTTCAAATGCTTGCATAAACCCCCTCCTATAGGAAAATTGTGGACATTGACCCTTGGTGACCCCAAATTCCCAAAGACATCCCAGGTAAAAATATTTGGTCTCTAACTAATCTGGAACAGGTCTGGAACCAGGATGGAGCTATAGGTCTGGAACTGGGAAGAAATTGAAACTGCTCCAGACCAGTATTCCTCCCTGCTCTCTCAAAATAAAAAAAATATAATTTTCATTTCTATATTATGAATGTTCTATTACGCGATCCATTGTTTAATTTTTTAATTATCCTGCTTAGTATCTACCTAACGACATTGTATCTATCTCGAATTTTCAGCTACCCTACGGTTCTACGCGCATTGTCTCACACCCGAAATTGAAAGTGTCCACGTCTAGAAAGTGATATATGGCCAATTCCGTGCTTTAAAATGACTGCTAAATATTATATGTTAATTCTGTGATAGTTTGTGGAAATACCATCACATCACGATAACAGTTTTCAGGCAATAATTGTTTAAAACCTACATGGCCCCATAGTACGAATATAAGTGCAATATTACCAAGAATAAACAAGATTTTTTCAAATAAATAAAATATCAGACCAACCAAAGTAGATAATTGGTTGCAGATTGGTCACAAGATGACGGTCAAAATGTGACGTGTCAGCAATGTTCCTGCGACGGACCATTGTGACTGCAACTTTAAGGCGACCTTTGTTACGTCGCTGCAACATTGCGGCGACCAACTCTGCTACTGGGGTATAGCATATGCAATCATGCTTCAGCTATCATTAAATTAAACTCCATTTAGGCCCAGTTTTATAGTCTCTGTGTTCAACATTTTTGCTGTATGATAGCTGATGTGAATTTGCTTTGTCATTGATAATGTTTATGTCTGTCAACTGACAGTTAGATGCACTATACAAACATAATGTCTCAACTAACATCATATGAATCTAAAGGTAATGCCATCTGATGTTTATGTTTACCAGGTTAACTGGGCATTAAGATCATATAGAACCATCCAAGAAATTGGCTCAAAAGTAGCGTTCATGATTGTTTAAGATTTCTGGTAGAAGGAAAAATTGCAAAATTTGTAATTTTAATGCAAGTGAGAAAATTACAAAATTTCTCAGTAAATGGAGATTTCTTTTCTGAGAATTTTTTATTACAACTAATGAGCAGAAATATGTATATGAAACTGCTGTCTGAATGATACATACATGTGATTTGCTTGAGAATGAAATAGAATGGTCATTTGTCTAGTTTTCTTTTCATACTGCTCTCCTTTCAAGTGATTACAACAAATAAAATCACTGAATAACAGCAAAAATATGACAATTTCATTTGTTGTGCAGTAATTTTTTTTAGATTCTTGAGTTTACACTTTTGCTTCAACAGCGTTATCATAAAAAACGTTAACTATTTGCATATATTACAATTAATTGTAAATAATCGTTTTTGAAAAAACATATTGCGTTAAATAATGGCAACCTTTAATAACAACCATTTAAATGTCTCTTATCAAGATTGTTTCTCAAAAAGAGGAGCTAAAGCAAAAAGATTATTGATGGTGCAAATAAATTTATACAATCCTTCTGTATGATCGTCATCTATCCTCATGTCTTTCACAGAGTCGTAGTACAGCAAGTGTGAGTGCTGGCAGTGAAGAAGGCTTCTCAGCCAGCCACAGTTCTGACAACGAGGAAGAGAGGGAGGTGGGTGCAAATGGGGAAGGGGATGATGAGAGCGATCCAGAAGAGGGCAGAGGGGGCAACAATGGGGGTGACGGTGACAGCAGCAGTCAACAGGTTAAAACCAATGTGTATTTGTGTTTATTTCTAATAATATTTACTTATTCCAAAACACTCATTAAAGTTGAAATTGATGGTTGTGGAAATCCATAGTAATGTTTTTAAGGAGTTTGTTCTAATTTTCATATTGAATAAGTAAGGAGTCATTGTAACATTCCATTTATGTGACTGAAAATGATGCTGTAATATTGAAACGTGTTGTAAACAAAGCAATTAAGTAGGAAATCACTACAGAATCCTTAATTATTTATTTTGGAAACTTGCTTACAGCCATCCTAAATCCATTGGGTGCTATTAGTCACAAAAAGGACTACCCGCTACCAAAAATATGCAAAAGTTTTAGCAAGTAATGGAATACATATTTAGTTTAAAAGATAGGATTTTATGTAAAAAAATATTCTATGCTTGCAATGGCTAAAAGATTACTTCAATAAATGAAAAGCTCTCAGGTTTCAAACTGGGTTAGGTTCTCCATAACTTCAGATGTTTCGACAAGCATCTCACCCATCATTTTCAGGGATCCAAGATTCCATTGTAAATTTTCCTCTTTGCCAGCCTTATATTCACTGCGCCAGGTGGTTGGTGAATGGTTCTGCACTATTTTCCTTTGGCACCAACTCCTCCTGCCACGTCCATATTCATCGGCTCTCTGTAAGGTGAAATAATCACAGGTCTTACTGAGCCTGTAGCTGGTGTCCCCTTTTAAATTGTGACTGTGAAGCCGGATCTGTATAATCCCCCTTTACAATGTGATCCCAGTAACCTTGGGATTTGCTCAAGAGTCAAGTCTCTCCCCAGTGAACAAAGAAAAATGCCAAAAAAAACAACAATGAAAAATAGTGCAGAACCAATTATCAACCACCTGACCACCCGACGCAGTGAATATAAGGTGGAAAGAGTGGAAAAGTGGCATTGGATTCTTCGATCACTGAAGATAATGAGTGAGTCAGTTGTCAAAACGGCGGAAGTTATGGAGAACCTGACCTTGAGTAAACCTATAAAAAGAGCTTTTCATTCACATCATTCAGTGGGAAAGTCTGCGGACATACACTACTTCAGTAAGTTTGTCCTGTGTTAAACCTTTGCAGTCATTCACGAAGCCAATCACTATCCATGGCCATTATGATGTAGTTTATCCTTATTTTCGTCATACTTATTTGTTTTAGATTCATAAAGTGGAACTATTTTGAGCTTTTCACAAAATTTCTTTTGAACATTCATAAATGTACTAGCTACCATGTGCAGGAAAGTATAGTGCAGATCAAGAACCTATTCATTTCCTTTTTAGTTGTCAAATATGTTAACCTATTGTAAAAAAATAGTTCATCACACACATACTCACATTCGCATGATTTCATCTTTCAGGATTCAGCTGTTGGTTGTGGTGGGAGCAGGGTGGGAGCATCTCTTGTTGGTCGCATGAAGGGGATACGCCAAGGAGTGCAGCGCAAGATATCCCGACTGCGCTCCACTCAAAGTGTGGATGAGAGTGTGGCAGAGGAAGAGGAAGCAAATGCAAGGGAGGTGAAGTTGGGCGATGGGATGTTGGTGAGTTTCCTTGTTGTGCACACAGAACCCAGAATTAACACTCGGCATGTTACTCAACAGATCTTATAACCTCAGCTGTACTCATTTCTTACAAAAATTCATCTTTGGTGAAAATGCTGTTAGTTGGGTTAAATGATTTTTTTTTAACTTCTATGTCAAACATAAGCAAGTTACGGAAAATAGAACTGTTCAGTAGATATTAAGACAATGTGACAATCCCTTTTTACAGTTACATGTGTATCTCATGATTATGATGAATAAACTTTGGATTGTTCATCAATTTTCAGTTTTCCAAAAAAAATATTGTCATATTTGTTTTTAACAATTACAACTATAAATAAATTTTCAAAATTTGTTCAAAGTCCCACTAATCCCTCAACAAGTTCCGGTGCCCACCCCCTGGGATCCCGAGAAAAGGGTCAGGCCATACGTGGAACACATTGAGATGTTCGCTCTTCTGACCAATTTTGAGGATACCAGAACTAGCCACGGTATTTACCTTTACGGAGTCACCCGCAAGTGCACATAAGTACAATGTTCCACAAAGGAAAAAATACCTCAATGTGTTGCACGTATGGCTTTATCCTCGTGGACTGTGGCGCTAAGTGCACGCTTTGGACTGCTTATTGACATCATATGTCTAGCAGTCCGGAACACCTTGTTCCTATAAAGCCACCAAAATTCCACAAGGGAGGAGGATGCCTCGATAGCTTAACTGGTTAAAGCACTTGGCATGAGATCGAGGGATCCAGGTTCGAATCCCGGTCAAGGCGAATGATTTTTCCTTTGTGGAATATCGCACTTTGAATTCAATAACATAACTACCCCACCTTATTCCTATTGCTCCAATAGTCCCTACTGTCCTTATATCTCTCCTGCACTACCCTGACACATCTATTTTCCCTTTCTCTATCTCCCAATTAATATTTTCTAGCTTTTCTACCCTCATCATTCCTGTACTAACATTCCAAGTTCATATATATTCACCACTGATTTCCTCTTCATCTTATTGGTCTTCTCCTCTAACATAGTCTTTGCATTAGCTGTTGCTGTTGTTGTGCAAGAATTTTGTGAAATGATGACCATGGAGGCCTTGCCTCCCCCACTGCAGGGCCCAACCCCCTCCCTATTGGGCCAAGTCCCATAGTGGACTGCTTCCAATACTCTATCAATAATTTTCATGCTCAGGGAATTAGGTAGTTGAGTGGGCCTCCCGTTGTCATTCCATCAGTATTTTTTATGGGACACCATCACCATCTTCATCTGACTCCTACCATTCAACCTATTTGGAATGGGTTGCCCTGCCAGAAGAAATTATTATTACTCCTAAAAATCTAGCTCTAGGGGTCATTACAACCTGAAAGTCCTTTCAACACAGCAAGGTTGTAGCCCGAGGGAAAGAAGGGAAGGCAAATGGCCAGGTAAATGGAAGTAAGTTGTAAAAGGTTGGAAGTGAGAATGGCATCAACGAGCAGTTAAGGAATGGTATGATCAAGAACCTTAATAAGAGGACATTAATCTCCTATTTCGATCGTGTTATCAATGGCCGCGCAAGAAATCAAGTTCCAACTTCGGCTGCTAGAGGGGCTGCAACCGCGTGGGAGGCCAAGTATTTCTGGGAGTGGATGAAGTTTTAAAATGATTGTAGTAAATGGCTGTTGCGGGGCGAGTTTGAGTTGAAGGCAGGAAGAAACTGTGTAGGAGAGGTGTGTATATGCTAGAGAACCAACTGCTCGATTGCTGCGCCACGTACAGTGGATAAGAGGAAACTGCATTTTTTCTCAAGATGGCGGAGAGGAAAAATCGCACTTCTCAGGTTTGAAAGTTTCCCATTCCTTAAGTAGTTGATGCATTGTTGTGTTGAAAGTATTTTACAAATGCGCAAGGTTTGCATAATAAGTGAGGTGAATTTGGTTCCGATATCTCTGTTAAAAGTGGGTAAAATTTGCGAAAACGCTGGCAGGACGAAAGCTCACCTTTACCGAGGCCTCCCTTGCAACACCAGCGCATTAACTGGCGACCCATAATTTGAGCAAATGACGATCGGAAGCGCACCAAGATTTCCGTCCTCATTGTAAGGTTCTTGGGTATGATAATAGCAAGGCAAGTGGTAGAGTGAATGGGACTTAACCCTTAAGCTGCTGCAGCTAGAGTGCATGTCATCCCCCCTGTGCGGGAAATGGAGCCTGTCCTTTTGTCCTACCGGCCGAGGCCGGGCAGTTATATGACCCATGTCATAATCCCCTCCCATGCTTTGATCCCAAGCAAACAAGATGTGCAAGGAGATGGCAGTATGAAAGAAATTATTAAAAACAGTGCCAGTTTTACTGGCTCAACATTGAGAATCAAGCTCTTTTGACAGTGCCTTCCTGGAAAGGTAATGGCATGATAGGTTTGTATGTGAATTTTCCAATCATTGCGAATGCACAAATGATGTGGCACGCAGTCACGTGCATAGGTGCAAAGATGTTCACCAAAGAGAGTGAAATTCGGCTTGAATTAAGATGGCTTGGTGGAGTAACTGGATAACACACCTGACCGGCAATCTGGGTTCAAATTCCAGTCAAGTCAAATCATTTTTTCATGTCGAATTTCACCCTCTTTGGTGAATATATGTATATCAACATATTTCCCTCATCAGGCATGAAAATTATATTCTTTTGTATGAATTTATGTTAACAGGGAGGATCTGCAAATATCCTTGGGAGTGGCTCCTCAGCGTCAGATCTCATAAAGGCCTCTTCCGCTGCCGGTTTTGGATCAGTGTGTGGCAAAGGAATGCAAGTGAAAGAAGGAAAAAGGGGCCAGAAGTCAGTTGGCAGCCCATCGAGCCGGCATCAGTCACCTGTTCACAGTCAAACCTCTCCTGCCAGAGAGTCTTCTAGGCTTTCAAATGGGTCGGCAGACAGCTTATCAGCATCAAACAGTGAGTCCATTGTTGGTAGAAGGCATCAATTTCAGTAACTTTATAGCTTTATTTATGTGTACACACATGTGTAAATGTTAATTTATATGAGTTTATGTATTTCCAAAGTGGCATAAGCTTGGATAAAGTTAACATATTTTTAAATCAAAGTGAGTCATTTTGGAAATACACCCTTCAATTATGAAAATGTTAAGTCTCATTCCCAAGTGTGCTGGTTCAAATGCTGGTAGTGCTTGAGATTTTTCAGTTGAATCTTAATCCCTGATTGGGTACCAAGTGCAGTAATAGCCATCCCAGCTGGCACAGAGTATTCTCCTTACTCTTTTCTTACGAGATACGCAAGAAATGGGTAAGTAGCTTACCAGGAGGCAAGGCGCTTCCGTAAGAAACTGCTCAGACACTGGTAAGACAGTGGTAAGGAACGGCGTCAAATAGCCTCATACTGGGTAAGCTACTTACATACAGTAGCGCAGCGCGCGGCAGAACGCTGTACTACCACCTAAACCAGCATATATAATTACCTACCGGGATAAATATTATTAAATCATTTCCACTATTTCTCGATCACCTACCGTGAAATATATTGGGCAGCTTTAAATTGTTTCCACTATTTCTCCAGGCACACACAGCGGCACTTAAATAAAGGAACATTACCTATTGCTAATGACATCAAGTCGAGAAAATGAAAAAATAACTTTTGAGGAGGTAAAATTTACTGAATGAAGCATAATGAAACAACATACATTGCAAAAGTAGAAAATAATCATCACTCTTTCAATTGGGCGTAAACAACCACACAATTTTAAACTCTCAAATAACACAATAATCCCGCCCAACGACAATATCCTACAGCTAATTGCTAATGAATCATTACCTGCCTTAAACATAGACGGACTAATTATTTCAACAAATTCACATTGGACACAGCAATGCAATGAAATAAAAGGATGACACTTGGAGTGGCAACATTCACTGAATAATAATAAAACACTACACTATTTATCCTTTCGCTGGGAGGTAAACAACCACAATTACAAGACAAGAACAATCTACACAGTCCCCAAACTTCACTTTAATTCACATCAAACTTCAATTCACATAGATTCCACGACTTAATGTAGTCAATACTAGAAACTACGAAATTATTGCTGTGAAGTCTTCTCCAACATATGAAATTACATAGACAAGGAAAGCAGCGAAAGCCTTCAAACAAAACATATTTGTAACACTTTAAATATAACTCCTGTCATGACACGTTATTTAAAGAGATAAATCCTTGCTAATGTACGTAAAGATATCAACACTTAGACGCATGCAATCCAGCTCAGCAAATAAATAACACTTGTAATCACTGGCATGTAACAATGGACGCCGTCAACGCATTCAAAACACACGATAAACCTTTGTTTACATATTATCACAAAAAATGACTCGGTTATTTCTTGCACATTGAAACTTATAAGTGATGCCAAACTTATTTAAACTTGAAATTAAATGTTCCACGGGGGTAATTCGCTACAAATCGTCACAGATAAACACAAAGTTATCGTTCTCGTGGTTTCCGTTTCCTCCGAAAAAGGGAACGGTATCGGAGACCATTAGTCCGTTCCTCAACTATCCTTAAGTACCTGTTTCGCCCGCAAGGAGTCATGCCATACATGTGTAAGATATAAGTAAGTGACTTACATTGTAAGCTACTTACCTATTTCTTCGTTAAAATTTGCCTCAATGACTTACATTGTGCCAGCTGGGATGTAATAGCGTCCAGTTAATGATTTTGAAATGTGTTGTTCAGTGTTCATTTAGGAGATGTTTCTGAATTTGAGGTTATACATTCAGGTGCTGAATGAGGACAACAATATTACATTATATATTTGTCAGTGAAATTCTCATTAAATTTAATAAGATTAAACACCTTTTGCATGTTGAAAATGTTGAACTGTTGAAAATGAAGTGGGTCTACTTCTATATTCTGATCATTCTTTTAGAGAGAAATATTTCCTTATCTTTCATTTACGTACGGTGCCCCTGAACCAGAAATTTAGTATGTATGATGGTTTTGATTCAAGAGTAAAACTCTCATTCTTCTCAAAACATTTCTCTGTAAACTCTTCAAAAGAGAGCCAACTTTCCATTCTTTATCACTTATATACTTCATGCTCTGTAGCTACATTTATTACAATACAGTGAAAAATAAAAATGTACACATATGTTTAAAATATTTCTTTGCATCAAAATTTGTATTGCAGTGTGCATATTGATTTTAGGTTCCTAATTGCTTTCATTTATGCCCTGAAATTACAATTCCTTTCATGCTTTCATACCTTTGTTGCTTCTAGTTAATGACCTCACAGGCTCTTGTACCCCTGTGCATATGTCTTGTCTACCTACATACATAGTTATAATGATAATGTTTGGAGATTATGCATGTAAATACATGGATTTGCAATAGTTTGCAATCTTCTATCCAGTTATATGTATTAGCTATTTTCCACACAATTAATTTGCTCCATGCAGTGTTGAAGTTTGATAGTGAAATCAGCACTTGAAAATCCAACCTACGATTTTGTTACTAGATTTTTTAAACTCTGACCTCATTCTAACTCCTGGAAATAATTTATAAATATTTTCCATATTCGTCAGGCTCTCAAGCTCAGTGGACATCTCCTAATGCAGGATGCAGTCCATCAGCACCAATTGGTGATGGCCATGGAGGAATGTGGAGCCAAGAGATTATTGGTATGGGCAATGCAAAAGCCAGAGCTATAGTGGACTACACTCCAAGCCCCTATGATACTGATGCTCTTAAATTCAAGGTAAGCTATCCAAATAAGTGCACCTTATCATACTCCATTGCCATATGTTGGATCCATTAGTTTTCCATTAAAAATACAGGGGAAGTGTAAATAATAAAGACTTTTTTAATTACAAGTGTTAAATCATAGAAAAAAATGAATGCATGCGATATTATTTCCTTCTTTATTCACAATGAGGCACTTAATTTTACCCAATGGTTGACTTGTTACTATTTCTGACCACATCTTTCGATCTGATGATACATTAGATTGATAATGTTACAACTTATTGAGTTCTTAACCCAGTAGCATATGAAAGTTATAACTCAGAATGGGGACTAGTCCCCCTGTTCCCCATGTGGCTTCCAAGAAAGATCTGGTTCTTACCATTCTTTCTCGTTTTCATAATATTGAATTTCCTGAGTTTTGATATTTTGGTTAACTAAGCCTCAAAATATTTCATAAAAAATCAGTCATTTTACTAATTTTTAGAATCACTCAAGCTGAATTTGATAATATGTAATCAGTGAGTGATCATTAGAATTGTGGAGAGGAAGATGACTGAGGAGGTTGAAACTGGAACTGGTTATGGAATAGAATAGGCAGTAATACTACTGAAAGAGGAGAGAGAAAGTAATTCATGGGGAGTTTGAAAGCTAGAAGGGGTAATGCTTTGTGAGCTGGTAAGAGGGGGAAGGGAATGGATATTTCAGATGGGCTGAAAAAGTAACTGAAAGATTAAGAGAGTTTCATATTTGTTTAGGCAAAAGAAGAGAAGGTTTTGAGCTGAACTGTTACTTAGGCCTGTTTAGGTGTATTGTATCTAATATGCAAGGACTGCATTTTTTAACTTTGCATCACAAGGTATGATATCAATCCATTCCATTGTTCTTTGCTCTGGACTACTTCAACCCATCAAAAGTGAGATCACCAACAAAGACTGCATATCACCATTGAATTTTGTCGTCACTCAAATTTCACTTCTCCAGCCAAAAACTAGTACACACTATCAGTTATCATTTATCATCTTCTGAATTCCAGTGGCATGGATTGCCATCATCTTCTGTTTTCATCTAGGGATGATATAGGGAGGAGAACTGGGTCTCATGGTGATGTAGGTGAATCACTGTGGTTACACGATCCAAAATTGGATACTTGAAAATTAGTTAAATAGATAGGCCACCTGTTGTGAAATTAATGCTCGGGATGGCAGACGATTAAGGATATTCGGGAGACTCGAAAAGATGTCAAAAGAAGAAACTACAATGTTAAAAAGAAGAAACTAAAATGTTAAAATGAAAATGATCAATGAAAAAGAGACCCTTATTGTCAGTAACTCCATGATAAAAGAACCCTTCAAAATTCTCTCCTCCCGTAGGATCTACTCATAGCTAGGCAGAAAAGCGTTAATCCATTAATCGTTAATTAACGAAGTTTACATATTGCTTAACGATTTAACTTTCAAAAATTCAAAAACTATTAACGGTCTTATTAACTTCTGTTAACTTTACTTCCATTAATTTGAGTCCGTTACTTTTGTAAAAAGCCATCTGGATTGCGATGCGCACCACGCTCATGTGGTGGGCGGCGAACTAATGTAATGGCGTGAGTGAAGCGTGGCGTGCGTGTGAGCAAGAGCCCAATAGTTATTGCGTTGACAGGATTGTTCAATCGAGGGGCAATTGTGTTTTGAGTTCGGTCATTGATTGATTTTATTGTTTTTAATACATAATGGAAACTCAAAATCTGAAATTTGCTGAACTTGATATTGAAACCAGTAGGGGTGTATACACTGGTTCTCAACAGAAGGAAAGTCAAAATCCTTGGCCATATTTAAGCGATTGTGTTGCATTTGAATCTCGATCAGAAGGAAAACTGGTTTATGAATGCAAAATGTGTTTACCTAAAATTTACACAGTTAAGACTCACATTTCCACCCTAAACAATCTGAAACAACACATGAAGAAAACGCATCCATCGAAATACGTTCAATTTGAAGAAAAAGTAAAGGCGGGATGCCGGAGGTTAGAGAATGCCGAGTAAGTAAGTGGCCTGCGTTCCAGTAGTTAAGTAGTTTCCCACGTAACGAATGAATTGATAGGGATCGATTGTTTAATTTTCAATTCGAGACTTCCGTAGCTAAATTTCAGCTCAATCCGCATGTGAAATACATTCGTCACTTGTTAATACATGAATGCATGCATAGGGGGGCTTTATAGCTTACTTAGCTAGGGGAGCTTACTTAGCTAGGGGGGCTTTAACTAGTGTTCCCATTACAATCTATGACGCGCCTTACCGTTTGACTGTAGTTTCCATAATCAAATACTAACAGCGTCAGGTCTAACTGCACTAATGGAAATGGGATATTACTATGAAACCCAATGCCTAATATATATACTTCTACATTACCTAATTTATGCTGTTTATTAAATAACGCTCTTTAGAATTCAAATAAATGTTAAGTAACATATAATATTAAAAATTACCTACAATCTCATATTGATTGTTAAGTTTAATGGATAACTCTAACTTGCGTTAAATTTTCATCAAGATAACGAGTTAACGATTAACGAAGTTAACTTTTCGAGTAACTTTTAAAAGATTAACGAAGTTTCTTTTCGATTTAACTTTGCCCAGCTATAGATCTACTTTTATTAGCTAGATGATAGTTATATCTATAACTAATTTTAGCATTTGTCCAGATTGAGAACAGAAATTGCATATGCAGGTATGTACTTAAATTATTGTATGATGCAGTAACCTCAGAGTGTAAGTTCCATGGCTTCCACAAACATAGGCATATCTAGAAGCGGCTGAAGGGGGGGGGGGTTACCACCATTGAAGGGGGGGTTTTACATGGGGGGTATTCTATACCCCCCATTTTAACTTTTTTGTCAATGGGAGTGGGTTACAACCCCCAAAAGCCCCCCCTGGATACGCCTATGTCCACAAATCTGGCTACCTTTTGCTTATACCCAATCTTTAGAAGGTACAAAAAATGGTCTTGTGAGAGCTGACAAAGTTTCCTACACTGGAGTATTGAACATATATATTCTTTGGTAGCAGCCTAATATAATAACTATTTATAGTCTAAAAGATTTGAAGAAACTAAGTGCAAATAGAGCTTGAATATTCACCCTCCACTGCAGAATTCTTTCAATGTTAGTATATATTCAAGATTTCATTTATTTGGGTTCATTCAGTAGTTTCATTCAAGTGACTGTGTTTTTATGGTTGCAGAAGGGAGACATAATCGATATACTGTCCATGAATGCCAGCGGCCTGTGGAGGGGGCATCTCAATGGAAGGATAGGGACCTTCAAGTTCATTAATGTGGAGCCACTGTTGGAGTCGAGGGGGAGCCAGTGGAGGAGGGGAGGGTCAAGGAACGTGGGTGGGGAGGATGAGCTGGGGGTGGGGCCCCTGCAGTGGGGGGGCAGCGACCGGAGTCGCCTCCAAGTAGGCCACCACCAGTCGAGGACCCACGGCCACCACCACCATCACCATCACCACCACCATCATCGAATGCGAAGGAGCGGGAAGCGTGGGCGTCCAAGATCCGTGGAGGAACTCCTGCAAAGGATCAACCTTGAGGTGTGTATGGGACTGTGCTAATTTTTTTATTTTAGCTATCAGCTGATCCTCTTCCTTGAACTACGACCTTGACGTGGTGGAAGGACTTGTGTGTTCCAATGACCTCTAGAGCTGGACTGGCAGGAGCAAGTACTATTGCTCCTGGTAGGGCCACCAATGCCAGATAGGTCAAAGGGTAGGAGCCAGACGAAAGGTAGTTCCGTTATGGTGTCACATTAAAAATATCGTTGAGTGGCATGGGAATACTTCTCAACTATCACTTCCTAGAATATGAAAGTCATTCACAGAGAATTGATTCATGGCAACTACGGGATGCCACCCACTAGGGCGAGTGTTCTGCCCAGCAGCAGGGGAGGCAAGGCCTCCAGGGTCGTCATCACACGAAATCCTTGCACAGCATCATCATCGGCAGAAAAAAGGAATAGGAGGGAGAAGAAGAAGAAAAAGAGAAAGAGGAGGAGGAAAACAGTGGTAAAAATAGGAACTTGGAATGTAAGGACCATGATGAGGGCCGGGACGCTTGAAAATATTAAGCAGGAAATGGAAAAAGGAAAAATAGATGCTTTGGGATTGTGCGAGGTGAGATGGAAGGATAGCGGGGACTATTGGAGTGATGGCTACAGGGTAATCTATAGTGGGGGAGATGAGAGTCAACGTGGGGTAGGCATGGTACTGAACACAAAATTGGGGCTGAGGGTGGTAAATATTGAACAGGTGAGCGACAGGATACTAGTGGTAGAAATAAAAGCACTCCCAACGAATTTCATACTGGTCCAGGTATAAATGCCTGACATACAGAAATAAATTAGTAGCAACAAACACTTGGTTTAAACATCACCCCAGGTGCAGGGACACATGGAAAATGCAAGGTGATACTGGGAGATATCAAATTGATTATATAATGCTAATGCAGAGATTTAGGAACAGTGTAAAAAATTCGCGTACCTATCCAGGGGCGGATGCTGACTCAGATAACAACTTGGTGATGATGAAGTGTGAAGATATATTCAAAATGCTTTGTAAAGGTAGGAAGATAAGGAGGTGGGACCTTGAAGCATTGAAAGGGTTGAAAAGGAGGGAATACCAAGAGCTGGAAGAAAAGAACATAGGCGAAGTAAAGCAGATATGAACAATAGAGAGAAGATGGGAGATTATAAAAACAAGCATCGCAGGAGCAGCAGAGAGAACAAAGGAACGGTGGAAAAGAAGAGGGATAAGAAGCAGTAGGTTACAGAAGAAATGATAAAGAAAATGAGGGGGAGAGAAGGATATGGAAATCGTCAACGCTGACGTAGGCAAGAGGAAGTACAAGGAATTGAATATTAAACTCAGGCGAGTGACCAATCGGGCAAAAGAAAACTGGTGGAAGGGATAATGCGAGGAAATGGAAAAGCTGCAGGAGGAGGGGTAAGTGGGCACTTTGTACGCCAAGGTGAAAATGTTATCGGGTGGTAAGAGAGGTCAAACGATACCAAAGGTTAAGGACAAAACAGGGAAGATATTAACTGAACAGGAAGATATCCTGGAAAGATGGAGAGAATACGTAGAGGAGCTATATGACAGCGAGAATAGACCCTTTAGCCTAGATCTAGAGGATGAAGGATCAATAGATAAGGATAACCTCCGACCAGAGTTACTTGACAGCATAATAGAGAAGGCATTAAGGGAGGTGAAGGGTAGAAAAGCCATGGCAACCGATAACCTACCTTAGGAGCTACTGAAGAGTCTAGGTAGTAAGGGGATAAAATCGTTTTTCGAACTTATTTGCAGGATCTGCGATGGAGTATGGCCTAAGGATTTTGTGAAACCAATATTAATACATATTCCGAAGAAGAAGAAAGCTTCAGAATGCGAGGATTATAGAACTATCAGTTTAATTTCGCACGCGGCAAAAGTCTTGCTTAGAATACTAAATAGAAGGCTGGAGAGCAGAGCAAAGTACTATTTATGCGATGACCAATTTGGGTTCAGGAAGGGGAGGACCACCACAGACACGATTGCGTTAATGAGGACACTTATAGAAAGAAACGTAGGGTATAATCAGGATGTTTTCGCTTGCTTTGTGGATTTTGAAAAGGCGTTTGACTGAGTAAACTGATAGAAACTAATGCAGATATTGGGGAAAATAGGAATAGATTGGCGTGAAAGGAGACTCATCCGAAACTTATGTATGGGTCAGAGGGCTCAGGTGAGGGTAGCTGATGGTGAATCAGGATGGAGCAGTTATAGGTCGCGGGGTGCGGCAAGGTTGCCCGTTGTCACCTTTGCTTTTTAACATCTTTGCTGAGGAAATGGTAAGAGAGGCATGGGATGAACTACATGTGGGAATGAAAGTAGGAGGCCAGTGGATAAAGTCGGTTTGATTCGCAGACGACCAGGCATTGGTCAGTCGGTCATCGAAAGGATTGTAAACTTTAGTAGATGCATTGGAAATGCAGTGTGAGAAATACAGGATGAAGATTAATAATAAGAAAACAAAAGTAATGAGATTCTCTGGGACAAAGAAAGCGAGGCTGGTGATAAGAGTAGGAAGTCACAAACTGGAGCACGTAGAACAATTTAATTACTTGGGTAGTATGCTAGAAGATACAATTGAGGAAGTGCTTGACATGGTGGGTGAGGAGAGGAAACTTATAGATGAGATTAGGGGAAGGCAGGGTAGGTGGCTGGAAACAGTAATGAGGGGTGATGGTTTTGCTGAAGGCCATGATGTAGGGAAGGATGTTGGGTAGGCGGGGAAGAAAGAGATTAGTTTAAATAGACGGTATGGAGTAAGGTAGGACTTACGCTGAGATGAAGAAAGAAATGCTAGAGGTAGAAAGGGCACGGCACATGTAAGAGTTCGTTGGATATTCTCTGACTTTCATCATAACCTACCTCTAACCGGTAAATTACTCTAATGAATGAGTGAATCAGCTGATCAGTGGTCACGTTTAAAACATTAATTCAGCTATTAAATGCTTTAGAAAGACATTTTGATTCCAGAGCTAAAAAAGGCACACAGTTATGTTGGCTCTGATTTTGATGCCACTGTCCATATAGCACAGGATTGATGTATACTTGTGTTGCTTTGGTCAAAATGTCTTGTTAGGCTAAAACTGGTATATTTACAGTATATATTTCGGACTCGCAGCTGTGAAAGAAATTTCACCTTCTCCACAACATTAAGTTCACCGGTTCGAGGCTCCCATGATATAAATTATTTTTTTTGTCAGTTTTTTAATTCAGAGTTTGAAATATTTTCATTGGCATGTCACCGTAGCATGAGGTAAACATTCTTATTTTTGAAAACATTCTAAACTACATGGTCCACATCATTTGTTGCTAGTCAATACATGTGCTTATGCGAGAAATATTGGCAAATAGACCAAATATAAATCACTTTTCTATCAGTTTGACATGTGTAGAATCAGTTTTTTGATGAGATAAATCACAAGTAATATGTATGTGGAATCAACACCAATTTTGCGTAGCTTGTGCTGTTTGGGTATACACCTCTAACTTTTGGAATGTTAATATGATTTCCTTCCCTGACACAGTTCCCTTTTTTTTAAGTTATGACATTAAAGTATTGTGAAATCATTTGCCTGATTCAGGTGAGTGCAAATTCTAGCAGCTCTGTTGTTGATAATGTAAACAAATACAGATGTGATGCTGCCCAGTGAACTCACCAAACTTGGTTACTGGTGTTAATAGGTGTGAAATTTTTTAAAAGTGCTGTAACTTTTTCTAGCGTACACAATGTTTCACGCATTTGAATTATGACTGAGTAATTAGATGCTGAATTTCAAATTCCAGCTAATTACATACTGGTTCACAGCCTTCCCACATAGCACAAACATCTTCATGAACGTTTTTATTGTGCTTTCCGGAGACGTTTTCTACCTGCCCATTTACGTTTTGAAATGGTGCTGGAATGGTGCTAATGTCTGTCACTTGGCAACTTTACGTCTCTAAAATGTTTCTATGATGGTTCAGAACACATTTTCGTAGCATTTCCTCTCCCTTTCCAGCTAGTTTAGGAACGTATGAAACAGTTTTTAAAACGTTTTCAGTAGAGTGGAAAACGTATATTTCTCTTTTAAAGTGGTTTTCCCGATGGTATAAAACGTTTTTCTCCTGATTCTATGTGGGCATACTTATGAAATTTCGTTGCATTTGTGGCTTGATACCATCATTATAATTGCCCTGGTATCAGGCCACAAATACAGTACCAAGAGCACGTAAAATTTGATCACATAAGCTTCCTAACCAGGGAACATTTGCACACAGGGGAAGGGTTAACAGCGACATAACTCCAAGACGTAAATCAATACAATTTGCTGCTAAATATACATACGTACATGTTATGTCATAGGAAATTAAACAATCAAATTTTATAAAATGATAGAAAACTAGGGAAACTTATATTTAAAAACTTATGCAAAGTAACTTAATTTAATATGTGTACATGTTCTTCAACTTGATGTAACCTTCTGGGACCAAACCAATGGCAATTATTTACTGTGAGTAAATAGTAACGCTAAAAAATAATTACTTTACGTATAATACCTACTTGAGTGAATCTTAAGACACTAAGAAATACTGTATGTATGTATAATAAATATATCTTAACAACTTTAGATCAGGAGAAAGATATGTTCTCAGAATCTAAATGATATTAATGATTTAATATAAAACCAGAATTAAAATGGTTATAAAAATATAATTTTAATTTTATGAATTTAAAAAATTTTTAAAAATTTAAATAAAAAAAAATCACACCAAGTATTCATCTTTTGACAACCTTATTTTCTGAATCCCCACAGAATAATCACTTATTTCACTTTAACATTAGCGTAGTACTAGTATAACCTCACTAACTCCAGTGTATATGATTTATGCCCTTAGATCTCGCAAAATTCTAAGCGTAGCAAACGTATAATCTTGCCAACAAAGATTATATACACACTTGCCCACAAATGCACCTTCAACGATATTTTTCCAAACACCAGAAGTACTGGAAGTCACGAGGGACACGAGACCAGCGATATGTTTGTAAACGGCCGTTTAAAAATCTTTTTATGTTGCATGTACTTGGAAAAGTTCTGAGAATGTTTTCGTTGCCGGAGCAAAAACTGAATTAAAATGCTTTTGAGATGATGCACTGAAAACGTTCTCTTTTAGATGCGGGCACAAGTAAATGAAAACGTTCTCTACGAGGTTACTTTCGGTTTTCTGGGTAAATACGGGATTTTCCTATTTGAGAACCAGGAAAAAACATTTTGAAACAAAAATGTGCTGTTTGGGTTATTTGTACCATTTTTGGCTCTCAGGTCACAGCAGTTTATTACCATCCTTGAGTGGATTTGGATTACCAAGTTATGAATTTATAAATGTTCTTCTTCCCCTCTGGAACCCATGTAGGTAGATTTAATCTTGATGTTAAATCTGTAATGTATAAGTTTAATTAACAATTCCTTATTTTTCTTCATGCTGTTCTTTTACCATCCAATTTTCTTCCTTCTATGAGTCAGTTATGTATTTGATGAATGCTCGATGTTGCACCAGCTGCACTCTTGGAATAAAATGACTTGTTATCATAAAATACACCATAAGGTTATCAGAAAAACATTTTTATGATCCTCCAAGCAAATTCTGGTCATATTATGAATTATGCATGCTACTGTTTTTATTTAATAGGAAGCAAAAATCATTACATATTATATGTAACTCCATGGAGTATTGGAGTATGACTCCTGATAGGGTCTAATTATTATTGAGACTAGCACTTCTCAATAAGTTGTCATGTACACTCCTTCCTTCTAAGTTTACGTATATTCTAAGTAAATTGAGCAAAATTATATGTATAAGGACCTCTAATGCTTCAGTATTCACTTCGTAACATACTTTTCCATATAAATTTTTTGTGGAGAAATATGTTATGCCTTTGAGTCCAAAAGGTGTATGCAATGTTGTTGAACAATTGTTATTGTGAATTGAGAATGAGAATAATTAAATTATTTAGAAGTTACATAATTGTTTTGATTGTTAAAATGACACTCCTGACCTGTAAGTTTTTCATCTTTTTATTCCTTGTAGGAGCACATATCAGTCTTTGTTCTAAATGGATACGAGGATCTTGAATTGTTCAAAGACCTAGAAGAAGAAGACCTTGATTATCTTGGGATCTGCAATGCGGAGCATCGTGCCAAAATCCTCACTGCCGTGGAATTACTCCATGATTATGACTGTAAGTCATGTCCTCCTGTATTACTTATTCTATCTTGCCTTTTCTTTTCAAAGGTTTCAATGCATAATTTTTCACTAAATAGGAAAAGTTTGCTTTCTGGAAGATATTTTGGGAGAAGTTATGATATTTTTTACAAGCTTCACTCAGACCCTATGTGTGCTGCTTGTGATATATCACACCTTTGTAAAACCTTAATTCAGCATTGAGTGATCTTTTAGAAATTGAAGGTAATGGGGACGTATTCATTTTAGCTCAAGTCATTATAATATCCTTATGGGCTGCTATTCTGAATGAAATGGGAACTGCTCTTTCTGCCTGGATAACATCTCAAGATGCTTTTTTCTCAAGAATCACGTTTCAGTCATGACACACTTGTTATTCTGAATGCCAGCTGGAAGTTGCCATCCTATTTCTAGCAATAACACCAACAGTTTTTTGTGATTCTAAATGTCAGATATAATACGACAGGGGCGCTGTTTTATAGCTTGCTTTTGAATACCACACAATTGTAAAAGCAACCCTGCTTTCCTTACACAAAATTGCTCTCAAATTATTTTTCACTCCATTTCATGAGAATTCTGCAACATTTTCATAGAGTAGAACTTGTATGTTTCCATTATTTTAAATAAATGTTAATACTTTTTGCTATACCTTTTAAATTAGAGAAGTTCCAACACTCATGGGGATACTCATGTCAATTGGGGAAATCAATGTGTCAGCACCAGTTACACTAAGTAAAAGAGTCTCCATATCATTTTAAGGATGTGTGTACCCCTATTTGTATGGACAAAAAATAAAATTTGGAAATTAGAATTAGAATTTATTTATCCAAAGATTTGCGATATACATATTGTACATTCAAATATAGGACACGTCAATATATACAGACGAACAATTAAATAAATACATACATATATAATAGGCACTAAATTACAAATTCAAAAATTCTTTTAATGAGTAAAACAGTTTAACGTGTAAAAATTTTATTAAATTTTTCTTAAAGAGGGACGTCTTAGTAACATTGCTTCAATTCAGGTGGTAGCTTATTGAAGAGTATCAATCCCATAGATTTTGGGCCTAAAGCTGCATTATGGGTTCTTACAAACTGTTGATGCAGATCTTTACAGCATCTTATATAATGAAGGTGATACGAATCATTGGTTGGATATTGTGAAATATTATATTTTGTGAACATAATTGCGATATAAATGTAAATGCAAGGAATTGGTAGGATATGCAGCCTCTTAAATAGAGGGTGACATGTTGAGTTATAAGAAACATTGCTTATAAGTCTTATAACCTTCTTTTGGATACGGAAAATTACATCTGCATGAGGGGAAGAACCCCAGAACAAAATGCTGAATATGATACGAGAGTAAAATTCACTGTAGTATATTGATAAAAGTACCTCTGTGCTAACAGTGTGTCAAATGAGCCAAGTTCACTGAATCTTAGCAAATTTGAGAGCACATATCAATGGAGTTTGAAAACATTCCATCACATTTCCCTCACCATTCATTCCATCACAATTTAGATGGGTATGTTTTGACTTTGTCATATTGTTACTTTGAAGTCTGTACTGACTGTGAAGATGAAATTAGGTGGAATGGTGAAACGTGCTCTTCTCACAATTCATTCATCCACATTTAAAAGATTTTAATTTCTGTTTCCATTGCTGCACTGTCTTATATATTACTTAATGTATACAAAAAATATCAACCAGTTCCCAAAATTTTCCAAAGCGAAATTCCATTGGTCAACCATGAAATTGACCCTCACATTCTTTTGGTTCTGGATCATTTTACCTGACTGTTACCTGCTCCATCAAATAATTTTTATAAGTTAATATATTGGTTGCTTGCTTTGAGAATATCATTCATTTTTGAGTGTCTTCAGTGGGTTTTTCTGCACAAGTTTTTATTTCAACAAGTCACGTATGCAAGTCTCGCATTACTTTGAATAGTTCAAGATATGTCCAGATCCTTGAATAACATTAGAGAAAATTTTAAGCACACTACTAATGCTGATAAATCCTAAAATGAATAAATGTTTCGCAGCTCCTGGAAGCCCACTTTCTGACCATGGAGATGAAGGTGACAGGGGAGCATCTGGTGACAGGGTCGATGGAGATGATGACGATCCAGCATCCAGTACGGACGGATCAGCCAGCCACTCGTCTTCCTCCACATCATTTCACAGTCGAAGTCGTCATCAACACCATGCACCGTGCCCACCTCAGTCAGACAGAAGACAGCACCAAACACAGCACTGCCATTCGTCCCCCCCTCCCCCCTCGCCCCCAACTCCCGTCGGGCAGGGGGAGATCGAGGGAGAGGGACCGAATGACCTTGACTGGGGCCGACACCATTCATGGAGGCAGAGGCGCCAGATGCAGTCAGCCACGTCACCATCAGGTGTGCCCCTCACCACCCCTATGCGGCAGCAGTCGGCAATGACCAGTGCCGAACTGTATCTTCCGAACATTCCTGTGGGCGTGGATGAAGAGTTGTGCGTGAGGATGGAGGGTGGTCCGTTGCCTGGTAGGTTGGCAGCTGTGATAGAGAGTTCAAGCATGGATGGGACTCGAGGCTGTGGTGGTGTGGTAGGGGGTGGGGAGGCTGGGGGAGCTGGTGACATGGGCAGTGGTGGGCGTTGCTTCAGTGAGAAGTCTAGTGATTCCGGCATCAGTTCCAGTTCGAGGTCCCCTCCAGCGCATCCAAGAAGGGGGAACAGCAGTAGTGACATGGGGACTTCTTCAGCTTCATCCAAGGCAGGCATTGCAGGAGGTCAAGGGATGGATAGGAAAGGAGTCATGCGGTGAGAAAGCAGGGGTGAGGTGGTTTTTGCATCGATTGGACAAAGGATTGCCTCTTTATCGAACGAGATTGTTTCAAGGTTTTTGGATCTACAGGGGTAAATTGGGTTTTCCGCCGCCTTGTGCTCGAGGTTGCTGTGCTCAAATTGGTGATATGCATGTCTGTCGAGGTAACTGTAAGATATCCCCATTTTCGTCTCTCCCCAAGTGATCTTCATAGTGAACTTCCAGAAATTAAGCCAGGATATTTAGCTTATGCTGCATGGATGTTGTTCATATCATCAAGCGTTATGAGGAAAGGTTGAGTTGAACTCCCATGAGTTAAAACCTGGCTTTAAATGAAATGTGCCATGATCCCACAATAATGAGACCTTCTATCAAATTTCACATAAGACATAAATTAATTGTGTAAATGTGTACAGATCGGAGAAATCAATGAATTGTGAATAATTTTATCAGAATTTTCAAATGGTAGTGTCAAGAACTCATTGTCTGCATCATAACAAATTTTAACATTAACATATTAGGCTTGAGCTGTCTAGTTAATATTGTGTGCAAAAAAGAAAATTTTGAATGAAGAAAAAGTTGTTGCTTTTTTATGAGGTTGTTTTTGTTATCATAGAAGGCAGATATTATAGTTTTTTTAGTGTGAGGAACTAGAAGTCCTTAAAGAAACCATGCTATTTTCATGTTTTTTTAGACTGAAATCCTAGAAGCTCTTTGGGTAACAATGACTACTTGAGTGATTAGTTCTGTGTACTTAGCAAGACATTAATATTGTGGTATTCCATTCATTTTTTGTGGAACTATTTATTATTCAGCATTCTTTCTGTTGTTGCTTTTCCATTAATTTATTCTCTGCTGCATTTATAGTATTTTCAGATAGGGTGCAAATTGGCCAACAGATGAGTTATGACATTTCTATCGACCACGCTGTTCCTGCCTTTGATTTCCCTGAAAGAGAAGGTGATTATGGGAACACTCATTAGACAGAGCTCATTTGCTGTTTTTGTGGGTCTGGAATGCAATTTGGCTTTTATTTCCGATATGATGACCAATGTGCTTTCAAAGATTCTTCCAAATATCAATTCTTCCACAAAATTTCTCGCAATTTAGTGTTATGTCGTAGCAGAGTTTCTCCAGGCATTTAATGGCTGACCACTGTAATTTATTTCATACAATATTAATTTTATCAATTGATTTTTGTTTGTTACTGAGAAGTACTTCATGTTAAGCTGATCAAAAAATCAAGAAGTGTGACGATTCAGAGGTGAAGAGAAATAGGTATATGTGCATGCATATCTTTTCAATGGGTTATTGATTTTGTTTGCTGTATCCTGTTTGGTTTGACCTATTGATCTTTAGACATCTGTACAATCCCATGTGATTTTGATGTTTATTGTGAATGCAGGGCAGAGATAACCCTGCATTGCAATTGGAGAAAAAAGAAATTTGCATCAATCTATGATCTACTTTGAATTATTTTGATAGAGGAATGTAATTTATTCCTGAAGCCCAAAAGCAATAACAAATAAATGTGGTGACATTGTATTGCTCTGCAACTTAAGTCTTGTAAGCTTGAAAGGCTTTCTGTTGTTCTAAAATTGTGAGTGAGAGGGTATATTGGTTATGCAAAACTTCACTTATATTTCAAGTAATTTGAGCATTGGTGATAATTTCCCTCTAATCAACATTATGCTTATGAAATATGCTGTGAAATATAAAAAAATCATATTCATTAATCAGGGAAAAATGTTTTTAATTGGCATCAATTTTTGTGTTCAGTAAAACCATTTCACTGCCTCAAGGCTGTCATTGCAACTCAGACCTATCTAATATGGGTTTCATTTTTGGATTAATCAAATGAACCAACTATGTCTTTGGTAAAAACTTTTTGATTGCCAACGAAGATGTGAAAATTTGGTTAGATCATTAGAATATCTAATCATCCATTGAAAGATAAAATTTTTAATATCATCTCCATAACAATGTATTGTTCTCTGGACAAAGTGTAATTTTTTTATTTCGGGGAACCCAAATCTGAATGAAATAAGGAACTTAAGAGCACATGATATGTTTTTAGTCTGGGTCTAAAAAACTTTCCGAAAAAGTTTCCATGAAATCCCTTCTTTTTATTAATAAAATTGTTTTTGGTTTATAATTGCTTAGGTTTCAGCTTCCTTTTAAATAATTTTACAATTGATGATTTGCAGAATTGTATTACAGAAATTATATGCTGTGTTCATTTTTTTTAATTTCTCATGGTGGGTTTTCCCCAATACATGCTCAGGTAGGTGTGATCGACAAAATGATTTATACTGAATTTCATTGAGTAATATAAATAAAGTGTCAAATCTCAATGATTCATTATGAAAATGTATAAATATAATCTGAGTATGCCTGAAAATAATAATTTATCATTTGGTATGCAAGATTTTTTAATTATAATTATGGATGCAATAGTTGAGCTGTAAATAGAGCATCTCATTGAAGAAGTCATGATTTTCACCATCAAAAAAAGGGAATAGATAACATGATTGAAATTTCACCATTCCTTGCTATGACAATTGTAAAATAAAGTTCCTACAAGTTCACTGAGTTTTTATTTGGAATTCAGGAGTTCAGGAGTGCATGACCGCAAATCATTGCGTATCTATCTCCACCCATTTTCCTATTATAAATCAATTTTGAAAATGCATATTCGTAATTCTGACGAGAACCAGGGATAGTATATTTTTATTGGAAAGACAAAAATGAAAAATTAGTCATCTATGGTGTCGTTTATACATTTCTGCTTGCCACTTACTTTTGTGCTTGTGAAAAAATAAAATACATTGTTAATGCTTTTATTTCTAGTTTCAATTGACTTAAGCAGTCACAGCCTTAATAGAAACATGTCATCAATAGCTGTCAATGGATCTATCATAGTGCATAACTGCTGGCTGATTCAAATGAATAATTTCATATCATCATGGTTATTGGTAGCCTATCTGTAGATGGTAGTTTTTGGATGGACCATGAAAAGTATTCCAAAAGAATGTGATTTTCCCACATATATCACCTGGGTTTTAATTTTCTACTGTGCATCCATTTTTCCAACACTTTGTTCCATCTTAAATGCCCTGCCTCTTTCATTTATCCCCATGTACGTAGAATCATCTCTTACATGTTGGCTTTCAACATCCCAGGTAGCACAGATTTTATTGTATCTATGTCCGATGAGAGGTTATCAGATAGTAGCCATAGATACATTTTAAGTATTCATCTCCCTCAAGAAAATCAACTGTTGAAATTGCTTAAGTTACTTTAACATTTCAAAGTTTATTTAAAAAATGCTTCAGTAACTTAAACCATCCTTAAAGCTTCTTCAGAAGCTCTTAAGAGACCATCAAAAGTTCCTTAAGATTTCATAAGTACTTATGATCGCTCAACAGTTTCTCTGTAAGTTATTGAAAACTTTAAAGAAACTTTCTGGGCCTGAAAGTACTTAAGCTCACTGAACAGTTTTTGTCTTAAGTTATTGACACCTCTAAAGTAACTTATGAGTAACTCAAAGTAGTTTAGTTTTGTCGACAGTTTTCACTCTTAAGTTACGTGACAACCCTTAAGTAACCCTGCACTTTAAGAAAAAAATACTATGGCACCATAAAGATAGTCCAAGTTCTCAGTGGAAAAACATTTGTCCCCTGGATTGATGTTAGAAATGTATTTAAAGAGGTGCTGGTATTTTCTATCTAGACGAGAAATGGTCAAATTTTGGTGTGCGTATAACCGGAATTATGACTCAGCATCTCACCTGATCATATCATGCAGTACATAATTTAAGAGACGCCCGAATACGTTCCTTTACTGTTTACTATTGTAATGACACAATAAAATTTTCCTTCCTACTCGGTGGAAACAACCTTTTATTTGAGACCATTCCATATTAGAAGAGTGCAGGGTTTTAATGGTCACTATGAATAAAAAAAAGAACTATTTGAGGAAAGCTTTATATCAGTATGCATTTCAGTTCGACCGATTAAGGGTTAAGATATTGATTAATACGGGATTAACCATCATCCATCATAAGTCCCATCAGTCACCGACCAATCCCTATCAGAATTTATGAAAATTAAAACTCCGTGAACTGCCCTCCTCCTTCAAGGCAGTTGTGGAATATGTAGTAGTAAGGTGATGGACTGAGGAGTGAAAGGTCTGAGGGTCGATCCTCTGCTGTGGAAAATATTTTTTTTCTTTTTTTCATAGGTTTTTTCATTTATATCTTCATAAATAATGTTTCCATTGCCATGGTAAATATTTTCACATAATTATATTTTAGTAGGTAAACAACTTTTTTTCAAACGTTCTTTGCTCAGGTTTTGTCTTCAGTTTCTGAACTGTTTCAATTAACTTTCAGTCTCTCCTAAAGTTCCTGACTCAATATTACGCTAAGTTTTTTTTAAAGTTTTGTTCAGTTGATTTTCTTGAGGGCTGGCATCCCACATTGCACAAACTGCTTTTTGAACGTTTTTATTCTGCTTTCCGGAGACGTTTTCTACCAACCCATTCACGTTTTGAAATGGTGCTGGAATGGTCCAAATGTCTGCCATTCCTCGGCATCATTACGTCTTTAAAACGTTTATTTGATGGTTCAGAACACGTTTTCGTAGCGTTTCCTCTCCGATTCTAGCTGGTATAGTCTTGAAAGTCATATATATATGGCCACTCCTGTGGATTAATGTGACTTCGAGAACTAATTTTTAAATTGCGATTACAAGATTATAGTTAGAGGAAATGCCATCCAATCACGATGACAGTTATCAGGCATTAATTAATTGCAACCGATATTGCCACATCGTATGAATGTAAAAGCAATATTATTGAGAATAAACAAGCATTTATCCAATTCCACATGTTTTTTCACATTCACAAGCAGACAACTAACTAGTAGAATACATTATTCAAAATGAAATATATATATATATATATATTTATACGTGAAGACAATATTGTATCATATGTTCAAGTGCGCGAATTCAAAGTGCCGCAGTTTGCCAACCCCTGTGGTATAATTACAGGTAAAGTATAATTCAAATCATAGCTGACGTCAACGTTGCTTGCACGTTGATTCAACGTCGACTGATAACGTTGTGCTTGCACGTTGATGCAACGTTGTGGCAACGTGCAGGTTGTCATGTAACCTAGTGCACGTTGATGCAACGTTGTGACAACGTCCTCTGCTACTAGGGGCTCTCACTCAATGACTTTACGACCACTCGATCACATGATTTCTAACCAGGGAACATTTGCACACAGGGGAAGAGTGAACAATTGTCGTTAATGGCATAACTCCGAGACGTAAATCACATAGAATTCGCTGCTACATAAATATGAAATTAAACGACCATATTTTCTAAAATGATAGAAAACTAGGTAAACTATTATTTAAAAACTTATCCAAAGTAACTTAATTAAACGTGCGTATATGTTCTACAACTTAATATAATGGTCTGGGACCAAACCAATGGCAATTATTTACTGTGAGAAAATGGTAATGCTAAAAAATAATTACTTAACGTATAATACCTACTTGAGTGAATCCGTTAGACACTAAGGAATAATTCAGCATGACAAATCAACAGGTACCTACACTGTACGTACGTGATACGTATTTCTTAACAACTTTAGGTCAGGAGTAAGATATGTTCTCAGAATGCTTATGACATTTAATGATTTAATTTAAAACCAGAATTAAAAATATCATATCAGAAAATTCACATACAATTCATTGTTCATAACTATACAATGCAGATTAGTCACTTGATACAAAACAAAATTTAAAAAATCAGGCCTTTACACAAATCACACAGGTGCTCAGGCTTTGACAATCTAATCTTCTGAATCGCCACAGAATAATCACTTATTTAACTTAAACATTAGCGTAGAACTAGTATAACTTCACAATCTCAAGTGTATATTATTTATGCCTTTAGATCTCACAGAATTCTAAGCGCAGCACACATATAATCTTGCCATCATAGATTATATACACTCTTGCCAACAAATGCGCCTTCGATGATATTTTTCCAATCACCGGAAACCATTAGGGACACTAGACCGATCGCCAGAAGTACAAGACCTGCAATATGTTTGTAAACAGTTTAAAAATCATTTAATGTCTCATATACTTTGAAACGTTCTAAGAATGTTTTTGTTGCCAGAGCGAAAACTGAATGAAAACGCTTTTGAGACAATGCGATGAAAGCGTTCTCTTTTAGGTGCGCGCAAAAGTAAATGAAAATGTTCTCTATGAGGTTACTTTCAGTTTTCTGGGGGAAAACAGGATTTTCCTATTTGAGCACCAGGGAAAAACGTTTTGAAGCGGAAATGTGATGTGTGGGCAAGCATCAGTGTTGAATGAACATTCATAGCTATAGGAATTAATGAGCATTGGAGTAATTTTTTTGATTTTTGACTGATGGCTATGGTGGTGTCCATTGCACTACAAATCAAGTTAATTGAATTGAGTTCCATGAATTTGATATCACTAAGGTTGATCTCTCCCCCTACCTGCTTTGAAATTTGCCCTTACCCTTTTGTTCATTAATGCATGGAGTAAATATTAATCTAGCCCTCAGTGTTACTCTGTGGTTGAAGTTTGTAACACTCTTTAGTTTTATATAAATGTTTCATGGGTATTCCACCAAATAATATAGTCTTCATATCTGCGGATGTTTCGATGAATGACTTGTTCGTCATCATTAGGGCTTCTGAATGCTGCACGAGTCAAATTGTCCATTATTTATTATATTATGTGTATTTATATTGTATGTATATTATTTATTATGGACTTATTTTATATATCAGATTCACCAGGAAAATCTTAGATCAATTATCTCTTTAGTACTAATTACATATACCTTTCTACCAGTGAGAGTAGGTTTTGGTGAACCATTTCTGCCCATTTTTCTTCCCATCTACAACTACCACTTTCTTCACCCTATTTCTCCACTCATCACTATGATGAAGAAAAATTTAGACCATGTGAACTTCATGGTGGATTGGAGTACTATGTAAACTTCGTACTTTATCTCTAGAAATGTTAGAAGAGATAAAAATAAGAGAGATACAGTGACAAACTGATAGATTAAAAAATCCCTCTTCTCTCACACCATTAATGACTACAACAAAAACAGATTGAGGCACTAAGACTCTCCGATAACTCACAATTTCCTTTTGTCCATTCCCTTTTCAATGGCTGGTGCCTAAGCATCCCCTGCTACACCTCCTTGTGGTGGCTCACATGGTTGTATGTAAATGTAGACTATCCAACCCTTGCCTGCAGCATGCCCATCCATTTCATTCTTCCTTCCCGTTAACACAGGGCTTCCTATATACAAACTTCCCTTCCCTTATAAGCCTTCACAATTGTTGGGCTACCCTCCAATTACTTTCTCTATCCAACTTCTTTGTGTTCTCATATTCTCATTAAGCAACTTCCTCTCCCCTGTGGCAAATTCGTCGATTGCCTTACCTTCCATAAGGCGAGCGCCTTTATCCCCGCCCACATCTCAATCACATAAATTCTAATTCCTCCCACTCAGACTCACATTTCATTGCCATGTACATATGTACTAACAATCTGTTATATCTATATCTGTGCCTAGGGTTCCTAAAATAATTGTCCTCCTATATTAGCCAACGACTTAGTATACTATAGTATACCTCCATTTCCTGTCAGCATATGTACCACAATTCATTGTTACTTAACATTTCCTACTTCTATATCTATCTACCTTACAATTATCCTTCAAAAAGCTCTTCATGTATTTAGGTTTCCTTGAAATTGAATTACATTCTACATATCTAGCATTCATATTACAATGCATCATTGTAGCAATAATGCATGGGGAAATTCTTAGCTTAGATCATTTGATCAAAAAGGTTAATACATATTTTCAGGTAATGTACTAGGACCCGTATTTACATTTCCTAACATTAAAATAAATGAGGTCAGTTGTAATATCTATTTATTGCTGATGCTTCTGGGCATGTGTACATTGAGATCACCGCAGTATATTTTCTTCAACTTTATTTGAGACATGATAGTTCGAGTGTCATTTGGCTAGTAGTTGCATGGTCATTATATGCATTTTAGATTAGTGAATAACGACAATTAGTTGAATATTGGGTTTCCAGGTGGTGGGTGGTTGAATAAAAAACAAAAAAGAGTTTTGTAATAAAATAAAATTCATTTATTCAATAATCAAGTGCGATAATATAAATTACTCCATTAAATTAATAAATACATTTTACTGAAACAGTAAGAAACTTTTTACCGCATTTTTGTTGCGAATTCTCCTAAATGTTGATTGTCTGTGTTAGGCAGCGACACACATCAGTCATCACAGGCACTCGTTCTGATTCACTAACATCATCACTACAAACAAAGACTATAACTTGCACATGTTGAGGTGACAACACTAAAACAATAGAACATTCCTTTGGTGCTTCTCTAGAGCAACTAAATTAATAACATTACACAGCATGGGTTCATGGTAACTTTCAAAATGACAAATATCACTGCAATGCAACCCGTTTTTTCTGCCTCGCGGTTAAAGCTCTCGTCAATTGATGTAAACTTTCTCAATGTCGTGGATACATTGCTTAATTATATCCGTAGCTTGCGACAAGCGAACGGACAAAGGTGTGAAGTATGTGCTTTAGCACCTCCCCGAGGAGTTAGTGGACAAAACCCCAGAAATCGACGCGTACTGCGCCACGAAAGATTCCCATGCGTGTGATGTCTTCCACGCACTCCTCCTCACACGTGTTATTCCCTCGCTGCCCTCGTCCAGCGACCTCTGGACGAGGGGCGAGGGCTCTTCGACTATCCACGCTCCCCGGGGAGATGGCCCCATTCACCTTCTTAACCGTAGTGGAGACCGAATCCACCGAAGGGCGAATAGGAGTGGGACGGGGCTTGGTAGCCGCTGCCTCCCCTCAGCCCGTAGCCACCGCCGAATCCTCCGAAGTTAGTGGACGCCGAGCCCCTGTAACCACTGCCGCTGCCCCTGTAGCCACCGCTGCCGTACGGGCTGCCTCCTCGGTAGCCTCCGAAGGAACCGTAGTTGTAGCCACTTCCTGAAACGGGAAAGTGAAAGAGTTAAGAGGGTTCCTCCGCGACTCCACAAGTCAAAACAAATACTTTATTCAACCTTTTTGTTTGTCTTGTTTAAGAAATAATGCTTTCACCAATGACACGCCTTAGCCGTTAATAAAACCAAGTTAATGTTCAAAATATGTGGATTATTAGACGGATTTTAATGAAGTCTTTCTTCCAGCCTCATGAGCCCATTTCTATTGAACTACCGCGGTTAGACTTCAATTATTGCAGTCATTTGTAAATAACTGGAGAGATAAGATGTTAAGGTGCCTAAACTTTTTTGTTTTACTCGATTCCCTGCGTGTTTTCACTTCTTATCAACAGTTTAACTATTGCAAAAAATGGCCTTTATATTATGCTGATTCAAAAAACAATATTTTTCGCCAAGTTTCACCCATTTTCGCGTTATACAATTTGTAATTTCAAGTTCAATTCGAGCATAAAATAACATGGAAAGGTATGCTCTTGTGGTTCATATCAAGCAAAGGTCGCATTATTCTACGAGTAGCCAGAACTCGATTTACGGTGGATAGCAATTGTAATAGCGAGTAAAGACATTACTTCACATGAAAGAAAGATACTGCATCAAAGAAACTAGGATTTATCATGTGAATATTAGGAGGGTTCTCCGATGAAAAAGTGAAGGAGATATGATACTTAAAACTGCTCTGGTTAGACCAAATCTCGCATACGCCGCGAGCATTTGGGACCGTAAACAGACATATTTACTTCGTGAAGTAATTATAAAATACAAAATAAAGCCGCTCGCTTCGTTAAGAATTGTTACGAGCGGATAGAAAATGCTGCAGAGCTGATGGAAGGACTAGGTTGGGAGCCATTTGGGACCAACGCTACATGCTGGGCTTAGATTACTTGAAATATTCAGATCAGGCGAGTTTTAGTACGACACGGGGGATATTATTTTGACTCCACGCTATGTAGAACTAATAGAAGCGACAAAATAAGAGGAGATACACTGCCGAACTGACTGGTAAAAAAAATCCTTTCCACGTACCATTATGTGATTATAACAAATACAGCGTGGCACATAAGACACCGTTAAAATACAATTCACATCTGTCCTCTCCCCACTCCTTTTACCTATTACCCGTCCTTTCATGGCTGGTGTCCTAACATCTCCTGACACACGCCTCTGCGATGGCTCACAGGGTAGTATGTAGCTGTAAGGCCTACTACTATACTACCCCGCGAGTCACCAATAGGGCTTGTGGCTGTGGTGCTTGAACATTAGGCAACAAAAAGGAAGGGTTTGGGGAAGGTTATTTGAAGAGGGAAAGGACAAACGCTCTGTTGTTGATGCAATCCTTAATGTTTCGTGGAAAGAAAGAATCCTTCGACCTGTCTTTTTGACTATGAATTTATCTTATTGTGAAGCCTGGATTATCTGAGGTGATGTGGACTGAGGCAACCTCGGATAATACGGAAGGCCTGTGTGGGAGAGTAAATTGCGGATAAAATGAGATGCTTTTATGTTTTTCCGTACTTCATCTTTTTCGCCTGGTTGGTACATAACTTTTCTATGAATCAATTTTTATTTGAATATCGAACTGATTGCCGAATTATGACGTTCGTTTGCATGAGTTAAACCGGCTTGGTGCAGCCACAAATAAGGATAAGAAATTCGGATAATACGAAAATTCGGTAAATCGGGCTCGGTTAATTGAGAATACACTGCATTTTGTCGCATTTGACGTAAATATGTAGTGTGGGGGTGAATTTACTTAATATTTGATTCTCATTTTAAAGCGAGATAAACAATTTCTTTGAGTAGTGAGAGTGGCGGCCGACAGCTGAGGTCATTTGGGTCATTACGATTGGGATAGGGATTGGGCTATGGGGATAGGAATATGGGTTTAAGGGTAAAAATACTTGGGACTTTGATGAAAAAATGGTTGGCATTAGTGTGAATGTGACGGAATTTACCATGGGTTCATAGTCTTATGGACGAAACACTGCTCTTGAAGCGCTCATTACTCGGCAAATAAGAAGGGATCAGTATTCCACTGACAAAATCTCTGTCACTGCCTGTACTCGAATCAACCCTCGATATGGGATTATAGAATTCCAGCCAACCCGTTGCTCGGGAACTTTTTGTGTAGTGCAACCTGTGAGCATTTGAATATCTAGGATATTCACCTATTACCCATTACGAAAATTTGGTCAGAAGGATAGTTTTCAGTGGTAAATTTTGCCTTATGCACCTTATATGTGCATTAAGGGACTTTCGGTCTTTGTAGAAATCGTTCGGAGGTCCGTGGGGAAAGGTTATTATAAGTTTGGGACAACCATTTTATTCTCATCACCCTGAATGCACCACAAATTTCTACGGCTTCCAAAATTATCCAACCATGGATTATTGAAAGTTAGAAGGTGACTTTGAGATCCTGAGCAGTATTTTTACTGAAGTTAACGTAAAGTTAATTAGCATATGCCGCTCATAGCGTTGACTCAGTGGAGATGGACGTTTATCGCTAATAGCTTGCAGAATCAAGAAAATGTAACTTGAAATCCAGGTTCTGAGACCACATTTAGTGAAATTCTTGGCTGATTTTAGTTGACCTTACTCTTGTTTGTTCGTCCGGAAAGATAACTGCGTGGGGTATCAACATCCATATTTTTCTGTGACAACGCTCATTCGGTACTATCGGCGATAATTATGGCTAAGGTAGCCAAAAACATAATTCATGTATGAACAAACACGATTTGATAGCTTAGCTGCGTGATTAACCAAACAAACGAGTGCTGTGTTTGGCATCGCAGAACAGTAAATGGGATCCTTTGGATGGAATTACAACTTATTTTAAAAGAATACAATTCAGGTCTATAAAATTTGGCAATATTGAAAATTAAAATACGCATTTGCGTGGGCATAAACGTCTCAAAACAATGAAATGCTGCAGAATAGCATTGATTGCTTAATTATTCCAGCATCGTGGACCAAATGTGCATTGAATTACGCAAATATTGGCCGCAGCCTTGGTAGAGCAGGAAACCGTGTGGGTGTTCGGTTCAGCTCCTGAACTTTCTAACTCCGTTTCTAATAACAAGCAATCATACAGACAGGTTCAATGGCAGAAATTGAAGGCTTTCCTTAATGGAAGTCAATGTCACTTTAAAATATTGATTAAATGAGGTAAAGAAACTCAATATCAGTACGAGTTTACGTTTAAATCGAGTTCCTTGTGTCTCGACACGCAAGGTTAAATGAAGAAGTGTTAGTTTTGACGTTAACTTGCTTCTCTCTATCACCAATGTGTATGCACCGAGATAAATTTTTACTTCGGCTCCTACTTATATTTAACCATAATAAGCTCTTATTTCACATAGATATCTATTAATAACTCCACTCTAATAAAAAAATGGGTGCCAAACCTGTAATATGGAGAAAAAATTATATTTAATGCTTCTTTAAATCAATAGAAGCTAAGAATAGGAGAAAAAATGTTTTATCTGATGATTGATTAGCTGAAATGAACTGTGGAGGAAATAGGTATATTCGAAATCTTAAAATTCATTAACTCTCGTATTTTTCTCGTTTATAGAAGTTTTCAAACATTAAATTTATACACGGCGCTTGAACGAAAAAGGGAAATAAAGTTATGCTTTTTTGTTACAAATAGCCTATATCTAAATTTTTTTGCCACGAAAACTGATGAACTTACATCAAGAACTACTTAAAGACATGTATACTTTTATCATTCTCAATTTCAATTAAAAAATCGTTTGGTGTTTTACTTGTTTCCTGCAAAATAAAGCCGACTAGTGGTTTCTCAAAAATTGAGAGAGGCTTTCCAATCGTTTATATGCGCATTATCGAATTATTAATGCAAAATAAGTATATCTTTGAACATTAAACAGCTAGTCTTTTTTTAACACAACAGTTTTTTAAACATTCCCCACGGAGGAAGATGTAAGTACGAACTTTTTTCTTTCTTTATTGTTTTATAAATATTTGGGCATAGATCCTTTACGAAAGATTTGTGCATTGTTTTATCATAAAGTATATCTCTGGCTGAAAAATTTACTATTGCATGTTTAAGGGATATCCTCCAATCTTCTAAACTCATATCTAGGTATGTTTTGCAGCTTCTATAAATGTTCATGATGCCCTTTCGCTCCAACCAATGCACCAAATGTGTGTTATTTTCTCATAGATCTCTGCTCCATGCTTAAAATGTCATGAATCTCAATGCATGACTGCATTCGTGGTTAAATGTATCGCGGTATAAAATGGAACGTGATGAAATATACTGACTGCGTGGCCGAAGTGTGATTAAATCAAATGTATTCCGTATTACGATACCAAAAATGGGTTGGAGCATACTTATAATGAGCAGATTCTGCAGTGTTATTCATACTTAGAGTCCGTCCAAGATAATAGTGTAGTAACAGTTAGAAATGCAACCAATTTGTGAACACGTCCAATGCCATTTTGGGAAGGAAATCACGTTACTGAAGGATCCATGATAGTGGCCTTTGTTTTAATAATAAGATCTTGAAAAAATTGTTTACTTGTTATTTCTTCCTAAGCCAAATCAACGCATTTCAACTGCACTGTTATCTTGGACGGACTCTATTTAAGTTTTTCCAGTCTTTTAACCGGTTTTAATGTTGCCTTAATTTATTTTCACGTAATACTTATATAGTGTTCTGGTTGTAAAATGACTGTTTCAAACTCTAAGCACGATGAAAATCCAACCAAGCCGTAAGCCGAATTAGATAATTAGCCTAAGGGGTAACGTAATGCCTTCCCACTCAAATTATCGAAAACATTTCTCTCAAAACGTAATTAACTTTGAAATAATGTGAAACTGTTTAAAAATTTAAATGGCAATTTTTAGGCTACCAATATCATAAATTTGATACGAAACTAATTGTCGGTGCTAAGCATCTAGACTGTCATTTTATAACACTAAGACTAAAAAATATTTCACGTTAGCTTGAACTAAAACAAATAAAACAATTTCATTTATAAATTTCCGATTAAAAATTAAAAGAAAAATGAAACGAATCATTTGGAGGTTCCTTCCAAAGTGTACTTGCCGTATTCTTTCTGATTCTTTGTAGAAGAGTATATTATTTTACGGACGATAGAGTTCGATACTCAGGGTGAAAATCGCAAATATACGCATTGACAAGCCCTTAGAAAGTATAGATAGCTCAATTGGGTATTGGGATCAATTGATTGAATAAGTCGGTATCTCTTATGAGTTGTTTAGTTCCAAAAGGAGAAAATTAGTGACCTTAAAAACTGAAAAGCATATTTTAAAAACTTCCAAGGAAACCATTCAATGTTTCAGAAAAGCTTTTCTCCAGCAAGTATAATCTTCGACAAAGATCTTGAATCAGTATTCAATCCTTGCAATATTTGCATTGCATTGACGCCATTGGAGAAAGATGATGCCATGTAATGGTAAGCACTTTAAATTCCTGCATAAGTTTCATAACACCACTTAATTCTTTTATATAGCGTTATCTTCGGTTTCTTACGCAATTGGTAAGGCGTACCTCTTAGTGTAGTGCATACGAAAAGACATACTGATATGCCTACATCATGGTGTAACTCACCAAGATTGAGTGAAAACGTTTCGATATTTTACGGAATCGTCATTTGAAGTATCCTTTTTAAACTTTTGAATTCTTATCTTCGGATAAACGTTTTTGCCTAAGTGTAAGTCTCTGCTGAGCGAAGATGCGGATAACAGCATGTGAAAGACCTGTACACAATTTATTTTATCTTTACCGTTCTACTCAGTAGAATCGTCATAGCTTTTATTATTTTTCATTGAATAAATATTTACACAGTCCTCTCCACTCCTACTCCAAGAGGACACACATACCGTTCCGTTGATCACAAAATACATTAAGTAATAAATAGTCTTGTGAACATGGGAGAGTAAAACAAATGGTGTTGTCAATAGTGAAAGCCCTTTTCATGTTCGTCACATCGAACAATTGAAATTGTTAAAAAAAAAACAGTTGTGAATTCGTTTCACTGAGGTTGCGAGGTTGGCGTTGGGAAGTGGGGTTGAGGTCAGAACTCGATTCCAATGTGAATCGGAGAGGTAGAAGCTTCAGGGGAAGAAAGAACTCCTCCTACCAGCACGTGGTGGGACGAAACCGAACCCGGACCCTCCGATGACGACGCTGCTCATCTCAAAGTTCATCGGCGCCGGCGGGAACTGAATAGGACCTGTGGCGTCACCATGCGGGGAAAGAAGGAAAGACCATTAGTCACGCCAACAAAATGACTTGATGTTCGACGTGTTGACTACTACCAAGTTGAAAAGTAAAACTTTTTGGCAGTTATTGTTTTGATTGTGCCATATAAAATTGAACCCCATCTTTTAGAAAGATCTTGGCAAAAGTTTTTTTTTCATTTGCACCAAAGATTTAACCCAATTCTCTGGGAGAATAGCAAACACTTTTTTTGAATGTGCGTCTTGTGCATACCCTGTTCAGGCTGATGATCAGGTCAGGGGGATCGAACCCACACCAAATTGAAATTATTAAAACTTTGTAGCATTTTCCTCTCTTTTTCGAGGGCTTAAGATAATTAGAATGCAAATTTACTGTTAAGCATTAAAAAAATATATTTTCTGTCAGTTCCCTCTTTTTCCTTTAGTTTTTTAAATGGTTTAGTAGAAGTTAATTTTTTATTATTGAGTTATTAGATATGTACTTTAATTCCGTTGCTAAACTGCGATCATTATTGTGTTATTAGAATTGATTTATCGTATAGAAAAAAATAGCTGTTTATTTTGTCAATGCTGACAATTTAATTCCAGATTTATCGTTGAGAGTTAGTATATACATACCCGCTAACCCTTTCGCTTAATTTTCTTAAAATATTTGCAGTTTTTAGATGTGAATAATGTTTATAGTTCATGCAGTCCCAGTCATATGTTAGTTGGAAGTTAAATGTTAAGTTTTAGTGGAAGTTAGAACTTAACGTGAGTTTAACTTTTGAAAAAATTGTTTATTTGCTATCAGTTTGGTTAGTGCCGCTTTTTAATACTATTATAAGGTCAGTAGTTCACGTAATTTTGTATTGGGTTATTTTATTTACTTATAATAAAAAGTTAAGAAAAATTAACATTTTTGTTGTTATTTCTGGAGTTTTAGTAAAGTTATTGTATATTAGTCAATTCCTCTCTTTTATAAAATTAATAGATTAGTAGTCCATTTATTTTATGGAGTTAGTTGATTTATGACATTAGTTGAAGTTAGGTAAATCTTATTATTTTGATTGCTGTTATTTTAGTAGCATTAGGATAATGAAGAGGGAATTCTGCTGTTAAACTGAGCAAGAAATTATTTACATTATTTTATGCGGTAATGATGATTTTTAGAGAAAGCAACACCGTTAATCTTTAAGCCTCTGACCATATGAAAAATTTCAGTTACCCACCATGTGTAATTCCAAGAGTTAGTTGTAAGGATAGCCTCTGGTCACTCACTCTCCCTGAACACTCCAGTACCTACCACCTGATATCACGAACGATACTCGAATGTATGTCATTTTAACACGATATCCTATAATGATCCGGCGTTTATGTTTCGCATAATACATATATCCGTTCATCTTTTTCTATTCAAACTAAGTGCGTTTATAAATAATTCGATGTCCTACAGAAACGTGGACCTTGAGAAAGGAAGACGAAAATAGGCTGAAGGCTTTTGAGATGTGGGTGTGGAGGAGGATGGAGAAGGTGCGTTGGACGGAAAGGAAGACAAATGAGGAAGTGCTTGAAATGGTGGGCGAGGAGAGGAAACTTATCGATGAGATTAGGGGAAGACAGGGTAGGTGGCTGGAAGGGGTAATGAGGGACGGTAGTTTGCTGAAGGCCGTGATAGAGGGAAGGATGTTAGGTAGGCGGGGAAGGAGGAAAAAGAGAATCGGTTTTATGGACGGGATGAAGAAAGGTAGGACTTATGCTGAGATGAAGAAAGAAATACTAGAGGTAGAAAGGGCACGGCACGTGTAAGAGTTCGTTGGATATTCTTTGACTTTCATCACAACCTACCTCTAACCGGTAGATTACTGTAATGAATGAATGAACAGCCCATTTTACTTACAAGTTACTTGTTAGAAGGGCACACCGATCTTGGATCACAACTCAAGCCGAGTGGTTAATTAAAAGTGTTAGCTCTGTTTCCTCAAGTCATATAGAAAATGGTGAATGTTTGACATGATGATGTTCAGAAAAGGTTTCATGACTAGCATTTCAGTATGGCTTGGCATATTCAACTTGTCGAGAACATGAAATTAATTAGAGTCAGCCGAGCTGTAATTTAAAATCAATGGAGATGGCATCGAGGATGATTTGCTCTTCTCTCTCATGCAAGAGAAATCACGTTGAATGCAACGCGTCGCTTTACATCGGTTGGAACATTGATTGAGAATGAGGAAGGCCTGAGGGGAATATGACGATGAGAAATGATTTATTTCGCAGGGAAGACAAATATTATCCGGAGCCAGTGGTGTCCTTCAACTTTTAACTCGGCATCTTCATCGCCACCTACGCTTGCTTTCGAAGTTGGCGCCTAATAGCTCCTATATCCAACAACCATCGATCAAGCCCACGTCCTAGGATAGCGGTATTTTGCAGCTACGGAGAAATGCGGATTCTGAAATGTAATGCACAATACTCCAGTGACGACAACATTGATGGAGATTTGCATATCCACCAAGCTCCGGTGTATGAACTCGTCCCCTCGTTTCCCGCGTACGCGTTGGTGCATTCATTGGCTTCTGCCCAAACGAATTATACTCTGGAAAAACGAAGGGGAAATGTTAGCTGTTACCGTAAATGGTGGCGTTGATATGGCTCAAGGTAATTTTAATTAAATAATCAATGGTCAAATAATTTTTCGACTGCATTTCATATATCTAGTATCGGTGAACGGTGATCATTTCCGAACCAATAAACAAGTCTTAATAGTTTATTCATGGATATTGTTGGTTGCGTCCGTCCAGTCACCTCTATTTTTGAAAGCTTGGCTTTGAAAAGCATTAAGGTATCGGGTTCGAATCTCGACTCGAGCTGGGATTTTTAATTGTTTATGGGGTCGTAGGTTACAGGGTGTGATTTAAACTTAACAGTTTAAAAATAGAAAACCCCAGAAGCGCAAATCACGCGGTAAGAATTACGTGAGCTTCCGAAAAAATGCAAATACGTATTGCGACAATGAATTCAGACAGTATGTAACTCTGGATCGATGTGATTTTGATGATTAATGTCCTTGCCAGCGCATGGAAAGCGGATACGCTCCACCCATTCACGAATAATAGTCGAGTGCCTCTCCTTATTCACTTCTACCCCATACCCGTCACATATGACGCAGCCTTGGGGCGGGTGCAAAGCGCTCGTAGTGCCACACCCCCCTCCTGGCTGTGCGCCGGCAGCGGACGAAAAGTCTCCCGGAAAAAAAAATGTGGCGGCGTCGGGAAAGTAAAATGATCCGGAAGGTCACCGCGTTCCTTACTCAAATCCGCTCTCCTTTGCTCTCCTACAACGGCAATCATAGATCACCAAGTAAATAGGAGAAAGATCTATTTCCCCTTCTCTCTACTAGAGTTGAAAAATGATGGTGGGTTTAACTGACTCGCCTTCACACGATTCTCCACTTAACCGTCACTAATCAACTTCGGTGGCTAATGAGGAAATAGTAACAGACCTATAGGATAAACAGATGTGTTTGCTTATAGCTTTTAATAGTGTATTAGTTTTATCACTGACGTCTGACGTGTACATTCAGTCGTCGTCTACTCCTCTGTACTTGACTAACTTCTCTTTACATGCATCTCAGAAAGAATATAGTCACCAGAGTTAAACTATGGTGACTCAGTCGTGTTCGAGCATAGTATAGGATATAGAAATTAGTGTCTTTAACGAATTACGAGCGAAAAAGGTGGTTGTTCGAACGGAGAATTCATTACAAGGACGTTGAAACGTCTAACGAAGTAAATGTCATTTGCGTGGAGAGATTTACTCGTGAAAGGAGCGCAATGGGTGAGTGTCTACATAATCTTGTTTTGTTTTTTTCATCGAGAGTTACGCGGTGGGTAAGCGGAACTGTTTGACTGAGGAAGGGGCGTTGGGTAACCAGAAGGAGGAATCCGCCTTAAAATGCAACGCCCTCCACCGTATGCACACGCTGCATCGCGCCTTGATCCGGGAAGTCTAGTTCCGTGAGTGACTTGGGCAAAGCGGAGTTCAAGGTCCGTCCCGGCGGTTATGAGTTGCCGGAGTTGTTTTCAGTCCGAGTGCAGGGTTGGGCTGGTGTGCTCCCGGATGAGAACGCACATGGAAAGGAAGGCGGACCAAGAGTGGGGAATTGGCGGAGGTGCCGAGCGGTGAGTCTTCTCAAACACACGCCCATGTTTAGCCCCTGTCGTGAAGTTGAAAAGTTATTCTTTCCCGACCACGAGATATTGAAAAGCGAACTTGATTGTGCTGATAAATAGTCTACCAGATATTGGAAGGTATTTGGGCTGTCTATAACTGACAAGTTAATAAGCACTGCTATGGGCATGACTATTGTTTCCTCCCTCACATCGCTTCTAATCTACTAAATTATTTCCCTCGTCAAGGTTTCCCATTTTCTGTCTCCATGTATGACCGGCACGCTGTAGAAGTGATAGGCAAATTTTAATAGGGCCATGTAAGCGACTCAGGATCGTTACACTCATTGTCTAGGTCAGTGATCACGTAATCTAAATATATTTTCGAAGTGTAACAGCTTACATCACACTCTCTAATATTTTGTACTGGGTGGGGAGTTTAATTTACAGCGAAGCAAAGCGAGTGAGCTCATTCAGGAATTCGGATTTGTTAAACCTAAACAATAACTAGGATGTTCGGCCTGTCTCTACGAACAACAGTGACTTTAAGTCATAATTGGGATGGACTCTGTTCCCGTATTGCACTTCAGCTTTTCGTGACTTTTCATCAATGAGTTACGTAGGAATATCTTTGAGCACTACATTTTGATATTATTTATTACTTGTGACTCGGTTCCCATCCAAGGTTGTGACGACTGTTGTAAATTACCGTTGAGGCCCAAAATACTGATTCTTTCCAGTATGTGAGACCCATGTGGGGGGCTTACTCTTCGTTTTAATTGGACGAGCATATTTGTATTTTTAAAGAATTTAACATTGAAGACGAGCTGGTCAAGTAATTGGGCATGTTAAAATCGGGAATAGTGAAGGAATAAAGCGTTTAGCTTAGAGAAGAACAGAGTGGTAAACTAATATTCGGATTAGTGACTGGTGATGAGTTTAACATGGATTTTCTTGATGGTATCAAGCCTGACATCGTGGAAATTATGGATATCCATGTTGAGAAAAAACAACTTTGTAGTTTTCATAAACTTTTCCGCTGGCACGACGTGCGTTTTACCACACAATATGCCACAGTGTGGTAAAAGGCGCGTCGTGCCAGAGGAATAAAGTTTGTGGAAACTACAAAGTTGATGTTTTTCAACATGGAAGGATTTTCTTGATCAATATATTGAAAGTTGAATTTTGTGTCGGACGTGCGTGGCGCAGTGCACGTTCCAGAAAATGGGCTGTTTTCGCTTTCTTCCACAACTTGAAGGTCACGGAGACGTATCATTCGATTCAGTGTGCTCTCCGCGTGTGAGTGAGTGACAAGAGGAGGCCTATCCCACGAGCAAGAGTGTGGGCGATAGAGAGCGACCTCCACCTTACCCCTGTCCTGGCTCCCTCCTCCACCTCCTCCACTCCCTCCACCTCCCCCCTGTTGGGAGTCGCCGCCACCCCCGCCTCCACCACTTCCCCCATCCTCTCCCCCACCTCCGTTCTGCGTGAAACCGCCGAAGTCCTGCGCGGAGGCCATCGACAGGGCCAGCAGCAGACCCAGCACGGCGGAAGCGACGAGCCTCATGGAGAAGTAGCGGGCCTGCAAAGAGAGAAAAGGACACCCCGTGATATTTGCAGACGAATAAGTTCACGGGTTCATTCCTTGTTTGTCAGGTTATTTGGGGCAGGCAACCAAATGCTGTGGTCAGTTGCACAGTTTAGGTTGAATTGGGAAGATTTATATGGGAAGAATTGGGAGTTTTTCAATCAAAGCGCACTTTAGCGTACACGAACGGTGTTGAATTGAGCGATGTGTACTGGAGAAATGTTTTACAACCTGGTGGTAGTAGAAATGTTTTACAACCCATTCAATGGGTGTACAACAGTAATGACAATTATTCTTTGTTGAATCCAAAATTTATTTTGACTCTACCGGTTTCAACCTTTACAGGTCATCATCAGGAGTCCTTTACAGGCCATCATCAGAAGTCATGATGATACCCGGTAAAGCTTGAAACTGGTAGATTCAAAATAAATTGTGGACTCAACAAAGTTTATTTTTCATTGCTATGTCTAAATTTTACGAAGTAAACTTGCCGACCATCGATTTTATTTAGGGTGAACAGCAGTCGCGGCCGAATTTCGAGAGTAAATTTCCTGAAATCATTTAAAATGAGTATTTAAAAACGTAATTTTTTATCAAAGAGCGATTAAAAACTTTACCGTTTGATTGTTTGACGCCTTTGCTGAAAATCAAATAACTTGAACGCAATCACGGATGCGATTATCGACGTTCTTTTGTTATTTAGCGCACATCGACTCTGCTCCCGATCTACTTTGAAGTGCGCTACCTAGTGCGCAGAAGGTCTGTGTCGAAAGGAAGGCAAGTACGCTGTTGTGTTGATAAGTGATTAGCGCACTAGACTGAATGGTCGCACCGAGGAGTCCGCAGCCTAAGGGTCACTTCCAACAGTAGCGTTGCAGCACTTGAAATGCTCACGGCACAGGACCCTAGATTAAATTCCGTGATTCCACTGTAAAACATCCGCCACTATTGGGATTTAAACCCGGGCTTTCCGAGTACTCGGGCCAACTCAACATCCCGATTCCCTAGTTCATCCATGGGAAAGAATAAATGATACCAAAAGAAGCGAGTTCGTGACATTAGTGCTCTGCTCCCACGGTCAGAGAGAATGAAATTTGCCTTGTAAATGAGGTTCATTGATGCAGTCTTGAGAAAATATACAAATGACCGCAGCATCCTCTTATGTTAAGCGGCGGTGTGAATGTCATTTCCTTATTCTTACAATTCACGATCACTTCGAATTGTCTCCTGAGTTGCACTGATTTTTTGCATTTCCTGAATTGTTATCCGGCTTTTATGAGAACGTCCTTGTACACCGGCTCTCATTCATTCCAGAAGAGGTCGAAGTAAATTGCTGGAAGAAGAAACACTGAAATTATCTTTGTGTATTAGCTCAGAACAGAAATCTTACGTTCTCTGTGTTTTAACGAGGTATTGAAGTATTTCAGTGCCCTAAAAGTAAAGAGCCTGCCGATATAAATATGTTTTTTTTACTATAAATGCAGTCGTATGCAAGTATTTTTTTATCAACATGCAAAAAAATTACGATAGAACTCAGGCTAGACCCATTGTCTTCGGTGCATACATTATTCTCCTCTACAGTTCTCGTATATTGAGTAACTCTGGTATTTGATCAAGGATATTCAATTTCTGATACGTTTAAAATGTAACAGGTATCGCCATTAAGTGCTCTCTTGCGTGCGTTGAGGTTTCAGATATTTTTTTTAATTCCTTGCAGAGCACTGCGTCCGTTAGGTGTTAACTATCACTGAAGTGGTAAATGGAAAGTAGAAAGCCTTGACAAATGGATGGTAGAAATGTCCTTGTACAGTTCATTTAAGCGTTATATCCTGCGGTGGTCCTCAGAGTGATAATAAGGATATGTTAGCCGTTCCGAGGTTGCTGAGTAAACGGTTATTTTGGCTCCTACCTATTTCACACACCTTTACCTCCGACGATCTTATTGCCAATCTTGCGAAATTTTTCACACGCTATGCAAAAATAATTAAACTCTGAGGGAAGCCGTTATTAGATTGCCTAAACATTTCAGATATCTCTCATAGAATTAAAATACTTCACTACTTATAAATATGATTCGAATAAATAAAAGTTAACCGGTCGTCAGTCTGGAAGAAAATTTTGAGCTCATACATTATTCATTTGATGTAAAAGAATTATACATTTATCTTGTACCACTGAAATTCTATTTAGCACCAAACATCTTTATCGAGTGAAAAAACGCTCTCTCACAATATTTTCGTCAAATTTCAGTAAAAATCTCAACCTTCGTTTAATTTAAACGTAAAAAATATTTCTCACAGATTGTAAAATATTTACAATTTTACAAGCCTTAGGTGCGCTACATTAGGGAGCTTTTGAATTTTCATATGAACTCTTCTGGAAAATCTCAGAATTGATTTTCTTTGGCTGATGTAGAGCTGTTAACGCGCTGTCGGGCTGGTATTGATAGCATTTTTAGTCCACTTTGCCTATCAGTGACAATTTATTAAAGGTTCTCAAAATCCTTCGTGAGAAATCGCCAATTTTCAATTAAATCAAAATCACAAAAATATTGCTAGCAGTTGATTTTTTCTACGAAAATCCTTTCTCAATTGTTGATGCACATCAAAGGGTGATAATCATTAAGCCACTTCATACCACATTGTTCGCTAAAACCTTCAGATTACAATGAAAATTCCTCTCGATTGTGTCGTAGTAAACTTGCGGAGCACTTTCATATAGAGTATTACTGGATTCAATCCGTTCTGGCGTATCTTTTTGGAAGTCCATTTTCAAATAATGAGAGTCATTATTAGAGTTTTACTTTTGTAATTTACCGTTAAAACTACAATTTTCTTAATCTATTACATCCATTACCTGAGTACGTCTCCGACAACATCCATCGGTGGTTTTTCTGCTTGAATATTTCGACCTGTCAACCTAGTGATTACATATTTTGTAAAATGGGCGATGGGTCTTCTGTGACAAGGTTACATAAGCAAAGTTACAAATCACCTTCCATAAAATTATATTCCACGTCCACTGATAAAATTCGAAATATTGAAACTGCAGCCATCTCAGCTATACTTTAGCCATCTTTCGTTCGCAAAGACTTGCACTGGAAAAGTCCTCATGTCTTTTAAAAACTTTTGTCTTTACTTTAACAGACCGAAAGCATTTACTTCGTAGATCAATGATATATTAGTTACGTTGTTTATCTTGATTTTATATCTGTTATTAATGTTGAATGACCTGTGATATACATCAATAATTTACTTAGCCAATTAATTGATAATGCTAATTAAGGCCATTTCGTAGGTTTCAATCGTATTTTCGCATAACAAGTGTAGCGTATAAATATTTTTAATATAGACCGATGAAGTATATTGATGTGTCGGCTCACCAGCAGTGAATAAAATCTCAATTGAATTACTTCAACAAGCCTTCACAGCGGAAGGTAAAGAAAAACTTCATTCCTGTCTGTTAAATTTCACCTGACCCTTTTCCCAGGGGCACTTTGGCTGTTTGCCGGAAATGCCTTCCCGGTGACACTAGGAGAGTGAATCTAATTCGGACAAAATCCACTTCAGATCCTGATTAATAATCACATACCGGAAATGCACTTAGAAAACTGAAGGAATAGACTCACCATTTTGTTGAGGTTTGGTTGTGTGGAACGAATCCCTTGGGTTAAAGCTAATGCGATCGTTGAGATCTCCTGAGGTGGAATGTTAACAGCTACTCCTTTCATCACTCCTTATATACTTCCCACAGGAGGAGGGACGGAGTTAACTTCACCCCACACCACTTAGCTTCCGGAAACCCTACTCCCCTCTCCTCTTCCCCCCCTCCCGCTAGCATCCCCCGCGTCACCATAGCGACGACCTTAACTCACGCACACAAATGCAAGCCATCCGTGGGATCGGCAAGACAGGACCCAACCTTCGATGGGGTTATTCTCATTTTCCTCCATTTTATGCCTCCCTCCCACCTCGCCTGCCTTTCGAAATACCCCGCCAGTCTGTATTGTTTTTTTTTTATCCTTTCCACTCCCAGCTACCTCCAACCCCCACGAGCAGGGAATCGCCTATAACTGCCAAGGAAGTTACCTCACGAATGCGTAAGTCAATGGAGATTTTCTACATTTTAGTTTACAGTAGTATAAAGTATACTGCTTCGACTGATAGCATGCCTTCTTAACTGGAATACAAAACTCATACGCTCAATATCAAATTCGTTAATGAATATATTTTTGACAAATATTCATTCTAGCCCGAGGAGCCGACTGCAGTGGCAATTCGACAGAAAAACGAATTTTTACTTCAACAATTTCAGTTATTTGTAAATAACTTATAGATATAAGATTGGATGGTTCCTTCATTGTACTGTCGTTTAATTTCCTGAAAACATTTGCTTCTCATATCAGTTATTCGCCAAATGTCATTTGCGTATGGTAAGAAAATACTAGTAATGAGTAGGATTCACTTTATAATTTTCCACACTTTCATTTTTACCTCTATAATAATTTAATGCTAACAAAATACTATTTTTATCTCCGCTTAACCCATTATTATCATTAAGTCCATGAGACTTCACATTTTAATTTGTGAAAAAAATAATAAGGCGCAACCGGTAGAGGTTACGTTTCTCTATAAGTAGCCTTGATGTTGAATTAATGACACTGGAACCATTTTTGGGAGGAACCTGCTTAAGTTAGTTTGGGCTAGATTAATCAAAGTTTATAATGGAGGCCATATCCGAGTTTTATTTTTACCGATGTAAGACGCACGACGTTGATGTATTATTACTAATGACGCAAAACTTTTTTTATGGATTAATTTATCAGAAATTAACTAAATATAAAAACATTAGAGGGAATGAATTTTACTAGTTAAACATATTTGTTTCATGCCGTACGCTGAAAACGCCTTCACTACCGAAGGTTTTTTATGCGATTTTATGATAAGTATTACATTGAGTAGTAGATTTATTTTTTTTAATAATGCCTCTCTTTAGGTAACTGCGCCCAGCTGTAGGTGCAATGTCCCACGGAAAAAAGCAACTATTTTTTGAAGAAACATCTCGAAAATTATTCCGACAAGTGGCTTTAGGTTTAATAATTATGGCCGTATATTTGCCGGCCTCGGTGGCGGCGGGGTAACGTCCTCGCCTGCTAACCCATAGGTCGCGCGTTCGAATTCCGCCTGGGGAGGAATTTTCACTTCCCAAGGCATGGTTGTATGTGCTCGTCCATTGTTAATATTGTTTATACCCCGATATAAAGGCCAATGAGTGCTGTTTTCGGTGGTTATTGAAAATAAATAAATAAATCAATAAATATTAGAAAGATGAAACATTTTTATTGACAAGGAGGCCAAATTCATTGAATTTTATATTTCTATGTATCTCGCTCAAACTACCTGAAGACGGCGGGTGTGAAGGGTCTCTCATACCATTCTCCTCCGCCGTCACATTGCTGTCTTCGCCTCACCCCACCCTGCTGTCCCCACCCCCCTCTCAAAGAGCCTCACCTCACACCAAACACCTCCTCCCGATGGCCTTCCGCGCCCCCCCACGGACAGTGAGAGTGTGCTGCGCTCTGTCTCGCAACTCGACCGCCAGGAGGAGTCCGGATCTTCACGGCCACGGCCTTTGGCTGACGGGAGTCCGGCTTGGACCGCTTCCTTCCGTGCTTTTTTTTCCACATCCCTCTTCCTCAGCAGCGACTATTCTTCTTTGTTCTCACGGGATCCTCGAATCTTTCTCGTCCAAAATGTCCCCATAATTAGTCGGTAGGATTTCAAAACGGTCGCAGCCGACCGGAGCAGAGGTTGTTGGGTGAAACTATTTGTATTTCTTTATTATTCGTTTCCACGTCTGAAATTTTCACACGGTGACCTTCGCTTGCATCGCAGTCTTCTTCCACACTTTTGTGAATTGTATTTCGTCACGTCTACGCGTGTCGAAATCACTCTGAAATACTCAAAAGTTCTGGGGACTGTCTGCGCTAGTAACTTCAGCGGTGTTACCTTATGAAGTAAAGGATAAATAATCTATTTTTAATCCCTTTATATTTATATTAGCTCGCACTGTCTGTCTGCTTGTCTGTGTACGTACAAACCCATTGGAGCGGAAGGTGTGGTGTTCGATTCCTTGCTGAGGAAATTATTTTGCTTCTTTTTTTCATAGCCGTTTCCACTTACATCTTTAGAAATTTTGTTTTTATTATCGCATTTCCCTCTAAACGTTTTTTAAAAATATTTTAATCACTAATTATTCATTTATGACGGCGATCAAAGCTAGTACTTAGCCCTCCGGACGTTGTGGGAGATGGACCGTGTGAGCCAACAACTGTAATTATCGCTATTGAATGTTCAACAATGAATATAACTGTCGTATCGAATTACTAACGTTCCTAATGGTTGTCGAATGTTTGAATAATTTGACATATCAGTGAAGATAGAATGATTTCCTTTCACAAGTTAAATTTATTAGCAATGTGATAATACAATATTTAATGGCAAAGATACCATAAAAAATGAAAAAAATATATAATAAAATGCACTGAGAATATGAGACATTAAAACGTGACGTAATGCATATGAAAATAAAGGGAGTATCATAAAAACTTTGTTTTTATGAGGTTATTTTTTTAAGTATGAAATAATTTTCCTGGACTGGGAGTCGAAGTTGGAGCCCCTCAATTTTGCGCCGAGTGCTTTGGCTATTATTAAGCTCCCTAAGCACCCCTTCGCTCTATGCGGAAGCACTTGGAGCGTATTTGTGCGGTCTGGCTTTGATTTTCAGTCTAGGCGAATGGATTTTTGCTCATTTGTGTATTTGAAATACATCGCACTCTACCATTGCTAAGTACTTTGCAAACCCTCAGCACTGTTGAAGTCAGATGCTTTGCTAGTATATTTTCCTACGGATATCTGAGTTTATTTTCTCAGAAATACAGCTTAAATTTTTTTGTCAATTTTTACCAACGTTGAGTGTGCATGGTGATATGTGATTGACCATATAAACCTAAACACATTCGACAAAATGAGTGTTCAAAGGATTTACACTCTAACTGCCAGAGGCCGGTTTAAAAGGCACTTTCAAAACAAGTGATGTGCTATTTGGGACAAAATATGGTGGTACAGGTTCATATTGAATTAAAAAGTATTTTTATATCAAAACATTTCGGCTTGTAAACAGGCAAAAGTCATTTAGGAGGAACTCTAGCCGTCTCAAAGTTTGAGGATTCGATTTTGATAAGAGCCTTAAAGGTCTTATTGGAAATTTTAGGTTATGAGACAATCTAAAGTTTTTATTGAAAATATATCCTTTTAGCGTCTTATATTAGTTAGGATATACCTGGAACATATTTTCCATCCAAGATGATGGGGTAAGAAACGAGATTTTCTTTAAAGAATTGCAAGTAATATTCTGGTATTAAACACGTATTCGAGGAGTGTAGGTACTTCATTAGTGTAGTAATTTTTAATTAAAGTAAGGGCCAAATTACATGGATGACACATCCTGGAAAAGTAATTGGTGTACGCTGGCTATTGGTGTACGCATAACGTTTGCGAAATAGGCTAGAAGGATAATATCAAAATGATCATGAATAAATGCAGTGAAAGTGAGAATAGACTCCTAATATTCCTTCTCTTAAGAGGCCCCTATGGAGAGGAAATACTATTGAGTTTATGATAAAGTTAGCTATAAGTAGTGCCTGGATCTAACTAAAAGGAAAATTACGTGCCAGAAGTAGGAATAGATGAGTAAAACAGAGCTAGTTTCCTCCGTATAAAACCAATTATTAGCCTTCTCTAAATGTGCATAACCCGGAATAAAACGATATGATGAAGTGAAACTGTGAACGCTATTATTTTCTAAGGAGAAATAATAGCATCCCTGTTTTTGCTAACGTCACGCAAATAAGATGTAATATTGGCTGGCGGAAAAGTAAGTGTTCAGAGGAACATGCCCTAGGATGTACCTCTGACCGCTTACTTTTTTGACAGCCAACGGTTAAGATGCCCACTACACCCTGCCAGCAAAAGGGTTTTATATTTTTATATATTTGAGGTTCTCGATGCATGGAGGGGAGGTATTCTTTGCTTCTTTTTAGCTGGATTATTAAATATCAAACTTTTATCCTGCTCAGAGAAACTTTAAAAACTTCATTGAAACAAACAAAAAATTAATTATTCTCAGGTATCCTTATATATTATAATATAGATGATTGAAATTGAATTGATGGAGAGCGGAAATAAATATCGACCGTTTTCAATACTTGGGTATTATTTTCCACAGTTTTAAGGTGACATGTTTCTGGACGTAAGTCGATGGTTTATGTTGGGTTTCAGCTGGAGACCTTGGATACTTTATTTATCCTTGTTAAAAATTTATTATAATTACCGTAGTTATGGTTAATGCTCTCCTGAGAAGGAGGTTATTGTGCACCTTGATGAAGACCGTTAGACCGTGGCTCTACGATCTAATAATTACTGAACTATAGGAAGTAGGATTTTTTTCTACCAGATTGGGTCTCACTATGTAATTTTACACTTGGTGATTTCAATAAACAATCATTTCGTTCAACTGGCCTATTTTTTAGTATGATTTCTGCCGAAAATTAAAACTCTCAGGGGATATCAGAAACTATTCCTCCATTTTCCAATTTCACTTTTAGTGATCAGTGATATTGAAAGTTCTGGCACACTGAAATATAGAGTGGAAAAACACATGATTGGACTCCGTGACTTGTTGGTGCCATGCCCTCATTGATGCATACATATTGTCGCTTCATTGATTTGTCTCGCAAGGGTGAGCATGACTCAACCCTGCTTCGTGATGACGTGCGTATCAACCTTACGTACCCCTCAGTACTTCTCACCTGGATACTAAATCGAGGGTAATCCAAAACTAGAAAGAAAAAGTAAATTTCCGCCTTTTAAAATTGGAATATCACTTAATTGATCTGTAGCAATAATGTCACACACTAATATTTTAGCAAATTGAAGGATATGAGATTTTCCAGGTTGCTCTACTCAATAATGGTTCACGAACTTCGCTCCCGTTAGCGCTGAGGAACACGAATGTTTTTATCAACTAACCCTGGTACTAATAAAATTCATCGTCGACAGGCTTACTTTGTGGAACTTTTCCATATTTCGAAAGAAATAAACTTTATAGTTTTCCACACGTTTATTTGTAGTTTTCCAAGCGTGTGGAAAACTACAAAGTTTATTTCTTTCAAAATATAACCCTGCTACGTGATCTTTTAGAGGGTGGAGTGAAGGTAGAAAGTTGAATTTTGCAACCTGAGGGCAGCTAAAAACGATGAAACGTCGATAACCCACTGCGAGAATTTGGGGAAAAAACGTGTCTTAAGGTAAATATTTTATGTCATTTTGTGAGGAAATAGGCAAACTAATTGGAGTCTTTCGGAAAAATAATAGAATCCTTAAAACAATAATAGAAGAAACAGCGAATGGAAAGAATTATCGGGGAAGAACAAGGGTTTAAGCAAATAACGAGGGATGTCGATATATGGAATTACGAAGACAAAATTAGTTGGCCGAAAAGGGAGTGGAGTGGAGAGCTGTAGCAAACCAATCTGTGACTTCACCACTGCCAATGACTATTTGATGAGTTCATAGTTGAACATTAAATTGAGGCAAACAAATTTCTGGATGATTCCCCTTCATATAACTATTTAAAGTTTATGTTTTCTCATCAAACTACTGTGTCAGTGATCGCACATATGTTGAAAAACAAAAACTTGCAGAAGATGACTATCGTTACTTATAAAATGTCCTAAAAATCTCATATCTCCCCGAAAAACGAGGATGCTACAATCTTGGTAAATATTTATTCTGAAGTTTCTGTAATTGTAAAATAATTACTGCCTCCACTTAAATGTATCTTTTGAAAACTTAATAACTGTCGGTTTTGTCAACATAATTAAAGAACTCTCAAAACGGAGCAGAATGCCTTGAAGTACATTTTTCACACAGAGGTTTTGAGCGAATTCAGTCGTACTTTGTTTTGAGAAGCCTCCATTACTAAGCCTGTTTTTGTTCCCAGTTATGCCTCAGTGTGAATGTGCAATTTGAAGGCCCAAGAATGAAGACAATCGTATACGTCCATAAATCTACATGTGTTGTCGTATCCCTTTTCACATATTTCCGAGGTTATTTTTAATCTAGGAAATAATACCTATTATTCGAGGTGGAAGAGTCAAAGATCACTTGAAAATCAACTCTTTCCTTGCAGATATACGATATAATATCCTAAAGATCGAATTTAATCGATCTACTCTATTTTCATTCTGCATTTAAATTAATTTTAAATTGAAGTTCAAAGGAAATTATGATAAAAATTATAGTTAATATATTTTTATTCTTTATATGCATTTTTGGCGGCAAATGATCAGCTCTAGATTTTTCGGCTTACTAAATAAAGAATCTCTTGTGATATAATTCAGTAATATTATTATTTTTACGCACTCAACCTTTAAAATACTATTGTTTAAAAATACTCTCATCTTGATACATTTGTTATATCATACTACACCATGGTAATCCTTAGTACTTGTCATAATCAATGGCGTTATAGAGTCTGTTTGAGCAACAAAAGACCAGGTACAATAACGTTTGAGATTTTATCTTTTATTTACATTAGTTTGTGAAGAAGCGAGCTTTATTATGCCGTAGTTACGTAACATTTAACTAAATGGCTGTGACGATTCACGTTAAGTCTTACGCTGGAGTGACGGATAATGAAGGATAATGGTTGCTAGCCACTCATATAGTGCATTTTGTGATTTTAAAGAATTAACTTACATAATTAACGAGGCAATGGATGCATTTTCTTTGTAGAATTTCGGTATGATAAATAAAAAATAATACTTTTGACATTACACATTTTATTTCTAAAGTAATGATTATGCAAAGTATTACTTCTTTGGTTTATGATTACCAGTATAAGATCGAAACAAGTCAAAGGGCATGGCAAATAACGTTATCTTATTGTTGACTCCGAATTCCACACCCGACTACAAATGAAAAAGTATGCTCGACTCATTTCAATGACTTCTCGCTCTTCCTGGAAATTTTCAACTAGCCCTTTTTTCGAATTGATTCAACATTACCCCACCGCATGGGCGCTTTACTGAGAAAAACTCCGATTAATACCCTGGCCGCTACCTTGGTGGCTTCAAGGATTTTCTTCCAGTATACTCACCGTGTCTCATTCATTTCCAACAATGGGCTGTTTGCATTAGCCCCCTAGATCCTTTGACCCACCTATACTTAACTACCCTCTCCCACGCCACTGCCTGCAAGCCGAGGAAATATGAGTCGGAATCCGGCCAATTAATTTCCTTTGCCGCAACTTCCGCGCTCTTCCTCATAAGCGAGCAGTCGATCAAGGAAACTGCCGGAGACCTTGACAGGTGAATGTCAAGGTCCGCCTCCGGCAACAACGCGGGAGTTCTCTCGTATTTTAGGCCTTGTCCTTGTCGTTCCAAAAGCGAGCGGAAGGTGGCGGTGAAGCGGGATCATGAGTCTTTCCTCCCGCCGAAAAACCGTATTTTTTCGCCATGTGACTTGAGCGGCCAGCGGCAGTTTGATGACTGGCACTTTTTATCCATCTCTCCTGGGCTGAATCAGATGCACGCGACCAAAATTATGATTTTGAATCAATATAGGAATTACACATATGTCCTCTTGTTGTTCCATGTACTTCAATTGTATCTAACAATCTAACGTAATATTTAATCTCAAGCCAACAATCACCATCCACGCCCTAACCGGGAATTGTGAAACCCTCTACCATAGGATTCCCTGGCCAGCGCGTTGCCTTCTTGGCTACCGCGAATGAGTAAGTTTCATTGTTGGCAGTGCATGCTCAAATTGACGAACCGAAAAATTTAGCGATAAACTGAACTCTTACGGAAATCATAAGTGATCGCTCAAATTTAATTTCATGAAGTTTTAATAATTGATGCTTTTTCAATATTATAGGCAGAGCCGATTATGGTAGATTAAGATGGAGGTAATATTAACTCTATTAAGCTTTCAAGTAGCGGTAGGAACCTACCTCCTTACACGAATTCCTTATTCAAAAACCGCTCTTCATATGGGTCTACTCTCTCTCTCTCTTCCTCTTCCCCACTTGCCTAACGTCCTCCCCTCAATCACGGAGTACTCCATTAATGATGTTCAGATATCAGTCGCTTAATGTTATTGAAACATAAGTCTCGTTAATAGAAATAAGCAATTAACTTTGGTTGGCTCTCTGTGGCAACTCAAGGGCAATAAGGGAAGTTTGTAAGCGATAAGTTAGAATATTATCAATCTGTGCTATTGGAGAAAATGGGTCGGAAATCACCGCAGTATAATGCGGATTTCATACTTGCACGTGTCTCCATACTCGTGCTGGCCGCTCTAAGGCTGCGACTATAAACTCACTCGGCAACCGACTTTGCTTTCATGTGCCAGACGCTCTGACCTTGAAACTATTACGTTGATGGAAGTATTCATTGGCAATAGTTCTGACTGAAGGATCGTCAACTACCACTTTCGTCCGAGTGAAGCGAAAGGAAGAATGGGTGGAAGAAGTAACCGAAAGCCATGGCGGAAACGATAATTGATTTCATTCCGATGCATTTCCTTCAACACCGTTAGTGTGGCGAGTTAATTGTGAGAAAATTTGATTGGAAGGCGTGATTAGAGCTCCGTTATAATAATGAAATCATGGAGTGATGAATTACTCTTTAATCTTAGGTTAAATATTCAGGAAAAGTGTCAGCTAAAGTTAAATTTACCGGGAAATCGTCGGCTTCCCGGCAAATGTAACTTTATCCAAAGACAAGCGTATCCCATAAATCCAAAGACGAAAGAGAAGCATTTTAATAATGCTATTACCTTATTCCCGATAACTATCCTCATAAATATGGAATTTTATTTCGGTGGTCTCCAGTAAAAAGAGCGCTAAATTCCAATTGCAAATGGAATTCCAACTTATTGAATTTTAAAGTGGTTACGGTGTTTTATAATGTGACGGAATCGTGATTAATACGGCCGATTGAATTTAAATATCATTGAGGTGCCGTCCAGATTTTGAAAAAGGCAAGTCATGGAATTGAAATCACTCACGTCGAAGGATGTGACCGTATAATCAATATCCCCGCACGATAATTGGCGCTCGTATTACTCATTAACTATAACGAAGGGATTGGGGTGGGCTTGACTTCCCGAATACATCGCCCCTGTCATTAATGTGCAGGCCTGAGTACGTGCCGGGTCGAACGAATTAGATGGCTTCCATTTGGTCGATCGGCCGCCCTCTTGTAGCTCTTGAGGCTACGGCCTCGAATTCCAGCACCGGCGACTGCGGTAGTGGTAGAGCAGCTGTTCAGCAGCTTTAGAGTGCCGGGGAACTCAGTTCATCTTGGCCTACTTTTCTTGAGGAGCCCGTCAAGGTCGCCGCTGATGCTGGACACTGGGAGGTTTGACTCCCGAGTCGATATCGGATGGTGGTGTCCGAAAATTAACCACATACTTCCGGTTTCCACCAATTTCCGCTTCCTGTAGCAGCCGCTAAACTTTAACTGAATCAGCACTTAATCTGTGTTGTGAATCATCTCGGTGTATTGATAAAATGTGTATACATTTTTACAAGATGATATTTAAAAATTCTTTATGTGAACAGCTGAAAGATAAAATGGCAGTATGGAGTGAAAGTTATGTGTTGAGGGAGCGCAGTTTGTATTCTTGTAATACTGTGATCCAATATCAGATCTGCTCTTCAATCTTAACCATACTTGAGAGAATAACCTTTTTAAGGCCTTATAATCTAAACTTCATGAAATAGTAACCTGCATTTGCGTCTACTGCTTTTGTTTTTGCAGGACTCATGCTCAGAAAGTCTCTGAACAATGCATTTAGATTTATCTATTTTTAATAAGGCTGTGACTATCAATAATGCCATAATGTTCATTAACATTACTGGTAGTGATTTTATTTTTAGCACCTACCGCCTCCAATAGAACCATTAACCTACTGTTGTTTCATCCTGAATACGTAAAGTTAGCTATTATTTATCTTCAGAGCGGTTTGTTTTATTGCCGCAAGAAGCAATGCCAAGATTCCATTGTTTTCATACATTCGTGTAGGTAGCAAAGGCAAATTATTTTCGCGGATCCTGGCTCTCGAAAATAGGCTGCGTTCCGTAGAATTTGCTTAAAGTAATCATTTAATGGAATTAACGACAAAAATAAGACTTACTTTCATTTTTACTCATTCTTCACTTATTTTCACATGATTATGGTCTGAGGAATAACCAGGAATTTGTCGTCTGAGCTCAGTTTGTGAAATCCTGGAGCAGTTTTTAAGGAACGTAGACTGGAAAGCCCCGTGAACATCTGTCGAACCCTTACAATTTCCATGACTGATTGTGAGAATCATGATGAAGATAAATAATGTATTCATTTTTTATCTGTTTTGAGTACTTACATTTAGAGGAATAATTTACTTGAAGTGTACTGACTTGCAATTTCAATGATCTTATCATTTAAATTTAGAAGTGCACTTTCAAAAGTTCTTAGGTGACCAAAGGTTTTAATATAGTTAATAAACTTTTGATATACATTTTTATAATGGAATCCAGAATTTCAAATAACTACTGTTAAGGCTTCAAGTTTCATTACTCTTTAAAAATGTGATTCAAACTTAATCGGAATTCTCCAGGAAAACTTAAGCCAAGGTTGCTACAATGAATGTCATATCAGTGACTAGTGGTTTCCACTTTAATCCATGAAAATGAATATACAGGAGATCAAAGTTTTTAAATGCTTGTTATTTCGAGAAAATATTTTAATCGTTGGATGCAGATGTGAATGAATAGGTATGCTATTTCTTAGTTTTCATACTGGTGGACATAGCTGTATAATATGAGTATGGTAAAATGTAACAACACAGCTTAGAGGAAGGAGATTATTCGCTTTCAAACGACTGAAATTAGATGGGATATTCAGGTATTTATGTCTACTTACATTACTTTATCTTTCGTAAATACTAACTTCTGGCATGAACATAAGGATTAGGGTAAAATTAAACGCTCTAAGTTGTGGAGGTATGAGCAAAGAAGCAAGTCAATGCATACATTTTATTAAATTTCATTTTAAAAAGTTTATTAGGGGAATAAGAAATATCGCAGGTAGCTTTCGAATGACGAGGGAAAGCATATTTTATTTTTTACTTTCTACTGAATTGGTAAGAATTACCTCCAAGCCCTTTTTGTGGTGCTCATATTTTTAAAATGGGCTATAAATCACATTTTTAATGTCACGCAAGTTTTAACTTCTCCATGAGAATAATTGGCCATGAGCCCTCAATCAAAATTTTTTCCTTTTCAGTCGGGCTTGCACGGAAGGAAAAATGTCAATTAACAAGTCCAAATTTGTATTACCACATATTAATAGATAGTTAAAAGCACCCATTTTATCACATTATTAAGAATATCGTCGGTGTTCGTACCCGCAAATTTTTAACTCTCGGGCGAGGATATCACCTTACCGGAAGTTCTCCCAAGAATAACTTCTCGAATGATAATTATTGTTTCCAAATCGTAAATGCTTGTCACTGCACGAGGGACTTTAACAAAACACATCAAAATTTTATGTGCATGATATTTATATTGAAATATCAAATATATTGGAATTTCCACACGTTAAAGAAATTTAAGCGTGTGAAAATCAAGTGAAGATTTCTAGTCTGGTAGCAAAATATTGCGTGTACCAATATTAACCTCCAACCTTGGAGGTTAATGTTGGTACACGCAATATTTTGCTGCCCGACTAGAAATCGTCACTAGATTTTCACACGCTCAAGTTTCTTTATCACGTGGAAATTAGGTTATTTTTGTGTTGAACTTCTTGGAATACCGAATAAAAATAGGCATTTTTCATGTTTCTATTAAAGATGAAGCATAAATGAAGCATAGATTCCCGGGTTATAGAAAATAAATTCACTTTTGCAGTAAGACTACCAATCATGCATCTTTGTTTGCAATGGGCCTCAAAATATTTACAGCCGTTTATTACTTCGCATAAAATATGAATGAATGGGCGTTGCGTTTCAGAACGCAATCTGAGTTAACTATCAAATTTATCCGTAATCGCAACGACATTGATTTGGAAGGGAAATCAGTAACTACGTCGACATCCAGCTTTCTATTTACTTGTGAAAATTATTTTGCGGTCAACAAAGGCCAAGGAATCGAAGGCGCAAGGGAAATAATCTAAGAAAGCATATTAATAACCGCAATCGCGTTGCTATGTCATTCATCGCCTCAATCATTTTTATCCCCAGTTCATTACTTAACATCGTATAGCATCTATTAGAGAGATAGACCTTGCAGATTATTATGAAGTCACGGCATGGGGAAGCGACACAGCACACGTGGCTAAACGTTTTGCGGTGGAAAATAATTTCGTTTGTTCTAAAACACGGAAAACCGGAAGTGCACGATTTTCTCACCTTGCGAGCGATTTCGAAGGAGGTAATAACGCGTTAAAAAACCGACCTTGGGACCTTTGGAAGCTCTTGACCTTGGTCGAGTGATCTCGGTCGCCTGTGTGAAAGTGTCTCTGTCTCACTCTGGAAGCTAGTGACTGGTCGTGCCGGCCAAAGCGGCGATGCAACTGATCCAGAGGCCCTTGCGCCTCGTGATGGGCGTCCTGAAGAAGTGGGACGATTGCCTCTAAATTTTCTTGCGTCCGAATCCTACAATGTTCTCGAATTTATTCATTTTTATTAACCCCATAGAATCGATATAAGCCTCTACGTATACAACTAAAGCTTTGAAGCGTTCCCGGCGAATTTTCGATGTTTTCCCTTCGTGGGCTTCCCACCGGGTTTTGTTCTCCACGGTGCATGTAGTTTTGATTAGAGACTTTCCTATCATCATCGAGGCTGTTGAAGCCGATTCGTCTTAGACGTAGGGATTTTATACTCTATCTCAAAGTATACTTAGTGACAGTATCGTTCATGTAAGATTGACGTTCTTTGGTTACCCGCCATTTTCAGGATGAGATTCGCTTTACTTAAATTGTAGCCCAAGTCCCGTGCTATTGAAATTCTCGGAGTCTAGGCGGATGTCTAATAAACCTTTCACAATTATAGGCCTGTCTATCTTCGGAGAATCACAGGAATTATTACATTTTGGTGTCGCCTGCCAGTATTAGTACCTATTAGGAATGATCTACCGGTTAAGATGTTAGGTTTAGTTGAAGACGGGCTGCATCCATTATTGTTTTAATGGCGCAGGTCCATATCTCCTTAAACGGTATCATTCTTCAACACCACGACTTGCATCTTGGGCGGTGAAAAACTCACTCGGCGGGACTCGAACCGACGACTATCGGATTAGCAGGTGAGGGCTAACTCCACTGCCATCGTGACCGAGGGTGGACTAATGAACTATTTTTTAAGAAACTGTGTTAAACAATACTTTACCGCATTATATGCGCGGTAACTTGTTTCATTCCTTAAAGAAACTTTTTTACGTACAGATTTAACGTAACGTGACGTAAAATACTTTAAAAATTTAACGTAAAAATAAGAATAAAGTTGATGATTTCAAACGGGAGCGAAAACGGTAAGAACAGGGAATGATGGGTAATGACGTCACCGGTCATACCGGCCGACCAACCGAGTCTCAGTGTAGTTGCTCGAAGCTCTCCATGCCATTGCTGCGGATGTAACGCCTGTTATACCAACACACACGATCTAAAGATTCTCCTGAGGAAAGTAATAGTGTTTTCTGTCGCTGCGCAATAAAATATTGAAAAACTCTTAAACTAGAATTAGGAAGAACTCTCTGGTTCCGAGGGATAGAAAAAAATCATGGTTTATACTTGTGCTTCGGGAAATGAATGTCTCCTTCATCCATTCTATTGCAACGGCTAACTGGGTAGCGAAAATATTTTACCCTCGTGTACAATTAGCCGTAACTATAATAGTTAATGCATTACTTTAACTGCCTTACTATACTGATTATATAGCTTGTTTATTTTCGAAGTGAGAAAATATTGATCTTCCTAAACATATTAAATTAATGAAAAGGTCGTCTTCACCATTTAGATTTATTTAAATGTTCAACCAAAATGCAAATTAACATTTTTATTTTCTATCTTAACCTGTTCCATATTTCATTTTAAAACGCATTGTAAACAATTAATTCTTTCAAAGAGACAAATTTAAATTTAAATGATGCCATGTTTGTTACGATGACCACGATCCAGATTTGTTACGATGGCTCAAATTAGTACACTAAGTTGTAAAGAGGCATGTTTGCATTCTTGTTTTTCAATGCCACATATCTGTGCTTTGATTTACTGTGTGAATATTTATTACTAAACGAAGTATTTATTGTTCGTTTCAAGATTATGTCGTCCGAGTTTGAGAGCTAAAACAATTTTATGCATAAGCACCACGAATTATACATTTTTCAATTTTGTATTGCTTTTAGTGAAAATAATATTTCTCTCTGATGCATATTTCAGCCATCTCGAGCGCTTTTTCCTCTACTGAATGCTAAAAATTGAAAAAAAAATCGTGGTAATCCCAGTATAATAACATACATTGATTCAGTATATTGAAGTAAAGACTTAGTACTAGGAAATGGTACAGTCCAAGGTATTTGCTTAGAAGTGGTTCAGGAGAAAATGCAGAGCCAAAAATATTTAATAATTGGAAAACAGGTAAATTTTATGGCATATTTTGTCACTTGAGCTCTCATAAAGACGTTAGCTACTAATTTTAGGTAGTAAATGTGGACCACTTTCTTCCTTTCGCAGTAATGAAGCACCAAATACGCCGCTTCTGTTCAGGATCTTGAGAAATGGGCCGCTTTTTCGTCCTCAACGTAATAATGCTAATTCATTCATTAGAGTAATCTACCGGTTAGAGGTAAATAATAATGAAAGTCAGAGAATATCCAACGGACTCTTACACGTGCCGTGCCCTATCTACCTCTAATATTTCTTTCTTCATCTCAGCATAAGTCCTACCTTTCTTCATCCCGTCCATAAAACCTAATCTCTTTCTTACCCTTCCCCACTTACCCAACATCCTTCCCTCTATCACGGCCTTCAGCAAACCATCTTTACCACTTCCAGCCCCCTACCCTGCCTTCCCCTAATCTCATCTATAAGTTTCCTCTCCTCGCCCACCATGTCAAGCACTTCCTCATTTGTCTTCCTTTCCGTCCATTCTCCATCCTCCTCCACATCCACATCTCGAAAGCCTTTAGCCTATTTTCGTCTTCCTTTCTCAAGGTCCACGTTTTTGCCCCATACAACGCCACACTCCGTATCAAGATCTTCATCAGCCTCTTTTTTATAGCCTTACATAAGGTCCCCGTCATCAGCTCCCTTCTATTATTGAACGCTTCCTTGGCTAGCGCTATTCTCCTCCTAATGTATTTGGTACTATGTCCTGTTTCTTCTAGCGTACTACCCAAGCAATTAAATTGTTCTGCTTTCTCCTGTTTGTGACTTCCTACTCTTATCACCAGCCTCGCATTCTTTGCCCTAGAGAATCTCACTACTTTTGTTTTCTTATTATTAATCCTCATCCCGTATTTCTCGCACTGCTTTTTCAATGCATCTACTAAATTTTTCAATCCTTTCCATGACCAACTGACCAATGCCTGGTCGTCCGCGAATCTAACTGACTTTATCCGCTGGTCTCCTACTTTCATTCCAACTTTGCCTTACTCCGCGACCTATAACTGATCACCCTGATTCACCCTCAGCTACCCTCACCTGAGCCCTCTGACCCATACATGAGTTTTGAAAGAGTTCCTATCACGCCAATCTAGTCCTATTTTCCCCAATATCTGCTTTACCTCACTTCAACAACAATTTGCTGAATGTTACCTCATTTTAAAGAAAAAATTCTGTGTTCAAATGATACCAAAATACTAACTTATTTTCAAACTAATTTTCAAGTAATTTGCCTAAGCTGTTTTGCTGTTTTGCATAGGATAGGTTACGGCTGTGCGCTTCAGAGGGAGAATATTGAAAAAAATAGTAATTTCTAACACCTAGATTTCGTTAAAAAAACTAACGGTGTTTAATTTGTACATTAGCTCAACTATTTATAAAAATAGATCAATTTCCCACCGCAGTAATGTTTACATAATCACAAACAAATCCTTCTGTTGTGAAGGCTTTTTCACCATACGGCGTGAAAAAATGAGTCAAATTAGAGACTTTGGAGTATATATGCATATAGGCCAAGGTGTTCTACCTATCAATACTTGCAGGTTTAAGGGCAGTCATTAAAGGTACTTCCCCTCATTCCACCTTCCAACCATTTTTATCTGTTTCCTTCGAATTTCTCCCCAACAACCTTCTATCCTCCTCCATCAAATACTTATGTAAAACAAAATGGATCGTAATTTTAAAAATTCGTAAGTGAAAGCAGATTCATGGTGTGGAATCGGAGCTTCTTTTTGGGACTAGACATTGATCATCATCATTAGTCAGCAATCTGAAGATTGGTTGGCAGCAGCTCCCCATTCCACTATCCTCTCTGCCACCCGCTTTATTCCTAAATAATTATGCATTTACTTAGACGTCTTTCATGATTTGCATGATGTATTCCATTCTTGATTTACTCCATATTCTTGGTCTTCATCTATAATTCTTCCCATTTGCTTCTCCGTCCAATATTCATGATAGAAAACAGCTTAGTTTTAATCCACACTTTTTATTACATACGACCAGGGTTTCAGGAACTTACACTTCGTGCCATTTTCAGGACCTCAAGATGGCATGAAGTGTAAGTTGCTGAAACCCGGGACGTATGTAATAAATTGTGTGGATTAAAACTAAGTTGTTTTCTATCATGGATGTTACCAACTTCTACAAAGTTAAACCTGAAACTATTACATACGTCCAATATGATTTTCATTAAGCTTTAGAAGAAACATTCATGCTATATTTGTATTCTCATGAGGCTTAGAGGCACTAGCGATGGCAGCCGTTGCAAATATTCTGTTATTAAACTGTTTTTCATCAGTATAAAAGGTCCTCAAAGAATGGGTTAATTTGCTGTGGGATAATTCAAAATATTGTACCTGCTAAGTGAATATTTATTTAGAAAAAAGGATTGGTGAGATATTTTTAGTGCATACATAAATAAAATATTTGTAAAACGCTTCATGGAGTGAAGTCTTGTATGGTTCAGAAACTAAGTCGCTGCATTGATTGAAGGCTGTTCGGGGAAACCTGGTTGGAGAGGTGAAAACAAATGAGGATCTGGTAGGTATGGTAAGATAGGAAATTACGCTGATTGAATAAATGAGAAAGAAGTGGCAGCGTTGGGTAGATGGTGACTTGAGGGGAAGGGGTTGAATCAGGTGATAGAGGAGAGAATGTTATGCAAGCGTAAGAGAGGAAGAAAAGTAGGAATTTTGGTGTGTATGAAGCGAGGTGACGGATATGAATAGATTAATAGAGATTATATGCTGTAAAGTCGATAACTTTATGAAAAAGACGTAAGATAAAACTCCCCGTGGTAGGTGTATTATCTATGAATTGGGCTGTCCATGGACCTCATACATATATGCTGGGATACTTATGATGATGGCGATGACACAAACAGGCTTTAGATACGTAAGCGGAAGATTGTGGGTCCCCCGGCGTTGACGGTCACAGTTCGATCCGGCCCGCATTAAACGGGTTTCCAGGCCAGGGATCAATCTTCATCCCTTCTTTTTCTTGTATACGAGTGCGAGGTGACAGGCTAATGCTACAGAATCACTTGCTACTCTTCCGAACCACATTCGCCGCTGAGTTGGTCGTGACGGGGGATTGAAGCGTGTCCCTTTCACCGGACAACGCTCTGAGATCACTTGAGAGGCCATCCCGATGAGATTAATTTGGCTGAGTAAGGCCTTCAAATGGATCTTGCAATTCACTCCCATTTTTCATCTGGTTTTGTGCATTTGTTTTTATGTGTTTTAAGTGAGGTCATTTCTGTGACGCCGTGAGGACAAATCACAAATGCGATGTCAATTTTAGATGGAAAGGATACGAGTGAGTGACAAGGATTTCTGCTCTGCGAACTTGGGAGGCATTAACTTTTTTTAATGCGGTCCTCAGAGGGCACCGAAATATTGAGAGCAAAGGAAGGGCGTCAAAAAATGGCTTCCATGACTGTACAAATAAAGTAGCGGCAAGGATCCTATTAGGCGACGGAAAAATGAGATAATTTCTTCTAGTGATAGCTTTGAGCAAGGGTCTCCAAGTACGGCCCGCGGGCCACATCTGGCCCGCAAGATGATTATATCCGGCCCGCAGAAGAATTATGCGGAAATGCGCGGGAATAATTTTTGCTTGGATGGTTGCTACTTGTATGTAATTAGCGTTTCAAAATTTTAATATCAGTGTAATAAGATTTTAAAAACACAAACACAGAAACATGATTTGCATATTAATGGTTTTGTGATGAAAATATGAGAATTTTATGGTAGTGTTCCTTGTCATCAATATACGATAATATAATTTCACATACTCTGTAATTAGTTAATAAAATTTTCTGATTTCGACAAAACCCATTCCTAGAGTTTCCTATATTTTTTACTACGGCCCGCTAGAAAGTGTTCAAGTACCCATTGTGGCCCTCGTTACGATAAGTTTGGAGACCTCTGGCTTAGAGAAACGCGACGTTGACATTAGTCACCCTGACCCGAAGAGTTTTTTAATAGCTTTACTCCCCATCCGACGGACGAAGTACTGTACTTTAAATTTTCTTCACATGGTTTCCAATAGGGATTGAGATTGCACTGAAAAATGTCTGATTTTTCCGGGAGTGGAATTTATGACCTTAGTAATGGAGACAAATACCCTTGCGACCTCTCCAGCCCATTCACACAGTTTAAATTTCGAGCTTATTCAACCATGTTGCCAATAAGTGCAAGAATCTGCGCTATTGCTTGAACATTTTGCTGTTAAACATATATAGGTAAACGGCATGGCGAATACAAAATGTTATTCAATATAATTTTGATTACCAGTTATAATTTCTTCGGCTACTCCAATTTTGCATACACAAGGTGGATTCCATTTTTTGGCGGAATCTGTTATTTCATCTTGGTAATGGAAATGAGCTTGGTTTATCCATAAAAACTTAATTAAAAACAGATTAGAGTACAACGAGAGAATTGGCGGAGTAACGTCATCTTCAGGTGAATAGTTTTTTGGTGGTTCAGGTGGGTATATAACCAGTGGAGTACGCAGGATTTCCATCAGGAGGGGGTTTTATAAATATTTATGTGCATCATCATAAAATTATATATATAGATTATTATTCACTAAAACAGTAATTAAATTAACATTATCTTTTCGTGGAGAAAATTCAACTAGATTTTTCAGCCCAATATGCAAGATTCTAAACGCTAGTGCAAAATATACAAAATTTAGTAAATTACGGGAAACAGTAACTGAATATGTAAACATGTTTTGGGGGGGTTGAAACCCTAACCCTCCCGTCTGCACGCATCTGTATATAGCAATACATAACGGGATTTGTATTTGCTTCTAACGAATTTTTAAGTAAGTGGGGATAAAATGTTTAAGTTAGAAGGTTGGTGCGTAATAGACGAGACTAATTCCACTGATTTATAATAATAGGAGAAACCTTTCCAATATATGGTCACAGCCACATGCCACTCAGCGACTGAGTAAGTACATGCATGCGTTGAGGGTCGTTCGGACGCAACCGTTGACCCACACTTAATGAAGTGTAACGATCCGCGGCCTTCAATTCACAGTCTTGGACATTAAATTCCGGAGAAAGGAGGGGAGGTGTGCTGCGGTTTCCATCGGAGCGAATCTTGAGGGTGGAATTCCGCGTCCCAATCCCTTTGCGAACAAAAATACGAGCTAAGGTGGTTCGCATGGTCACCGCCCACACGAAGGCGGATTACTGTCCCGTGGTCCTTCGACCTCAAAAGAGTGCGGCGGAAGTGTCCCAACATTCCCCTTCGGATATGCCTGGCATGTCCAGCTCACTCCTATGCTAGAGAGAGGGAGAGAAGGCATGGCTTTAGATGTGCTCCGGGCTCCGGGAAGGAGAAGGCGACCTTCCGCGATCGGCGACGGGAGAGGATTGGTGAAAAATTGGATCAAGGCGCTGAAAAGACGCGAGAAAAATCTCATTTTGACAGCGGAGACTACGTACGTTGATTGATCGCCATTGCGAAGGTAAGTGGTGACAGCGATGGCTGTCTCGTGAAATATGTTATCATTCTTGAATAATTGTCCGAAGAAGTCCCTGGTCAAGACCCTAAGATAGAAATTCTTAAGTGTAAATGTCAAGAAAAAACCCTTCCAAGCTTATATTTGGAACTGAGCTGCAACGCAGAAAATGTGATTGTGCCAAGAGGAATTGCAGATTTATTTCAATTCAACAGTCTTCTCGTTTGTAACAATCAGAACTCTTATTTTAACTGGTTTCTGGTCACTCTTTCCTAAGTGTCAGTTGTAAATATTAACGGACACTAGTTTTTATCACAGTTTGATCAAGTTTAATAAGGTTTATATATTAGGCAGGATAGAAAAAATATATATCTTAAAATTAATTGAAACTGCTATATTTAAAAAAAAAATAGTTTCGAGCACATTTTAAGGTAAAAATGTACTAGCTCCAAAATTATTCTCCATTTTTTTATATTTGTGGTACTGAAGAAATAATTCCCTCCTCATTTCTTCAGGACTCTACATTTCGACCCTACCTTTTGCAAAACTTAATGAATTGAACTTCCCATGACTTTGAGAGACATCGAATAAAAACACCTTTTTAAGTCATTCCAATCTGTCATTTTTTAAACTCATTTTTGCGAGAAATAAAAAATAAAGAAATGTACAAACCAGCCATAATTATTAAGTTCTTTTAAAATAAATGAAGTTGTACCTGTATGTTTGATTAAAATGGCTCCATCGTCGGGAACTCAAGCTGAGAAAATTAATTATTTACATAAAAAAATTGACCAATGATATGTGTATTTGGGGTCAGTAATATTTAATAATAATTTGTCATTAATACTAGATAAAATGGTATTACAATGAATTTACTATTTCTCATTTAATTTCACTGACGCACACGTGAGTAAACCTTTCCAGATGCTATAAGAATTTCACTGGATTTTATAAATCGATTAGAGAGTAAGTTTGATTGCTAAAGCGATGATCTAAGCGAAATATTTTGCTCGCATCATCGATGTACATTTGAGCGCGACAAAGGAGGAGAAAAGTAAATTCATCAAATATCGCTATATTATCGCACGCACGATTGTCAAGGCTTTTAGCTTGTGAGTGTATCTTAGGAATTCACTCCACTTGTACTTTCATGTGTAAATGCATTCAGTTTTAAAACAATTTCAAACTTACGAAGGGACATTTTAGTAGTGAACATGGATTTTTAGGTTTTGTCAACGGCTTAAGTTTTGCCGCACCACCTTATAAAGGTCATAAATCTTACGATAAACACAACATACGAGCCCGAGGCAGGACACGAACCCAAGTGCTTTGCGCTGCCAAGCCATTGCGTTACTAGCCTGGCTACCACAGTCGGCAAGGAACTTCATGAACGGCCACTAAACTTGCGGACATGTTTTACAAGGAATAGATACGTCTAACAACATTGTGGTTGCAACCTAATGATGGTTGGTCCTACAGGCAACACTCAATCTTGTTACCCTCGTACAACGATGTCAAGAAAGCATTTATGACAGCAAATAAACACCCTCATATCGTGTAAACATCATCTCCCACCATTTCTCGGAGGCACGGATATTCGGGTTTAGGAAAGACCTCCAAGGGAGGCTGACAGTCTTCACTGCGGAAGAGAGTGATTGAGTTGACTCATACGCCAGCCTTCAAGGCAAACTGGAACGAGCGTCTGGTGCGCGCTTTTCGGAGGGGTTAAGTCCACATCCGAGGGCCCTGCAGGATCAGGAAGCGGAAGGATGAACTTCGAAAGAGAAATGATACGTCGACCCAGTTTTTCTCGGAATAGCCGCTTTGTTTGAGCGACGATTAAACCGTAGGATGATGATAATATACGAGGATATTTATGTTGAGCACCGTGAATTCCTGGGTGCAAGGTGTGAGGTCGCCTTGGAAAGGAAAAGTTTTTCCCTTGCGTGGGAATTGCCGGCTACATGGAAGTGGGAGTAGAGGGATGAGAGAATTGAAGCTTCCGAAGCTAGCAGATGGAACGTGGAAGTGTGACCTTCACCTCCTCTAATCATTTTCTAAACTAAATCCTTTTGCTTTTCTGAAAGTAGGTCGAATACCTGAATGAAAATACGTAGTTTCTTCACGTTTAAGGTCGTTTCTATCATCTCTGGATAGCTTATGACGTAGGTTGCCGGGTAAGCTAAGTTAATGCACTATTCAGCGACCGTTTCTGTCATATTCATAAGAATTTCAAGTTCGACACGGGTTTTGGCATATTTCACTTAGTCCTGGTCAGAATCAGGGTTTATGTGGTTCTAACAGTTGATACTAGCCTTGAACATCATTTAAAACATTCAGTTAAATCAGCATGCCATAGATTTAACTGTGCTCAGATCGTAAGCTGGGAATTGCACAGAATACTATTTCGCAACATTATCACTCGGCGTAACTTGACTAATTGTAAGGAAAGTGACTTCACCGTTAATACATTTAAAATATTCTTTAGTAATTCGCAGTGACTTAAGACAGCATGGGTCTACTTATGAGAAGCCGGCGTAGCTACTATTTTTGCAGTCCGTATATCCCTTCTGTGAATGCTAGGGAAAACAACAGCTGCAGCAGTATCGAAATTATAAAGGGATTGACTGCCATAGTCGATAACTGCGAGCTCGAAGTCAGTGGGAGCCACAATGGCGAAGAATATCCACAGCCATGTTCTTAAATTTGTTATTCTAATTTTATTTTGACACAACTAGTTTCCCTTTTTCCTTGTTTTCAGTGTAATTTTCATGTGTTGTCATGTGAAATAACTTATATTGCATGATGTTATTGAAGGAAACCCCAGCACATTGAAGTTTTCACAATTAATTTTATGATGTCACGTTCTTTAATTATGCAACATAAAATTAATAAATTATCTATCTATATATTTTAAAGGTAATTTAAGACCACGTAAAGGAAGTCACGAAGTGAAAACAGTCACATACAGTGAAGGTCCATGTAATTACCTCACCGTAACGTATTTCGAAACCATCAGTCACTCGAAATGCGTGACGTATCGAAAGAAAGATTTATTCGACAAGTGTGCGGCGATTGGTTTAAAATAATCTCTCATTGGAATCCGTTTGATGCTGACCGCGGTACCCAGTATGTTAACTGCGCAGGTGTGGCAACCGAAAGGTCACAGGCTCGATTCCTGCCTCCGGCATGGTCGTAGTATTTCTATAAGGATTAGAGTTTAATACTTGACGGTGCGTCGGTGTAAATGTGATTAGGATAGAGGCCGCGCTTTTCTATTAAGAACAAAATAGGAGAAAATGACAAATTTAATTTTCAACGAAACCCTCTTAAATCGGCGTTAACAAGTTTTAAACTCACTATAAACGCATACCAGTCGTACCAGCTGGAGAGTCCTTAAGTCGATGCTCCGACTCTCCAGCATCTCCAACTCGTACGACTGGTGCGTTTGTAGCAAGTGTAAAACTTGTAAACGCCGAGTTGAAGGGGTTCCGTCGAAAATGAAGTTTATCATTTTCTCATATTTTTATTCCTCATAGAAAAAATGCCCTCTATGTTAACGAATGTTAACGAATCTTTCCACGCCATTTTGTCCATGCATGTCACTTGAAATCATATTGGCTTTAATAATGCAAATAGTATTTATTCTCGATCTCTTTTTATATATGTGGTGCAAATGTCATGAGTTTAGGTCAAAGTTGATCTTTAATCTTAATTGATCTTTTATGTTGCGAGATCCTATTTTTTAATTATTGGGATGTTTGGCTTATATAGCTACTGTCACAGGGTTTACATGGAATGGAATAAATTATATTGCTTCTTAGCTGTATAGGGGTATCTGACTTAAGTTTTGAATATACGAGATTATGCTAATAATTTTTTGTTTGTCGCTCATTTAATTTCGGAGAAGCCAAAATTTTAGACTCAGAACCAAAATTATCAAAGAGATTATTCAAAGAAATGTACCATATATCCAGAAATAAAAAAAGTTGCAATATAAGAACAGACATTACTTATCTAAGCAAAATTTATCGTAATTTAATAAATGACATATATAACTTTTCAACAAAGAAATGGATCCAAGCAACCAAATTAAAATTGTAAATAAATAAAAACAACACCAAACTTTAAATGTAACTATCTTGAATGTCTATGTATATGTATTTTTGTATTTAATGACTGTAAATTAACCATTATGTAATCAAAAAAGAACTATCAAAAATTTACCATCATGTATCATTTGTTTATAGCCCTGAAAATGGATAAATAAAAATCCGAAACGTCGGAAAAAGTTTTAAAAAATATTATTTGACCTAAACTCTATGACATTTGCGCCATATATTGGCTTTAATGTGAGAAAGGGAGGAATATAAGAAAACCTATAACTATTTCCATCTCACGAATATGTCATTTTTACAGATGTATTCAACGGTGTTCGGCGAGATGTTGTGGAACATTCGCAGGCATTTGTACCTGATGATAGCGAAGATGATTCGCTGAAACGCGTCGTACTATAATAAATACTGTGGACATACACAAAGTTTTTCACTTTTCATTTATCAATGTCATTTTTACAGGTAATATGGAGTGAGTTTTCCGGAAAATTAAATTATGTAGGCCAAAATCCTTCATTAAATTATGTAGGCCAAAATTAAACTATGAAGGCCAAAACCCTTCATAGTTTTAGGGTTTAGAGAATTACCGGGCAGTTATTGCCGGAAAAATAAATTTGTTCAATAGACTGGAAAAGATATTCATTAAAAATATATTCGTTGATGTATTTGAACTTCCAGAAAATTACATTTGCTTTCTTCTAGCTAAAGTACATCGCTAGTAGCCGAGCAGTATTTTTTTAAACGACTCAGATGAAAACTTGGGATGCCTCACTTGTTTTGACTCGCACGGTTGCTGGTGCACCTCCTTCAGCTGTCCTTAAACCTTCCGTGGATTGGTCGCTATGTATTTTAAGACCGCGGCTGCTACTATTCTCTACTTTAGTTTCTCTGAGGCACGATGCAATCATCGATCGGGTGTTCTGTCTCCGTAAAGCTCTAGATTGGGAAAGTACGGACAACGCAGCCAAATCAGATCTATCCTGTACATTGGGGAGATAGATGTTTCTACCGGAAAACGTGTATTGCCTAAAATAATTTAAGGTAGTTTGAGCGAAAAATCACTTCTCTTAGAATTTGATGAATTAGGCCTCATTTTAAAGAAACAACTCTCATCTTTCCAATGTTTTAAAATATCAACTCCTTGCCGAACTACTTTTCGAGCAATTTGCCTGTAAATAAAAGCTGTTTTACATGGGATAGATTATGGCTGAGCGCTCCAGAGAGAGAATATTGAAGGAAATAGGAATTTATAACACCTAGATTTCGTCAAAAAACTATCAGTGCATAGATTGCATTGTCGGAACCGGTGGCGACGGGGTGAAGTCCTCACCTGCTAAACTGAGGGTCGCGGGTTCGAGTCTCGCCTGAGTGGATTTATCACCACTCAGGACATGGATATTTGTGTTCTTCTATTGTTACATGTTAATACACCCGATGTAAAAGGCCGTTCGTGCTGTTTTCGGGGATGTGGAAATAAATAAATAAAATAAAAAATAAATAAATGTTTTCTCAACTATTTATAAAAAATAATCTATTACTCACCACAGTAACTTTTACAAAATCGCAAAAAACCTGCTGTTTTGAAGGGTTTTCAGCCGTTCGGCGGGAAAAAATGAGTCAAGTTAGAGACCTATGTTGCTTTTTTTATTTAATTACTGAGATTTTTTGGCATATATAACTATATATTTGCGCCATTAATATTACAATATTTATTTCATACTTCTTACAGACGCTGAAATCAAAGAATAAAATTTGAATATGGTCTCCACTATGACTAGGGATCTATCTCGCTCAAACAACCTTAAGCGAGTTTGAGTCATGTGATGCCATTAATTGTGATGTTTTACATAATACCGCAATGTTTCAATGCCACAAATCTTCCCCAATTGCCTTGGTTGTCCGCATAGGTCGATTATAAACTTGTCCGTACTTTTCTAATCTAGAGCTTTACGTCTCCGTCATCCGAGTCACCGGCAGGCATACTTTCAATATCGCGGAAGACCTGTTTCTTGTCGGAGAAAGTCACCCGGTGGCAGGCGTGTCGTGGAGGTACGAAAACCTTGACCGTTTATCGCATCGATCGCGTGGTTATTATGACACCTTTGGGCTCAGGGCAACGAGATATTTGAACTTGTCTCAGGGGGCGGGCATATTTTAGAGGGAAGTTCTTGAAATTATTGCGCCACGACGGTGACGCAAGTTTGACGTCACAACCACGAAAACTCCCGAAGTAGCTTAACTAAGTTGAGATTTGACGGGCCAATGGTACCGCATCCACGATATTGTCGAGGTTCAACAACTTTGAGTCCTCTCTGATAGGTCGGAAGTTGGTGCTGGTCGCTGTATCCAGGTTTTTCATCGCGCCGGTTTAGCAACCTAAATATAGTCTTCTTAACTCCATGGGTTAGCCGCCGTTGCCTGTTCCCGAAATCATCTGAGCCTTGTTCGACCGACATTTCCAATGACCTCTAGGCTGATATTCTAAGGCAATTGTGTGGAGATGGCCCTGTTGCATATTTCTCAAATGGTTGCTGCATGAGGCTTTATATTCTGCTATTTTTTCTTCTAAATTAAAAATACTTAAATTTTATGTTCTAATTTTGACTCTTATTCTATCTTTAAATATACAGCCGTCTACGGTCAAAATCAATATTGTTTCAGCTAATCTGATATTCATTTCGTCTCTCTTTGAGAAACCCCATGTCTCGCTACCGTAAAGTACAGCAGTAACTGCCATATTTTTGATAAACTTCCATTTTTCTTCTCTTGTTTTATTTTTAAGATTCTATGAACTTCCCTACAGATTTATTTGAAAGATTTAAGCTTATTTTCGACATCATGATGTGACATAGGCTATGGTTCTCTGTTGATCAGTTGCAACCCAAGGATGCGGGTCTTTGGCATGCACTTTGTGATTGTCTTACTATTAAGCTAATCTGCTAGATGGAGCAAAATAATTCATCTATTGATGCATCTAAATACCCACGTCTGCTGCGTCTCGGAATGTAATGATGCAAAGCTTGTGATTTAAGCATGCGGAAGATTAGAAATGCGCATTGTGACGCTGCAAGGGAAATTCTTTTCCGATCGCATACCTCCTATCTCCAGGATTTTGAACCAATCTTCAGAATTTAACATAATTGACAGTTTTTATAAGGCAAAAGATACAGTATTGTCAACGCAAATAAAACAGTCATTGTTTTCCAATATTTTTGGTGGAAAAATTCACTGTCCATTAATAAATAGAGGCCTTTGTTTCACCGTTACAGTAGCTTATATATAGAGTCATAAAACCATTCACCCTGTATTCCTCCATATTTATAGTGTCTACTTTGATATAAGTTTCGTACGAATGTATATTGGAGTGTTCTGTGGCCATCCTAATTCATAGGAGAATGGTAATATCTACCTATTCGTCGCTTCTTCTTTGTCATCTTCTCTCATTTGAAGTGGAAATTATATATGGCCTGAACTATTAGCCTAGAGTTTCGTGTGACCTGGCGCAATTGCTACCCTCATGTATCGCGAGGTTCGTTACTTTCGGTTTCCATTTGCTACTTGGGGCAGTTTACGCTTCGGCGATCGGTCAGTCCGAAAGTGTGAGGTAGCGTGAATTCCATCTCGAGTCCGGTGAAAATGATATCATGCTTTTTTGTCGCTGGAATGCGGGACGTAACTAGCAATTTTCTTGGTTGATGGACGGAAAGGTACGGATCAGTCACCCATTAAATTGAATCAGGGCCACTCATCGTGAAGCTCTGATTGACCTGAATGCATATCGTAGTTCATTTCTTTTGAAAGACTAACCTATGAAAATTGCCCTCACCATGTAGCTTTTTTCCTGACTTGAGAGCACTATTATCCTTCGGAGAATGCTGTTCGACTTGAATCATTGTTCACGGTATTTTATCGCAGATTTAACGAACGAGCTGTAAGAATATTGTGTTTAGCTATTGTTAGTGTTGCCGTCTAACTGCCGAATACATCATCCCCGCGGGCAATAAGGGGTAAGCAATATATGAAAAAACATTTTATCTATAAAATTGCTATTCTTATTCAAGAACAGCAATTTGATAGATAGATAGCAATTTTATAGATTTTCGGAGTGAATTGAAACTCGTGATATATAGTAAACTATAGTTTTTATACTCAACCATTGAGACGATACTCATGTCTTTCAGATTCATTTTATAGACTGACCAATTAGTTTATTGTATATTGTGACAATTTTTCCCATTGCATACTTTGGGAAAATATTGTCCATGTTAGCGTTATTCTTAGAGAGATGAGTGTTGGAGAACTAGAAGATTTTTAAAGATAATGGTATCGGCAGTAACGTGGTGGACTTCCTTCATAATGAAATGATGAATAACTTGTGAACTAACTAAACTAACTGTTAACTGAAGACTACCTCCTCCCTCTCATATGGACTATTTAAGCAATGTATTTTACAATGTCTGTACCTGATGATGTCGCGAAGCGGCGAACCCGGGTCGTGAAATTAATAAAATATATGTGGAAAACTAATTTATTCATCATTTCATTGAAGAGGAGTTTTGGTGAAAATTAGGATTCAAAAAACAGTTTGTAGTTCCCTTATGAAGAAAGCCTATCATAGTCATTTTATTCAAACTTCAACATGTTATTAGCTAATTGAAGGGAACAAAATGTCGGGACGATATGAGAACGGGGGAATATAGCAGTAGGCTATGACAAAGAGCCTTATAGTTTTCCACGACAGCATGTATAAACAGCTTTTTAAATGTACAGTATTAACCCTATGTCATCATGATATGTTGTAAAAATATAGTAAAAAATATAGTAAAAAATATAGTAGTAAAAACTGCTTACAAGTAATCACAGAATGTCCCTGTAGTTCCATGCTTCATTTTAGTTCCATTATGTTGAATATAAACTGATATTACCTCCGTTTATGAATGGTCCTTAAAATATCAAGCAACATCATAAATTGAAGGCATATTATTTAAATTTCTCAGACAACGTGCTCAATTTATCGAGTACTTATGCCAATTTTGGGAAAATCATATTATTTTGTAAAAATTTGTTAACTATTGAGACTCGTCTGCGTCTTAAAGATACAAGAGTAAAAATAGTTCGCAAAGGAGTATGGTGCAGAAACGTGGCCTCCGAGGAAAGGGGATGAGAATGGATTACAGACGTTTGAAATATGGGTGTGCAGGAGAATAGAGAAGGTGCGATAGACGGAAAGGAAGACTAACGAGGAAGTGCTCGCATGGTGGATGAGGAGAGGAAATACTTGAGTAAATTGGTAGAAGGCATAGTAGGTGGTTGAAACAGGTAATAATAGGTAAATGAATGCTTAAGACCGTAACAGAGGGTAGGATGTTGGGTAAGCGAGGCAGGGGAAGAAAGAGCTATCTGGACGATAGGCTATCTGGACGGAATAAAGGGAGGAAGGATATATGCTGAGCTGAAGAATGAAATAGTGTATGGAGACTAGGGCCTAAGCTATAAAATATTAGTAGGTATAGATATTCAGTTAGATATCTAATTACATCTAAACCAACCTTTACCAGAAGATGACCTCTAATAAATAAATGCCGATCACACCCAGATAGGATAGGTGTAGTTAGCTGACATGGGAGCATAAATGTTCAGTCAGGGGATCTACCGTTTTTTGCTATGCATCAGAAAATTTCACTGAAATTCAATGAATTTATCTGATAGTCCATTTTTAGACGAAGTCTACGTATTAAGAGTACCTTTCTCTCTTTCTTAGAATGCCTGCAAAGGAGGGAATTCTGTGTCATCCATGGAATTCCAAGGCATCATTACCTCTCACCCGGTGATTGCGCGACATGAACAATTTTAAGATCACGCCGGTAGTTACGATACGAGCTTATTCAGGCCATGAACGAATGAATAAGTCGTTAAGTAATGCGTTAATGGCTCATCAGTATTTCATTCTTTGTGAGTGCTCCAAGTGAGCTGCTAAGAGAGAAATTATGGCAATAATCTCCATATGTTGAGATTAAAAAGAATGGCAACCACGAAGAGGACTGTTATAATTCATTTCAGCAACATCGTTTTCTTAGCCCATCTGTTAGTGAACTATAGCTTAAATCGTTCACGTTTTCCAAGTGGGTGGAGATCGCGGAGGCCTTAGTAAAAGAAAGTAGCATTCAGAATGTTGCACTCATGGCAAGGTGCTGTTCAAGGTACTTGCTTGAGTGAAGGAACTAACAATATATCATGATGCGTGTTTTAGTAAAGTCATGATCTGTTACTCTGTAAAATCAAAATTGGACATGAAGAAGACAACAATCAGGACAGATGACAAGCTGGGAACAGGGTTGAGTGTACCAATCTTAGGATTGGATGATTCATGATGCTGTTAATGCGGAATATGAGAGAAAAATGGTGGAAAAACTTCCCCGTTCAAAAAGGTAAAGGATGGAGAGAGAGATCGAATTTGAATTATTAGTGATCTTGGAAACTTGCGGAAAGCTGAGACAGTAACTCCATGATATTGTAGTATAATGAGTAATATTTAGCGACACCAAAATATACGAAAGCATATCCTGCTCAACTGAGTGAAATTATTTCAAAGCGGAAGGATATGGAAAATGAAACTATAGGGACATATAATGTCCCTCTAGTTCTATGCTACATCTGCAAAGGCATGATCCTTCAAATTTATCAAGCAGCTTCGTAAATGGAAGACACTTTATTCGCTGTTCACCGTCCATTTATTATTTTGCGAATGCATTTCTTTCCTCTTCGTCCTATTCTGATGTTTTCCTTAAAACCTTGAATGTTAGAAATAGCCGCAAGTGTCGCATACCCGGGTATTACTACGTTAATGGAGAGACTATTTCAGGACCGCAGGAGAAGGTAAAATGGGGCTAGGCGTTGTTAATACAGAACCGTGGCGTCGTAAATAAGGCAAAGTAAAACAAACTGTATAATTCACTCTCCCTCCCTCAATTGAACTCTAGTGAACCGTTGATAAATAACTGTCTAGTCTCTATTGTCCGATAATTAAACATTGAATTGCTCTTGACTAGGGAAATTGATTCATTGAAATAATTAAGGTGTGGTAGAAAGAGTATCTCTAGGCTCAAAGGCTTCATGACTGATTTCTCTCCACCTGCTTTATTTTTTCCGGTGCAACACCGGTTCATGGCAATAATAAAGGTTGAAAAGGGATTAGCGGTCGGACAGACTCACGAATTTCTGGTTGTGGGAAGAAATGCAGTCGCCGTGACTGAACCCTAACTTATGCTGGACAGTAGTCGTAATTGGCCGTCGGAGGGCATGTGACTTCGTGACTGACGGATGAATCCGGCGTCTGTTTGGTGATTTCCTTGCTAGAATAGAATATCTTGCGGAATACATCGGAAAAGTAGTAAAGAGGCCGATTTTCCCAGACCTAGAATTATGATGAGTCATTCTTTTCATGCAACCATTAGTCTAAGGTATTATCATAAGCATAAAATAAAATGTTGTAGGCTCTCTAGTTTATATTTATGTGCAGTGTATTTTAATAGCTACAAAATATATGATCTCTAGTTGGGTTGGTAATTCTATATTTAGCTATTAAAATCTTGAAAAACCATGCATTTTATTCATATAATTTGGGCAGGCATTTTAATTTCACTGGGCTCCCTATAACATCCATTTTGTTGGCAGTTGAGTATTAATTGTAAATTTTGGAGTTGCATTTTTTTGCCAGTCAAATCTGCGGATGTTATCAAAGACCCAGTCCATTTCTTTATCAATAAGCTCAGAGATAAAGTGATGGGGAAATTTGGCGAAATGTGTTTTTGCAACATGATATTTATAAAGGCAGCCACTGCTAAAAATAATCTCGGGAATATTCTGACCTCATCATCAGTATCGAGCGATTTATTTTCACCTACGGCTTAAAAACATATCTACAAAACTAACTCACCGTCTCCTGTTACCGGTTAGAGATTACCTTTTGTATTTATCCAAAGAATGTGTTAATCCAACTTTTATGACCAGCGGTTGATATCATACATTAAGAAGAGAAAATATGTTTTTGCGTTCGATAGTGGAGCCTTTAGTTTTGGAAGAGACGGCGTTGGTTTCACACGGTGTGAATTCTTGAAAACCAATTGCTTAAAGAATAATACATATATATACAGATGTTTTTCTTTGAGATATAATTTCAGACTGGCATTCACAATGAAATTTGCCGTAGGATACTCTCCATGATATAATACTGCGTTAAGCCTTTTTAAAGAATAACTTTTTTCCTTGATATGGCTGATTGTGAAATAATATTTTTTTATGTGCCCCCATACTTCACCACGCTTTTTGGATCATTTATTCATCTTCCAATTATGCGTGTGATACAGTTGCACAGCAATATCGTTTTGTTTTCTTGAATGGTAGATTAGACGCAAAGGTTAGTAATTTTTTCTGGAAAGGATTAGGTATGTGCTTATGGATAGAGAATGTTTACCAATATTTATTTACAACAATTTTTTCCATGGATAATTTCAGTTTTTTTCATTCATTACGACTCATGATCGATCCATCTCCATCCTGATACGCAATGAATGAAATTTATCCGTACGATAAGTTGAGTGATATTTCCCTACCAATAGCCAAGAAGTTCAATTAAATTATTGTGGCATAAGAAATTAATTATTGGAAAATATCTACCCTAGATCTATGCAATATCGTTCTTATGTTCGTTGTGGAATTCAAATGTTACCTGATTGTGCCTGGAATGAGACGGTAGACTCGTTTCAACGCTCTACTTAACTCCTTCTCTATATTGTCCGTCTGGTCAGCGGCTGTTCCTGTCTCTCTCCCGCATGTAGCAGAGGCAATTAGAAGTGATTCCCATTCTGTTTCAGCGTGAATTGTTTCCTTCCGTGAAGACGAGTGGAAGCTTCGAGTCTTGCCTTCTCTTCTGCTTTTCCGCGATGGAATGCACTAAGATTTCAGCTAGATTTCCAAATTTACTGGCAACCCATGCTTTGCTATCATATTGTCCTGAAGGCTCTTTGTATAAAAAGAGCTATGCCAAATAAAATGTGTACGTTGTGGATCAATAGCCTTTTGAACTTAAAAATTTTATTTCAAGCAGCACCATTATTTTTTTATATCATTCAATTTTAGCTGATGGTTTTAATTAATAGCTGATAAATAAATTTTGACTTCAGGTGTGAATACATGAGGTTACTTGTAATTCAAAGTTCAAATAATATAGCTTATCTGTCCGCGATAAATTGATGTTATACAGAAATAGATCCAATATTTTCTTCGAACCAATGCTATTCCTTCTGCTTGGTACGAAGTTATTCATCGGAATTTGAACCCCAAAATCAATTTCTTTTCCCTCCATAAAATCCAGAAAAATATTTTTCAAATGTGGATGCCCAGCTAGTGACTGAGATATACTGCATGTTTGTCATTCATTACTCATCATTAAACTTTTAATTGCCATTGTTTATTTATTGTTATGGCATATTATTACTTAAGTCATGGTAGTGTATCGCAGCGTTATATTTTACCGATTAATCGGAGTCGGAAATGCTGAGGTAATTAGCAGTTTTAGAATGTACTAAATATATATTTAGGCATCATTCATGAAACGAATTATTTTCGCAGTCCAGGATGGTTAGCGTAGTATTCTGCGTTATTTTTCCTTTTATTGGATTCCCTTAAGTTAAAATGTGATATGCATTTTAGAAAAGGAATTTACATTTCAAAGCAGTTGGTTAGAATGCATTATTTTCTATTTGTGGAAAAAAGGGGATAACAACACTAGGAAAACAAAAAATATTTCCGTTTCCGTTAAGACGGCTCAACTTAGAATGTTATCAATTACTTAGACTATTTACTAAAATTTTTGAGAAGCAGTTTATGTCCCCATAGTATTTTACTATGGTAATTTTTTTCTTTCCTCTCTTTGAAAGTGACAATGCTTTTCTTATAATTTACAATATAATAGCGAAGTAACTTTGATTGCTTTGAGTCATAATGTTTATTGCATAAGCTTTTTATGTGAGTGAACAGAGTTCTTCGTCAGTGATTAAGTTTGAACATAGAATTTTGATAGAATAAAAGCAATATTTTTTTAAGTCCGCAATGGTTTTGACGAGCATTTTTCCAGTTAAATTCCAAGAGAAAGCTTACGAGTTTAGCTTTCGTGAATGTCGGACATAATCACTTCAAATTTGTTTCGTCATCGCTCACGAAATTCACCGGACGGAACAAATCAACAAAGGACGCGTTTCGCCACCGAGAGAAGGACCACCAAGTTGAGAACGCGTCGGCGAGACGAATTCTTTGACCGCGTGAGCATTTAGGATTCAATTTTTTCCGGCGAAAGTATTTTTTCTTATCGTGTGAGGGCAACACAAAAAGGAAAGTTTTCAAAGGGTGCTAAAAAGAAGGGAATTTCCCGACACTTCCTAAGTGGTCATTTTTCTCCCTTGAGCGAGACGAAATTCCTCAAACTCAAGAAAAAATAAAAAAATTTATATTATTGCATTTTTTTCGTCTTTTATGCTTTAACCTCTTTAGAGGCAATTTTTTATCATATAGTAATGAAAATAGGCTAATGCCTACCCATAGGTTATTTCGTGACACGTTCATGGTAAAATTCAAAGAAAACACCAGGAGGTTTTACAAAGGGGTTAATATTATTTTGTTTCAATGTAACAGGTGCCTATTCCTATGATATTTAAATGAAAATTAAGTCCACCTTTTGATGAAAAGAATTGAAACAATATCGAAACAATGCATGTAACTCATTCAGTTACGAGGAGTTTATCCCATAAAAGAATGCGGTCTATATCTGAAAGTTCATTCACCATTACTCTCTCAATTGTGTGAAATTCACAGTGAAAACATCATTCGCCTGGACTGGGATTCGAACCCAGACCCCCCGATTTTGCGCCGAGTGCTCTACCAGTTAAGCTAACCTGGGCGCCAAATCGGGGGGTCTGGGTTCGAATCCCAGTCCAGGCGAATAATTTTTTCACTGTGAATTTCACACAATTGTGTGACCATCAGAAGGTGACTCCGTTAAAGTTCCTGTTACGGCCAGTTCCGCTGTTCTTTGAATTACTCTCTCCTTTTCTTACCTACCCACTTCCTCGGATATTATTTAAGTCCACTTATATCCACGGCTTCTTCATCACAGCGACTATCCCAGTCTGATGCTCTACAGAAAAATTCCACCATCCGTGGAACACCTAACTCCAGCCGTCGACGTGGAACGCCTAAAAAGGGAGAGATTGCTAGGAGGGAGGGAATTTTCCGGCGCTACTAAAGTGGTCATCTGTTTCTCTCGTGGGTGATGAAATTTCTCATAACGGGAAAATGTCCGCCAGAAAAAATAAATGAAATTAACTTAAAGGGAAAGTCTAATTTAGTCTTCTTCTATTTATATCTCATTCCCGACTCGATGACTTCTACCTCAAAACTCAAGTCTTACAGCTTCGTTTAAGTTACCTTCCCCTAGTCTCCGTTGTAGGTATTCCACACTCAATGTACTCATTTCTTAAGTCTTATCGGCAATAATCAACTCTCTAGTGTGAGACAGACATGGGAGGTGCATTGGAAGGGAATAGAATAAAGAGGAAGTAGGGAGGAAGGCACGATAGGAACACGGCTTTAGTCGACTCTTAGCAGAAGACGCCAAAGGACAATGGTTTAAACTCCTTTCCGACGGTTGGAGTAGAGTACTTGAGATTTTCTCCCAATGGAAGGTATGTGGTTTCGGATCGCCAATGATTAATTTCCTTCTGGAACTCGAACCTGGGCCCTAATCAAGAGTAGCCAGTGGATTTCAGGTTGCTTGAAAGGAGGGTATTTTCCGATGCGCCTATAATGATCATTTTCCTCTCTCCAGCGCGATGAAGCAAAATTCCCGCTTGAAAATTATATAAAAGGAAAGTTATTTTCGGCCTTAAATGGACCTTTCTTTCTTCCTGACTCATCCTCTGCATGACTTACACCTTAACAGCCGTTCCCCGTTCCCGATTAGATTCTTTTTTTCTCTTAAATTCTCCGTGACGTTTACTCTACACACAATCTAAGTACAAAAATTCTGTGTTACATTAAGTGGAGCTTCAGTCTGGGAGGAAATGTGTATTACTATTGGAAGGTTGGAGTAAGTTAGTGTTGTGTAAAAGGAAGAACCCCGACGCCGGCTATAGTCATGAAAAACACCTAGCAACCACTGTTTACCGTCCCGTCCGACAGAGTGAGTACTGTACTGGAGCTATCTTCTTAAATTCAACCAAGTAGGTATTGACGTACCCATGAAAAATCTCAGTGTCTGGCAGGCTTGAACCCAGGGTCTTAGAGTGGGAGTCCAGTAAAATTGTAGTAAAATTATGAGCATAGGTTCTTTAGTTATATGAGTAAAATAAAAGGATCACTGCATAAGGAGCACTTTTAAGGACGCTAAACATAAATAAATTTGCCAAAGCGACCTAAGTGGTCGATTCTGGTTTCAAAAGTGATGACATTTCTTAAAGCCGTTTTACACGGGGCACGAAATTGCACAACTTTAAACTGCATGTTTTCTTAATCGGGCGTGCAACCATTTTTTAATTAGAGCAGGGGCTATTTTGCCATCTCGCGTTTATGCATTCGCGCATGCGTTCTTGCAATTCACGGCTTTACTCGATGCAATGCACATTCGTACGTACATCAGATTGTGCAATTACGTTCCCCGGGTAAAACGAGCATTATAATCGGGAAATTACAGCTTAAAATATAAATGAATCCATCTATAAGTAAACAAGACGCTAATAAAACAATTACTACTGTAAAATACTATTGACTCACTTTGAGATCACGGTATTCCTAGAATAAATGAACGTATTATAATAGAGTTAGCTCCACAGCTCTACCTTAGGATCGTAGAAATATTTTTAAATATAACAGGACTTATTTTTTAAACTGAAAGTGCATTGAGAGTAGGTATTGCCAACGTCAAATTGATGGGGCAAGATATGAACTCATTGATATAAAAGTTTTATTTTTTTACGGAATTTTAAGAGAGTTTATTGCAATAACAATATCCAATATTAGAGGAAAACTGTTCGCAGAAATTTCCATTTACAATCCTATGATCTCCTACACAGAGTGAGATGAGAAGGTAGTTAGTGAAAAGTAGGTAGCGAAGTAGTTTAAATAGGATGAATTTTCCAATCATTGCATGGACAAATTATATACGCTTTTATCATAGGATGATTAATAATGCGAACGAAGCTGAGGGTTACAGCTGGTTTTAAATAAAAGAAAATACTTTTTTTTTCCTTTTTTAATTTTTCCTCTTCCTTCCTGACTAATTCCCCCTCAAGGCTCCTAACTCTTCCCCCCCCCCCCCCTGAGTTCTCTCCGGTGGGTCGTGGCAGCTTCCTACACGGGAGGCAGTCACGACTGAGAGACTGGGAGTCGGTCAGACAGTCGTTGCGATTGTTAAAGAGTGGGTGCCGACCTCCTACGTTAACGCATAGCACGCCTCGTTGGCCGAGGGTGAAAGGGACAGTGATCGGGGAAGGAGGGTAAGGGGGAAAGAATGAGCAAGGCACGCTCTTCTGTGCTCTGACAACGGAAGAGAGGGTAAGAATAGAGTTGGGTAGGGTAATGTTCAGAATTGAAAACGTGGTTTTGGGGACAACTCTAAGGTTTGAGGGGTGATGAAATTTCAACAGAGGAATTGAAGTCAATGTTTGAGACTTCAACGCCCGTAATCACCATTACCTATGTGTTACCTACATGAATTTAATTCGCAAATGCATGAATAAGAAAAATGACTTGCATTATCATATTTATTATATAAATAGTTATTATTACATTCTTTATCAGCTGCCATCAATCCCAGCAACTGTTTGATATCGATATCTTTCCCGTCCTACTTCTAGGCAGCCGTTTAATTTCTTTTATAAGTCTTCCTTTTAATGCCCCTAATAATTTTCCCGATACATTCCGTTATTGTATTTGATTTTATATACTTAATATATTATAGTTCATCATCATAAATCTTTCAGTTCTTAGGTTGCTGTAAGTTAGCTGCAAGTCCTCCATTCTTTCCGATACAATTTTAACATATTTACTTCCCTGCAGTTCTTTCTCAGATCCTTCTTAGATTGTCCAGTATAATACCTTGTGATTCATGTTGGTTTCCCTTCTATTTTATCTTATAGTTTGTTTCTAACAGATCTATTGTGTCGCAGCCAACACTGGATTACTCTAAGCAAAATGCCCCAAGGGTTGTGAAGGTTAATGTCCCATCCGGCGTTCAAATTTCTGCACTTGAAGTGCTTTCCACATAGTACTCAAGTAGGGATCGGGATCCCACTATGAAATCTCCGCTAGCGCGGTAGTGCGAGTTGGTAGGATTAAAAGCCAGAACTCTGGCCAAAAATTTAACTCTATCCCTTCTTGTATCATTTTCGCAAAAATCTCACGTCTCAAAGTGGTAGTAATGTAATTTTGAATACTGGGTAGCATATTGCGGAAAGATATTGTTATTTTTATACAATCATAATTATATCACTTTAATTATGTGAAAGATCAATCCGAAAAATGGAAAAACATCAATAAAACAATTCACAAAGGGGCATCACCTTTTTTGATTGGTTTCTTGCATGCGGACATCGACGGAATGAGAGCACGCTCAGCCCAATGCATGTGCAGAGCATTTACTTTCAAAGCCATCCCACCGAAGGGAAGACAGAGATTGCGTATCAATAGGAATCCGCGAGTCTCACGATTGCAAATTACACAGATTATCATCAAACATACCTGCGACTGTTGGAAGTTTTCTTTAGTTTGTAGAGTGGGTAATGAATAATAACCTCCCAGTTGCTTCTAGGCTAATTCAAATCGTTTCTTTCAATAGCACGCATTCTGTATGCTGAATTTTCTTCAATGATTATCGGACATCAATTTTAGAACTCAGTAGAAATACATTTTTACGTTGCATTAATCTCATTTCAATAAAATCTACCAAAGTTGTCTCCCTGTGATAATTTTGGAACGACAGTGCCGTACCAAAGCTGGGGAAATAAAACCTTCTCTCTCCTAATGATGCCTGGCTCATGATATTTGGTATTAAAAAGAGTTACTTTTTTAATGTATGTAGAATAATATTACTACATGTGCATTAAGTATGTGTTTGTCAATGGAAATGGAACTTTTGAATTAATTTAATTTCGTCTAAGTGGCTTAGTTCAGGTTATGCAATGACATTCTAAATTTGACCGGTTTCTTCACCGGCGATCACGAATGCGTGAGGGAAAACACAATGTACTCTCAATTCCAGAGCGAACCCATTTCACCCTGCAATGGAACAGATTCGACTTCTGGGAATGTCCTTGTCGAGTCGGTGCGGTAATTTCTGTGAGGCAGAATTCACCTTTTAGAGCTCACCCGTGCCTTACCTTGAATGGCATTTTACAACGTGAACTTTTCTGGATAAAACTCCTAAAAGTTCTTGTCTATTCAGGGACGAAATTGGTTTCCAATCTCTGTGTTTGCGGAATGCGAGTTCTAAAAGAATTACAGTATCTACTCAGAGTTTCTGAAACATTTCTAAATATGTTTCATTTTAGTGGCATAGTGGGATTTTTGGTATGCCGTTAGGTTCCATTGCCTAAAAAATATGGCCTCGATGTGGAATAAATTAGTCTAATCTCTAAATCATCGGGATGAATTTGTCTCAGTTAAATGCATCGAAAGAATAGCCAAAAATTATTGATCTTCGACTGACTCAACTTTTATTTTCATTTTAATGGCAACAGTATACTATTCACTAGCTCTTAGTGATTATAAGTATACTAGCGGGAGGTGCCCGTTGAAATTCAACGGGTGTGAAAAACATTGAACTTATTTTGTAAGAAAATCAGAAAGCTTGGAGAATACTGTTGGCGTATTTGAGGAGTTCGTATCCTATCTTTTACGTTGCGTTCATGTTGTGTGTGTGTAGACATGCTGACCGTTTTCCAGGTGCACAGAGAACACTTTTTCATGCACGTGAAACCCAAAAATGAGTGATTGTAAGTTAACTGCACTTTAACACCATTAAACATATATAAATAACTCGCAACGTTTATGATGTGGAAATTGGTCTAAAAACAATTCGCAATCGTAATGAGAGGCAGACGGTTCTACTACGTGTAATACATCTTAGTATTAAACGATAATAAACAACGATGTGTTTGTTGTAGCCATTTTAAAAATCAAAGAATGGGTAAAATGCAATTTTACAAGAATATTTGTCATGCGGAGATGTCGTTCTCTTCGTAAAAAACTAATGAAGTGCACGAATCAAATATTTTGGCCGTGACGAGATGAAGAATATGGCCGTTTCGCCGTTCTCCCAGTTTTTCGCGTGTTTTTCTTCACTCTTTCGACCGTAGAAGCTAAACGTTAACATTTAAGCACTTTTCAATTTATGCACTTTGTAGACAAATAAACAAGGAGTAAAACGATATATTACACGACTCTATGGAGCTCCGGCGGAATTTCATACAAATGCTTAAAGTTCAGCGTTCTACCTTTTTTTCGCCGATAATAAGTATTCTTGCACATTTAATTAAGTATGCAGTATATATAATTCCTTTATGTGTATCGTTTACTACGTAAATGTTCTCTCATATACATGCAGTGCCTCTATGAGAGCTACTATGAGAATAGACATTGAAGAGTATACTTGTTTTGAATTTGCATTGAATTTATCGATTACCCCACGAAGCAATCTATCATGGGGTCCTTGGAACTCTGGGCCCTTCTTATACAGATTTTCTTTCTACGTTCTATCATGGGCCTGCAGGAAAACGTGATATTTAAATGCTAGAGGCGTGAACATCCTTGGAAAATAAAAATCTCTGGTTGTCATGGAAATATGCTATTGTTGATTTCAGAATAAAATGTGAGATTTTTTTATGATTTTCGATTTGATTTTTTTAAGTTTCGGAATTCGTATCCTTCAGCGTATTTCGATCGATATAATACAACTTTACTAATGCAGGTAATCAGAAAATAAATAAACCTTGATTTCAGAGGAGTAGATCAGTTTAATTCTTTTAAATGTGATGGCTTAATTATAAGGAGAAACGCCTTCTGATTATCTTAATAAATATTAATTCATTAAAAATATAAAAGCAATCGTCTCTGAGCTCTCACATTAAAGCCCATCTCTCTATTCTGTATTAAGTTCCACTGATATCAGATGCTTTGAATAATGCATTTTCGCCAAATTCGCTTATTTATTTTATCTTTATCATGGAACTCGTTATTTAAAATTCTTTGGAAATTAAAGGCCCTTATCATTCTCATCGTTTTTCTATGCTCGGCCATTTTGAAATCGACGAGGTTCCTACACTCAGTTTCATTTTTATTATTACATGGTTTTATTCAAGTTGCTTTGCCTGCCTGTTTCTTTGGGTGGAATCTGTTAATCAAGTTTTCACCCACTTACACTCATAAGATTTCCTTTAAATTAGGTAGACAGGTGTATCTATGATGAGGTTACAATATTACCATATACGTGTTTCAACTATCTCTCCTACAGGCACGGGTTCGCGAGAAAATTGCTACATTAGATATTCTTTCCGTCTAAATGCTTTGCAATACCCTACTTTATCCACTTGGCCGTGTGGGTTAAGGTGGTTGTAGAAATGTATTTGTTAGTGTCAGTGGTTCGAGGCTCTCCTGCGGTATTGTTTTTCAGTAGAATATGTTTCGGAAATAGCGTAAGAGGCCCAATCCCTTGCATGCACAACGGTAACAACAGCATTTTTACGTGGTTTCATTTCATTTGACATCTCTATTAGTTTGGGTCAAATCTAGTAATCAATTTCCCACCCACTTCCATCTTGTCCTTACTTTCTATGTCCATGATCTAGTCGAATTTCTTGAAACTTTTCCCACGTGTGTGTTTTGGATGACAATATAATATTTTCTCCATTAAAACAAATTAATACAAAATGTAAACAATAATTTAGCACACAAAAACATTCGTTCCATTCTTTTTCATGCAAAATTTCACTGTTAACTTGTCACTAATTTATTCATAGAATAACAAAAATAATTGAATGAAAAATTGATTCCAAATTATCAAAAACTCAAAAAAATGAAATAAATATATAAAAAACCTTCTTGAACAGACTTGGTTTTATTAAAAAATGCACTAAAAAGTATAAATTAATTTTTGAGCTGTCAAAACTGGCTTACAACAGGCAGAACGTGATTATTTGTGGCTGAAAATAAAACCGTGGGGGCGCTATCAAATTTTGTGATGCAAAAAACATTTCAACGGAAACATCCAAGTCCTAATCAAAACTTGTGATACTAAGTACTTTTCAACAAATTACTGTAAAGGTTGAGGCAAGATTCGCTTGCCGGAAATTCCTGGTCATGCATAACTTGGAATATTAAAGACTTTTTACCACGTTACCTATGTAGTAATGGTGAAGTTATTTGTATCACAAATGTTAGTAGCACCCCAGCGGTTTTATTTTTAGTCACAAATAATGACGTTCTGCCTGTTGTAGGCCAGTTGTGAATGCTTAAAAATTAATTTATACTATTCAGTAACTTTTTTAATAAAATCATGTTTTTAAAAGGTTTTTTTTTATATTTTATTTTACGAAATGCTCGCGCTTCTAACAATACTTTGCTCAAATTCTCCTATCAGTGGTCACTTAAAAATTACCACGACTTATGAACAAGTTTTATGAATCACTCAGACTTATTTCACTGCCAGCAAGCGGTAAAATCTTTCCTAACCCACCATAATTCCAGTCAGATTACTGTGAAGCAGCACGTCAAAAGAAAATTACGTGTTCCACATTAACGGCGACGGCACATAACAATGGGAGGAGTCGGAAGAAAGCCAAGCGTAGCAACTGTTTTGCTACTTATGCAACATAGATGACGAGATCAGAAGCAGGCTGAGCCTGAAAGGTCGTGGGAAAACTATTCTCCACTTTAGTGCGGAATGAGAAATGTATTTCCGTATAGATATTGTATGAGGAGCGTCAAGAGTGTAATTTAGTTTTTAAAAAGTGCGATAACTTTTACAATATTTGAACTAGTGAACTGAGCTAAGTACCGAGGCTAAATTAAAAAGGCCTCCTGCTTAAAGTGAGGTTGTCTATTCATGAAATATTTATTTAATACAGAAGAACAAAAATGTTTCATTATAAAATCACTCTGGATACGTTTTATGCGAATATCATATGACATTCGTTGCATCTTCATAATAAGTGATTTCAATACGAAACTGGCATCAACAGATCTTAATCGACGTCTTTCTTTTCAAATTACAAAAGAGCACTTTTTAGGCGTTATGATGACCTCAAGCGCACTTGGTAGGCTGGCGGCTAATTGAAAATTTTAACTTTCCCCAGTTATCTAGCCAAATGATTGAGTTTACGCTGCATGTATGTACCTCGGTACTGAGGTGGAATACTTCCCCCGGCGATTAAGTAAGAAGTTGGCACTTGCCTTGGAAGTCGAGTTGAAAAAAAATGTTTCATAATCATGTTGCCATTTGGCTATGAAGAAGGCAAGCAATTAAACCATTGTTTCTTCATTTATCCTCATGAATTTTTCTCTCTATGCTTCTATCAAGACCATGTCGTTTCATTCCGACACCTCAAAATACAATGGAGAGGTGTTTATCAACACCCACACTTTCACTATTCTCGTAGAACGAAAACTAATCGAATGAAGCACATTCGATATATTTTACGAGCAAGAAATTCCTCCCGAGATACTAGACTATCTAAATTGTGCTCTCATATCTTGATCGTGCCTGCCTTAAGATCATTCCACCATGAATTTAAACTCTACCAATGCCTTTCTAAAATTGAGTAACCTATATTTAATACAGAGTTAGAACTGCTATGTTTTCATCCACCCTCCTCGTGAAATGTATTTGTGAGGTGGTGATGTAGTTGTGAATAAGAAGAAAGCTTTGACCATTGATTTCCTGGAGAACATTTATAAAAAATTCAGTCCTAAATAATCTGGTTTTCCCCGTTCCACGCTAAAGCGTGAAATACTTTCAATACCTAATTTGGACTCTAAATTGACTGAATAACAAGAGCAAAACATCCTTTACCCACTAGCTTAAATGGTGATTGGTAAGATACACATTCCCATTGAAATTTCATAACATCGAAAGAGTATACACATTAATGTAATGGAAATGTAATTGGTGCCCTTTATAAGTCGTGTATTTCATTACATAAGCGCTAAAATTATTCCGCATATCCTTATGGCCACTGTGTCTGCTGTAGTTGTATCACAGAAAAATCGCCTTTGAGGATAGAATCCACCATTAGTCAAATAATGATAACTTTGAAGGCAGCGCATAGTTCCTGCCCTGAAACTATATTTCTCTACATCGCCATTTTCTAAAGGTTAATACATTTTTCACTCCGAATTTGAATCTCATATTTGTGAATAATACTTATTTCTTAAAACGTGAACGAATCAATAATGTTCAAAAATATTAATTTATCGAAAATAATTAAGTAAAGTTGGCAATTATCCTTCCTATATCCTGAAGTAAATTAAATTTGTGCAAGTTTTTAAAGGAAGAGTCTATACAGTATGATTAGTTTATGATTATTTAGAATGAATCCAACGCAGTGGTTCTATACTTTTCCTACTTGCATACGCCTTAGTAGTCCATTTCCCTCGAAAATACCCCTAACAGTTGGACCCTTCGCAGCGTGAAAATGTTTTTCATACCTCCGTCATTTATCGGATTTCCTCGCGAGCCCCTAAACCACCAAGCGCGTACCCTTTGGGGGTATCATTACTACAGGGCTAGAACCCCAAGTTTAAGGTATCAAAGCCTTGATACGAAGAAAATGTTTCGGAGCAGTGATAAAACTCGACCTTGGAATCTTTTCTAAAATTCATCGATCAAAATCGCTCTCTCAAAATATTTCCAAAGCGCAGGAGGCATGTGGTTAAGTCACTTCCCTTCGCAGGCCGAGCGGCTTGTAGTGTCAGGGTCGCAACGGTTGATCGTCCCATGATGTAATTTCTGTGAAACGCACTCTCACGCAAGAGGCACGTAGCGTGAAAATATTATTTGATAGGCGCCATGGCGGAGTTGTCAGGTGGAGTCATTCATCTTTGGTGTAATTTCTCTATTAAATCAAGAGAATGGAAAGCGAAAACTTTTCTTCTCTACGTAGATAAATAATGTCAATATTTGTAAAAGCACACTTCATTTACCAGAAAATCAAATCAAGTCTGCAGTAGGAAAAGGTTTTTGCGAGACAGGATCTACAAAAAAGGCAGAATATTGTTAACCGAATGAACGGTCTCAGGATTGTTTATATAAAATTTCTCCATCACGGAAGTAATGAAAAAAGAAATATGTAAAATTCAACTGGAGGAAATATAATTTATTGCGACCTAGGTTTCGGCATGCATTGTAATGCATGCAATTTTTTGCTTATGTATAAATGATTTCTAGGTAAAATTGAACTAGTTCACAGTTTAAATTGAAAAAATTCTACTTGACATGGTCACTCACCTTCACATGCGTTAATTTCCTAAATGCTACTCGTGGCTTGTGTAATTTCTCCTTTGTCATTGCGCGTGCGCCAATTTCCATGTCTCAGTTTTTATTTTTAATTTTTATGTCATTAAAAGTATAGTTAATGTATGAGATATTTAATTATTTTAAATATTGAATTACTTTAGTCTTTTTCTCAGTTTATAGCGATGAAATTACAAGATGTGAAAATGAACACCACTTTTGGATGACCCTGTCATGATGTTAATAGGAAATAATGTAAGTATAAAAACCTAGAAAAAGACTACTTGTAGTTATTATATGCTGTGAAATGGTTTTAAAGAGAAAGTAAGCCTAACTTTTTGTGTCCTACCAAGACTCGTATGCAAAGATCATCGGCGGATATAGCCCCGGATTATCATTCGTTTTCAAGTTTTGATAAAAAATGAAAAATAATACAGATGATGATGTTTAATCTGAGATGAATGGGGCTTAATTTGAAAAACCATAAGCCATCAAGAATTAACGCTTTTGTCTTTTATTTTCTTCAGGGCTGAAAACAGGAGCTAAAAACTTCTTTTCTGTGGTCAAAATTAAGACTGTAGTAGTGAATGACGGCTTTTAACTTACGCCGGCACTTCAGCGTTCTTTACTGTTGTAAACTGTTCTATCGTCGAAGTGCCAGTTTCTTATAAGTCACTGGTTGATGAGCGTCGAAGTCAGCTGCATAGATAGCCTTGGAATATATTCCATAGCGCATACGCGCCGTGACTCCATGCACCGTTGCACTAGTCACTGTGATTACGTTGCATAACGCACTCTATGCATCTACCTCGTTTCATAATTCGCTTAGCATTGTGATTTCACTCTTGAGCAAAGAGAACTGGCAATTAAAAACTAGCTATGTAATTGAAGAGGGATATTTTTGTCTGTGTAAATCCTTTTTCGAGGGCGAATAATAGTTCACGCCATTCAAATCTTCTTCTCACAACAGCGCTTGCATTCTATCACATTGCTGAGTAATGGACTTAATAAAAAAGATTTCGGAGAGGTAGTGATCCCCAGAATACTGTGTTAGTTTGTTTTATGTGGAAATGAATATACCTTACAGAAAATAGTGAGATGAAACCCCTAAATCACTTGCTATATTTGCCTCTGCAAATAACTAAATGATCGAAGGTGGTCTTTGAAAAATCAAATATTTTAAAATAACATAAACTAATATGCTGAAAAAGTTTGGAAAACAAAGCTATCGATGAAACATGAATCCAGAGTTTATTGTTTGCATTGACTTACATTCTTCAAATAAAACCGCTTTTTTGCATAGGTTTTATTTTCCATTACCCTAGTTGATGCTCCATTCATTACGACGCAGTGAATATTTTTTGTACCAGTTGAGTATTTAATGAGGTTATTTTCTCGCAGTCATTGTCCTTAAACTATTTTTTTTGCGATTTTCAACTTCAAATTTTTTAGAAACCTACTGTCATCAACTTAATTGTTTTTTAGTCATCTTAGTGATTTAATGAAGCAATACAATTAAGTGTGTGATTGAACCACAGCCATGTGACAATGGAAGTTGAAATAACCCTTTACATATGCTAGAATATGAGCTGATGCCAGCCATGGTAGCCAGGTAGGTGACGCGCCGTTCTGGCAAACTTAAGGTCGCGATATCGAATCCTGCTTCGGGTTTGGATGTTGCATATACCATAAGTTTAAGTTCTTAGGTTAGTACTTCTACATCAACATGTTACCCTGTCAGCCACCACAGGGGAGTGCGGCAGTGGATGTTAGGATAGCAGCCATGAAAATATATGGGAAAGGAAGAAGGGAGAATGAAGGAAGGAAAATGTATGTTAACTCAGTGCCTTGGTGTTTCGCTCTGTTTGTGTTGTAGCCACAGTTGAATCATTTTACACATCAGTTTGACAGTGTATCTCTCTTATTTTGTCGCTTCTATCAGCTCTAGGGATGTAGCTGAGGGTCTTAAATAATATCCTCCGTATCACATTGAAACTCACCCCATCTGAGTTTTTCGAGTAATTGAAGCCATGTACGATTTACTTGGTGGAGCAACTAACACCGAAATTCGTCGCCACTTGAGACCGATTCACGCTGTTCTCAAAGAAAATAACCGAGGAGCTTATTATGACTTAAGCTCGGACCGTAATCGCTGATCTTAAACCCAACTAGATAGAATGTTTTTCCCTCAATTAGCTGATGAATCACATTTTGTCTTCCATCATTTCTAATGTTCATAAATTGTTCCAATTCCTTGCCACGAATCGGCTTCAATTTTGGAATTTATAAAATTTCCGCTCCCTCACATGCCATCTCAATGTGAAGTGACTCTGTCTGAAATGCCTTGTCTATTGTTCCCTCCTGAATTCCATTTAGTCGTCGTCTGGTGCATGTATGCCCGCTAAGGTTGTTTTTGATTGGTCTGTTTCAGATTGCACTGTTTTTCATATTTGTTCATCTTAACTACATAACTTAAGACATAGATGAGGATCATTTTTGTGTATATTTTCAGGGTCTGTTGTGAACGCTCAAACGACGCAAAATTTCTAAAACCATTTGGAACCGAAAGCGAAGTAAACGGTCAGCACGGAACCATTCGCTCATTGTCATAACCCTGTCAAGTCTTGCTTTCCACCGCGGGATGTTTTGATGTGTTAATTCAAACTGGCCGACACGGAACATGGGAATGAAAGGTACGCGGGGCAATGGGTCTTGTTTAATCGTGCAAACGCGGTCAGATCAAGGCCGGTGGCCTATTTAAGGCGAGAGGACAACATCCTGAGTTTTATCGCGTGTGCTTGGGATATTGAGTGAGCAAGTGGCTTTCGTGACGCCATTATTCCTCCCATTAAGATCCCCAACATCGCGGGGCCTGAATGCAGCAAACGCGGTCGGGCGTTTTCAATTGCGTTGCGACTCGCTTGATATAGGATTCGCGGAACTTGGTGGCAATCACAGGGAGTGAGAGCTTGAGGTCCTAGGGGGTGAAGCAAGCTTGGTTGAAAGGGTAGATTAAGCGAAACTCTCCCGCAGTTGCCTTAGGAAAGACCCTCTATCCTTTTGTCCCACAGCCGTTGTATGTTTTCCTCCCCTTTAGGTCAATATTTGTGTAGGCACCAAGTTCCACGATAACGATATCTTGAACTCTTTGAATAGCTATACCAAGGTTTTTCTTGTAAATCTTTTGTTTTTGACGTGAATGCGAATGAACATCTTATGGTTCGTTCTCGGAGTCATGAAAGGTTTTTCCGCGACCATTATTTGTGTACTTTCTAGGGGCTTGTGTGCAAAAAATATAAGGATTACATAATATCTAAAACTATGACTCGATAGCCCGTTTTGTCGACTACGGAAAATGGTTTGTCGCGAGCGGAGGAGGGATTGTGAAGTGACGTCACAGCGATGCGCGTGGGGGTCTAAATTTGGTCTTGTGTGGGCACGGCGCGCGCACATTTCAGTTGAACCTCCGGAACGAGTTGATAGATTTTAGTGATTGAGGTGTCTACGGAGAGCTGAGAACGTGAATTAGACGTTAATAACACAAGAAATATAAAATTGATATTGGAAAACATAAAATATTAGTTACCATCGCCCAATTGTTTTTAGGTTAGCCATTTGTACTAATGATTTCGATGAATAAATGTTATGCATAGCGTAATTTTCTTTATTTCATTTCAACTTTCTTTCTGAAAAAAAATAAAAGAATTTCCAAATAAAGAGAGTAGCGTACATAATGTCGAATTCACGAAATAAAGATCCGACGGGAGTAACAAGAATAATCCCTGTATTTTTTTCCCGAACAGATCGGGTGCAATTTTTTTATCCGAGTTCGGAGAAGTGCGGTCTACCCACAAATCCCTTTTATTGCCACGTGGTTTTGTATTAGAATCCTGTAGATATAGTTTATTTAGCACTAGGTAACCCGTGCGAAAATTTCGCTCTTTCACGCTATCAAGGAATAAGTATTTTAAGGGTATTAATTTTTTTGATATTTTTCAAATAATATAAGAAGTTTTTCATGGAATTTGGAACGGCATGGGAGTTGGTTTTCTTAATTTATTTTTTAAATAAACCAATTGGTCACCGTGATATTTTTTACAAAACGGCAAAAGGAATCTTTGATTGTGAATGCGTGAAAAAAATAAGTCAAGTTGAAACCTCAAAGAAGATTCAGTTAATAACTGAGAATATCAGTCGTAAAAAAAACAAAGTTTGTGTGCGATTAATGTTGCTACATTTACTCTATCCTTCCTATAATTGTTTAAATTTTAAAAATAAAATTGGAATCCAGTCTCTTTGTTGGCTAGAGACAAATCTCCATCAAACGACCATTGCGGACGACATTGAGGGTACGGCAACTGCGAGAAAAATAATCAGTTTTCTCTTTTCCTCGGGAGAAACCAAAATGAGCGTCCTCATTCAATCATCCGTTTTTAATTTGAAGCGGACGGGACGCTTTTAAATCGGCGAGCGGAAAGGAATAAACAGCGCCTCGCGAGCATTAGAGAGACGAGGTGGACGTTAGAAAAGGAAACCTAACTCTTGTGTTAACGACGCGACCCGTCCTTCGCTCGCGAAGGTTATTACAGTGACGAAAACACGAGAAAGCGACTTGGGGAGAGCACAATAAAGAGCCTTGTGTGACCTGAGCGGCTGGGGAAAAACGGAAACTACACTCTTTATACTCTAAGATGGATGGGGTAGATTGAGTAAGAAGGAGGAGCGAGAGGAAGATCTAGGTGGCCAAACGCTATCTAATACCATTTTCATGTATGGTCTTCCAATATTGGAAAGTTATTGCCTAGTTCCCCACTCTAAATCAACGGCTCAACCTTAAGCTGCGTTCAAACTTGCCAGTTAGGGGCCTAAATCTGGAAATTTAGGGAGGACGCCTTCTTTAAGTGTGTCCAAACTCGTGAGGCATCATAAGTGAGTGGATTTAGGTAGCCAATCGCTCACCAGATTTAGGGTAAATTAAGTCCTTCCTAAATCTGCCACCATTTTGAAATTCCGATAATTCCAAATGTTGCAAGCGTCAAGGATTGAGACAGAGAAGATACAAGTATCATGGTGGGGAAGTATTTGGAGTGTGTACAAATTAGATTTTTTAAAACTTTCTTACGCATGGTAAATGTTAGATGTTTTTTATAATTAAAACTTCGTTTTTGGAAGTAACTAATTAACCGTACAACAATAACTGCAATACAAAAGAGACGCTAAGCAAACGGCTAATAGTTAATATTACCTTAAACAGACGTATTAGCAATACACGCAAAAGGGAAAACTGTACAGGGATTCCATAAAATTCCAATTGAAGCTCACAAATACAAACTGCTCAGTCCAACACGATTCGTTATATATACCAAAAAGGAAAAATTGATACAAACATAATGAACAAAAGCTAATAGTACGTGCTATACTATACTACCGTAAGGCACGGAATCTAACTATAAAAATCTTATTGTTACGAATTGAACACCTAATATTCCTAAACTTCGAAAATAATGAGGAATTGTATCGCAATACAATTTTCAAACAGCACTAGTGGTGAGGGTTATTTGTTCAAAATATAATCGTGTTTCCCTTGTCCTTCGTTCGCTTCGTGTTCAGTAGAGGGCGACACTTGCGAAGGGTGTCCAAACTCAAGCTCCTTTTCTATTAGCTGCCCAAAATGTAGGTACCCAAATCTATGCTCCCTAATGCCTAACGAGTTTGGACACAGCTTTAGTGAACTCTGTAGCGTTAAGTATTTTCAAAAGATCATCGTATTGATCATGGCTGTACTAGCAATATCGATGGGTTCCAGCCTTTTTCTTACCTAACTCCCTACCTCCAATTATCGTTGCATTGAAAGCCAATCATCCCAGTACTAACTGGATAAGCTCATCATCATTGCCTTCGGGGCCTCGTCATATCTTCTGTTCTCTATGATGCCTATTCGATATGAATGTCTTAATTATTTTCGACCTGAGATGAGAGGATACAGGAATGAGCGGTTTAGCAAAGGGACAAGCTGATCTTCTGACAAGATTTAATCTAAATTTAGTTTTCACTCAATAAAGCTTATTCTTTGGCACATGAATTTCCAAATTGGTGGCTTAAGGTACCCACTTCAGTAAATAAAGAACTCATATATTTAGCAATTTATGAAATGTTGTGAAAACTGTTTTTCTTTTCTTAGAAGATTCGCAAACTCAACATCCTTCTTTCATCTATATTTCATATTGGACGTTTAAGGTCATCAATCAGATGCTTGGTAGAGACGTCGGAATATAGAACCCAACTATCCCCGAGGAAAGGTATTCTGTCACCTTCTGTGGATTTCAACATTGCTTCGTCTTTCTCTGTTAGGCAATTCTAATAATTTGTGGGTGAGGCTCCGGAGAGTCAATATCTTTCTTTCCATTTCTCTACGAAACCTAAGGAGGACAGAGCCTGCGTTTGGTTATTAGTGAATGGGGGAAAGTTTCCAAGTATGAATGAGAAAAAAGGTGAGAAATAGGTCTTCCGGGAAAAAAAGAAGTTCCAGTTGGATTTGTGGACCCCAAATCTTGGAGTAGAGATAGTTATTAGCGGAATATTCCGGTTGCTCAATTAATTTTCACCAGAAGGTCAGCAACTTGGCTTAAATTATACCTCTGGAGGTACGTAGGAATGGTGGGTAATACTATGAGTCCATATTAGCCCTCGGTTAGTGCCAAGGGGTTCGCAGTTTCACGTCCCTTTAAACGAAATCAGTAGTGATGTTAAAGTATTCTCGATGTTAGCATTGATGTAACATATCGTTAATGAAAGTATCGTAATGATCTCTAGATGAAAGGGAAACTATGCTGCTCCACAAAGTATGACTTATACGCGACTGGTTTGATGCGGTGTAGCATCCCCTCATGCCAGATGATGATTCGCTGTATTAAAACCATTAGTGAAGTCATATTCAGTGGTGTATCTATGTAATGTATTTTTCTTTTCTCATGGATATTGCCCTCATGGAACTCAACCAAAGATCGGAAGAGGTGAAGTTATTGAGTGGAATCTTGAAACAGGTAACTGCAACGAGAAAAATTCCCCTGAGCTGAGAACCGAACCTAAGACCTTTGGCTTGCTGGACCAATACCCTTTTATGCCCTTTCATTGCCCTCTTTGATTGAAAACAAGGGCATAAAATTTAGTTCCCTTTGAATCCTCAAATAATTACCATGAGAATTAATAGGTTCGGCAAAAGAAAAAGAAACCGTCATCTGGAAAGTGGATATCTACTGATAGATACTGATAGATGCTGCCAAATGATGTGGCAAGACCACTTCAAGAGAAGTTCTCCGTCTTTTGGGTGAGACCTAAAACTGTAGACCCGTGGGCGCCTTTACTTCCGAATTGTCTAAACTTATAGATGAGATCAGAGGAAGGCAGGGTAGGTGGATGGAAGAGGTAATGAGGGGTGATGGTTTTCTGAAGGCCGTGATAGAGGGTAGGATGTTGGGTAGGCGGGGAAGGGGAAGAAAGAGCTTAGGTTTTATGGACGGGATGAAGAAAGGTAAGACTTATGCTGAGATGAAGAAAGAAATATTAGAGGTAGATAGGGCACGGCACGTGTAAGAGTCCGTTGGATATTCTCTGACTTTCATTATTACCTACCTCTAACCGGTAGATTACTCTAATGAATGAATGAAAATTATATATGCATAAGCACACATGTTAATTTTTATTAAGGCATATTAACTTATGTAAAAATATTAAAAATTATACGTATTCCATAACTGTTTCTTATATGTTATTACTTGCATCTGCTTATCACTGATGCATACTTTGAAGGTCATTATGACCTTGTCCTTATCCTATTTGCTCATGCTTGCCGTATCCAGCTGTAAATCCTAATATTTGAAATGATTAGTGCGCTGATGATGGGAAATCGCAGAACCTACGAACTCCTCATCAACTTTTCTTTGTATAACTCCTCCATACACTCAGCTAAGAAAAAGAAAAGGACATTAGAGCTATAATAAGGAGGGTAGACCTGCATAGCAAGCCTGCATGCGTAAATACAATTTTGATATACTGGTAGTCTTTGTGATGTGAATATGAAGAAGAATGAAGGAGCTGAATAGCTAAAAATTTAAACAAGAAACTTTTGGAGAAACTGGAGAAGAAAGAAAGGTAGTAGGGGAGACTCGGAGGAGACGGAAAACATTGTAAGAGATGAAATTAATCGATTGCGGCGATACTAATAAATAGTGGAATTTTGTACTGTGCTTTTTCATAATGAATTGTAAGAAATCAATATGAAAGGGGATGGCTTGCTGAAGAGGGTCACATATTTTAGGGCGTGGAGCAAGCGCAGTAGAGGAACGGAAGATGAAAAGCATTTTGGACTAAATAAACAAGAGCACTGGACATGTGAGGAGCTAAGAAGAGATGTAATGCAAATAGTGTTATCAAGAAAGATATGCGACGACCATACGACGGATTGCATGTCGATTTAAAAACTAAATGAATGAATTAGATCATTGCAGCTGTGCTGAGTTCTAATGAATGATCATACTGAATTCCTAATCAATCAATTTTCGATCAAAACTGGCAGAGTCTGGGAAGTCTTGCATATGACGAAGATAGCACTTGGTTTAAATAATTCATGCGTATTAAACTTGTATTGACCTACCATTCCATTTTGATGAATATACAGTTTCTCTCTTGATTAACATTTCATTTCACGGCTAGTTTAGATACTTTACATCATTAATTGAAACTAGCGGTGAAGTTATATATTATATAGGCGGAATACTGCTTACTCTCCTCTTATCATTAAAGTACAGTTCCGCCAAGCCAGCCTAGAAACGCAATCAGTTACCAATCAGGTAGACGAATTTCTGAATACTTGAGATATTGCTCTTTTTTATCAGTCGGTGGCGTTCTAATATTCCATGGTCGTTCACGGTGATTAGTTATCGAAGAGTGCTTACGTTTTAACACCCAATCCGTCGACACCATCACCTATGACAAAGAGGTTTGACATTTTGAGTGGCAGTACAAGCAGCTTCGCAGATGTCTGTTTCTTGTTTGTTGTAGACATAATTAAAATGAGAGTATTTGCGGCTGTTGCGCGCGTAATTCAAAAAAGAGAATAGATAGCGTCTAGGCTCATGAAACTGAAGTCAGTTTTTTTTAATGATCCAACAAATCTGTATATCGCGTGCAATAATTCTTTAGAATTTTCACATTTTTTTAGGTTTCATCAATTATTTTCGTTTTAAACTTGCTTAGAGAAAAAATATATTTTACACGGTATTATTTATTTGTCGACCTAATACTAATGTCGATACTATTTATTTGTTGGCGGCGGGGTAACGTCCTCGCCTGCCAACCCAACCGAACCCGCGACGGGTTCCAGTCCCCCCTGGGGAGGATTTTTCTCCTCCCAGGATGGTTGTGTGTGCTGTCCTTTGTTACTGTTACAACGCCTGTTGTAAAATGGACCTCGAGGCTGTATTCAGGTTGATGAATAAAATAAAATAAATAAATAAATAAATAACTTTCAACGAATACACCTTATTTATCTATATTTACTGTAACACTCATCCAATTAACATGCCTGATTGCGCATTTTAATGTCTTACGCATTTCCATGTGCTTTCTTTCCATGTAGACCCATATATTCTCTTATAGTTGCGTGAAATTCCATTTGTAAAGAGCGTTAAAATTACTCAATTCCCTAATTACATGGCTTGGAAGCTAGCAAAATGTTCCTAAAAATGAAAGGGTATCAGCGTTGGACGATTTTTGAACCCGTTTCTTTCCAAATATCTCAATATGTCGAGAGAAAATGAAAAAAAAATACACGTCAAATAAACATAATTAAGATTATTCACAGTGACAATAGAGCAATGAATTCCAAGCCATTGGTGTATGCTGTCGGTACTTTCACCTCCGGTGAGTAGAGAGCTCTATCCAATTCTTGAGAAACTGAAGTTTCTAAAAAGTAAAAGAGTTTTTCTTCACACATATTTCATCAGTTTCATCGCTTTCAATTGGTCGCTCATTGGAATTTTTTTACTTTGTAAATGCGTACCAACCGAATATAAGCGATTAACGTTTCATTGTTAGGAGACATTTTTATTCACGTTCTGTTTTCAATCTCCTTTTTTACAAAACAGCTTTCACATTCAGCTTTTCTGAATCACTCACTTTTTGTTATATGGTAATAAAGCTTTATGTACAAATAAATTTACTGATGTGTTAACAACCAGAAAAAGCCTTGATTTAATACAGCCGTAGCTCTCAATAACAGGTGACGACAAACAGCGTCATGAGAATCGGTTTGGCGTGGTGACTACTATAGACTTTGAATCGCGGCTGTGGCGGAGATTTTTCAGTGGAACCCCAATCCCTACTTGGATCTCAAGTGTAGAGTACTTCAAGGGCAGCACTTACAACGTCCGTCGGATGGGACGTTAAACAGTGGTCCCATTAGCATATTTCGTTAAGAGCAGGTTAATGTCGACGCCGTGTTTCTCTCCATCCCTTCTCCTTTCCCCAAATAATCCTTCCATTACCAACCTATCCACCTGTCCTTTATGGCGCGAATGACCCCAGCTGACGGTCATCTCCCCAAACAACCAAATATCAACGTCGCCGTATTTTGAGGTAAAATGGCACCATTAATTTTGTATCATAAAGGTAGTTTTACGCTGATATACAATTAAAAATAAATCTTAATCCAAAAATGTTTTCGTGTTTCTATAATATTGTCTTTGGGTACATATTACCAGCAGAAGCCTACAGTTTTCGGCGAGTATAAATTATATATATTTCTTTAAGATAGTCAAATTAATTCAGGAAAACGGAGAGGAAACCAAAATGCTTCGGTTTTCTATTGACATCGCAGTAACAGCAAAGAAGCTAGAAGATCTACAAGCGCCTATGAACACAGTGGATCACAATCTAAAGGGATATAACATGAATGAGAATTATACGAAAATCCTAGTCTGCTGAAGACAGGAGCTAAATGCAGGCATTAGGCTACGTGGAGAGATTCTAGAACTAGTGAAATCATACTCCAACCTTGGACGTTGCATAGATGAGATGCAAGTAGCTCTACGGACAACAAGTGAAGAATTTACGAAGGCAAGATAACATTCATGACGAAAAAACAACTGCTCTGTTCAAAGAAAAGAGGATAATCAATAATGGAGAAGTAAGTACGTGAAAAAATAGCTGAGAGACATGGAACGTTGGGAAGCTGGAACAGAAGCTGGCTTTCGAAAATTGGTACTGGAGGCAGGACCTTAAGACCAAAGAGACGGATAGGATCAGAAATGAAGAAGTGCACAGAGTGATAGAAGAGGAGAAAAATATATAGAGAACTTTCAGTAAAACACGGTCCAGATGGATAGGCCACACCTTGAGACAGAAAGAATTTTAGAGAAATTTTTGAATAAAAAATATTGATAAGGTCCTAGAAGAAGACAAAGAAAAAAATAGGACAGGTAGAAAGGGATGTGAAACTGAAGTACTATAAGGGAATAAAGGGGTAAGGGGTGAGCTGAGGACAGGAAGGCATGGAGAACTGCAGTCAACAAATCATGGGATTGAGTGAATGATGATGATGATATTGCATGCAAATCGTCTTCTAAAGTCGTGCATGATGACTATCTATAAGGCCACATCTCCAATAAAAATTATATTGAAAACACTATCAGCCATAAATTTTTTATGCATTCACATATCGCCTTTAATAGCTACGCGATTCGTCACTAACTAGCCGAAGATCGAAAATAGCACATGATGAATTGAAGACTTGTTGATAGTAACCTTCCACAATTTTGTCAAAGAGGCACGACGCATTTCACCTCACAGTAGCATGACTATTTATAACTTATGTTGGTAACAATTGTTAATCATTAATACCACAGTGTGGTGAACCACGTCGTCCTAATTTTAAGTGTGGTTGGATAATTATATTTATTTCATGTTGACATGAATATCAACAATTTCCACCCTGTCCAGCCAGAAGCAGTTAACTAAATAACTGATTGCAAACGTAAAATAAATCGACAAGGACATCTTCGCATTAATATTTTTCATGGTAAATTAACGAAACATCCACTTCGAAGTCTTAATCCCAATTTGATGGAATTCCTTTGCATTGACTGGCCATTCAAAGTTATTATCTTCTTAATGAAGATCTACATAAAAAATAAACTTGATATATGAAAGGATGTATCAAAATGGCATTTAAATGCAAGGATGAAAAAGAAATATTTTCTCGCAGTTGTATAAGATCAGCACATAAATCCTAGTGAAAGAATAAATACCTTAACAGCTGTTTATGCCATTTATTATTTGCTAAATACTTTAAATTTTACGAGTGGGACATTTTTAGATTTTTCCAATGAAAATGAATGGTTTTTTTTATCTAGAGGAGGATAAATTACGTGGAAAGTCGTATTTTATAATTGAAAGTTTTTAGTCTTCACCCTATTAGAAAAAGTTAGTTATACCTATAAGTTATTGTTTAGTATGAAATTCTCAGAATTATCGGCTTAGTTTTAAAATATCCCTTTACAATAGTCGTTTCATAATCGATACCTGAAAGGAATTTTGATGTAAGTTACTCACTTGAAGAATTCATTCCAGGGTGTGGTGACTGCTATAATTTCAATTCCTGGTATGTTTTTTAAATTCAAAGAAAGTCATTAAGGATTAAATATAATGCGAATATGACTTCCGTTGAGGCTCTTAACTCCAATAGAAGTCTATAAATAGTAGACGCAGCATTGTGGTATATTTTTTCCGAAGCTTGCTTTGTAAATAATTATGTGGTGACTTTAATCTTGGAAAAAATCTCCGCTTTTAATTGCTTATGACAAATTAACGAACGAATGAATATGCCGCTAATGCATTGTTCTGAACTGTAAATTCTTTTAGCCTAGAAGCTTTGGTCCTACCAGAGTATCATATTAATAATAACACAAGTAAACAATTTTATAATGAATCGCACACATTTACATGACACTTGAGTTTCCCTTCGTATAACACCAGTTAATTATTTAAATATTTATTCTTGCTAAAGTGATGGTAATATATGATGCTTATCCAAACAAACTGTTGGTTGTTGGCGCCCATACTATGCACCTCAAGCTTGTTTGGTTTCTAGTGAGGCGCCACATAGAAACGGGTATTGGCGCTCCGCCTTGGGTGAGCGAGCGGACGAAGGATTGCCCATTGTCAAGGATGGTTACGGATCGCGGATCAGAAGGAACTGGGAGTCTGCCAGCACGTTGTGGGAGTCAGGAAAAGTATTACGGAACCTCTCGGAATGCTATGCCTTCATAAAAAAAAGTCGAGCTCTAATTCATCACTCTGCCAAGTAGCGAAAATTGAAGCAATCTGCGCATTTTTTATATCAAACGTTACGTAACGAGTTGCCTAGTGATCTCTCCATTACCGTAGCTCCATTGAGGCAAAACAATGCAAGTAGAATAAAAAATAAATACATGACAAAGATTCAAGACTAGCTGAAAAAGATTTTTTCGTGATTTTTCGTGTGAGGAACTGTTAAAAAAGAGCTAAAATGTGGCATTTTGTTTTATATGGGTATAATATATACGAGTAAATAATCACTCACAAACTCACAGGAAAAGTTGCCAATCAATAAAAATGCTAATAATTTGTCTTTACTTGGGCAAGAATGTGGCTGAGATAGTCTAACACCACGTCAATGGATACATATGATGTCATAAAAAGAGGAATTTTTAAAAGGATTAAGTAGCAACTATATACATTAATGCTTGTAAAAGCGCAGTGTGTTCAGGAAATAGAGTCACTGAGGAATGTAGAAAGGTATACACGTTTATAGAAACTCCGTATGGATTTTTAGGTTTACGCCCTTAGCAAAAATGCCCACAGTTTGAGAACGCCCACCTGTTAATGGATGTGCGAAGAGCCTTCGAAAACCTACTAATGGTAAAATGTTACATGGAAACAAAATATAATTATATGAATAGGCGAAAAGACCAAAAGTACGCTAAGACACAATGTTCCGCGTGAGCTGCTGCCATTATGCTCATTATATTCATTCACTATATGCATTTTTACGCTATGAGAGTAGAAAAAAAGATAGTCTAAAAGGGATATTATTTTGTAAAACTGGTAGCCTTTTAATAAAAATTCAAGAACAAAATACCTGTAGCCGTTGAAGTTATAGGCAGGACTGTTCTTAAACCTACCAGTCATTTGGCAGCATAGCTAAAGAGGAGATATGTATTTGTCATTTATTTTATTTCTTTAATTTTGTGCATTTTTTTGTTTATTTATGCAACAGGTAGGTAAGCCTTTGTTTGCTTGGCGCAATATTAGGCCTCGCACCAACACAAAATGAAATGATTGCCTTTTAATGGAAGAAAGTCACTAGTGACACGTTTTTGCCGAAACGGTGATTGTTATTACCAAGTTATTGTCCCTGGTACCGATTCGTGATGTCGACGGAGTCTCATTTCGGTGTCAGGGAGTGTGTATGTGGCCGAGGAAACTACCCTTCATGCCGCCTCATACATTTAAAGTTAAAACTTTCGCACGCCTCCTCGCCGATCTTTTGCATGGTCTGCAGTTTTCGAAAGGCACGAAAGAAAGGCCGCCGCTGTTTCGCGAGCGATAGTGAGTCGAGTGGCTATCCTTTTTTCCCCACTTCCTTCTCCCCCTCGACGCTACCGCCGCCGTCGCTGCCGTGGACGTCTTTCCAGTGCTAAACAAAGCGGGACTAAGTGGTTTTTGGAGCGCTGCTTGAGCACGTAGTGGTCTCTTTCCCGAGAAAGCTCAAAGGTCCATAAGCGAGGGCCGGTGGCTCTTTTGTCTGAGCTCCCGGGTACGGAAGTAACGTTGCTTGTTTGTTTGTTTGTGATCCACTCCCTTTAGGGGAATTCCTTGTGACCATCCCATGACGAGATTATGATAATTCATGGAAGTTTAAAAAACTTAACCAATGGGGCAAAGTAATTGGGTTGATTTTGTAGCATTGGTACTAGTTTGCATCCCGACTGCCTTACTACGAATTTCGTAGTTACGGATCTGCATACTGCCCTGCCAGTTGACTACATACTGCAAGAGGAGTGTGGCTGGGAGTTTAAGGACACCAGCCATGAATGGGGAATGAATGAAAGCTTTATTAATGCTCTGGGGTAATCCATAAGAGCAAGTAACTATAAACAATTTATACAACCTGCTCAAATTATCGTAATACATGCATTAAATGGGGAGCCTGGTGGCTTAGTTGGTAGAGCACTTGGCTACTGATCGAAGGGTCCCGGGTCCAAATCCTGGTGAAGCCTTTGAACGCCCCCGAACAAAAATCTTCGGAGTGCGAGGTGGCCCAGGGAAAGGTACTGGCCCCAACCCTGAATGTGTGAAATTCACACGCAACTCTACTCTCAACTATCCAAACCAACCTTCGGGTTGAATCACTGAGTGAGTGAGATACATTAAATAAAAACGAATAAAACCAATTTATTACCATTTTATCAAGCTAAGTTAATAGGTTGAGTTTTTAAATGAGAGTATAGTTTTCCCTTAAATGATTGGAGTGATGAGGAGGATTTAATGTGAGAGGGTAACGAATTCCAAAACTTGGAAGCAGTGATAAGGAAGGAGTTAAGATAGAGGTTGGTACGCGCTTGGGGATATAAAGGAAGCTAGGGTCTGATCAAGTTAATCTTTGGGAAACACTTCTTCTGGGGGTTAATAGATCATATAGGTAGGGATTCCGATTAAGGAGAAGGGAGAAAAGAAAAAAGGAGAGGGAATTGGGAAAAGGAGGCAGGAGAGGACAGAGGTGAATTGTATATTAACGATGTGTCTCACGCCAATGTCACGCTGTTTTTGTTATAATCACTAATAGTAAATCACTAATTGTAAATTATCTCATGGGCCAAATGGCCCACGGTGATAAATTAATTGAAATTGAAATTGAATAGTAAATGGAAATAATGAATTTTGTCACCTATCACTTTGGCAGCGTATCTCTCTGAATTTTTCGCTTCTATCAGTTCTAGAGATATAGCCCTGGGTCAAAACAATATTTTCCGTGACGTAGTGAAACTCGCCTGATATGAAATTTTCAAGTAATCTAAGCCTAGCATGTAGCCTCCGAGTCTCTAGTGGCTCCCAACCTAGTCCTTCCATCATGTGTAACACTCTCTATTCACTCGTAGCAGTATTTCACGAAGTCTGCGGCTTTCTTTAGTATTTTATTTATTTCGTGAATAAAATCCTTCTCCATAGGATCCCAAATGCTCTATGAAGGATTCCAGTAAAAAAATTCAGCCTCTGTCAGGATTCAAACCCTAAGGGGGAATTTATTAATATATCCTCCGAATCAACGCAATCTTCCCCAATTTCATTTCAAAGAACTTTTTCACCTCCTCTCTTTGGAGGAGGTAGTGTGATGGTGATCATTGGGTGTAACTGAGCAAGAAGAACACTTTGGCTAAGCATTCTCCTCAGGACGCAGTTTGATCTGGCATGATAAACTGAAGGCAGAATATTACGATCGGTCTCGCTATACGCAACGCGTCGGTACATGTTTTACATTATAAAGCTTGATCACGAGCAAAAAAAATTATTCCAGTTGATGGATCCAGTGTCCAATTTAGTAGGGGAATGATGAAATGCCAACCACATTTTGTTTCTAAAATGTAATATTACGTAATTTTGGTTTCGGGACGCCTCTAGCATTTAGCAGTTGGATCCTGATGACCTAACCAACGGCAGATGAAGTCTTCACGGGATTTCCACCAGGTGTGGTAGTTGTTGACCGTCGTTTCAAATGTTAAATTTGCCATCATCTTCGTGTCCTTGTAGCATTACAAACGCCCTCGAGATGAGTGCGGCATTTGTCATTGAAATCTCGGCCAGCAACAGCTTGCTTCACCTAGCGGGATTCCCGCGAAGACATCGTTCACATCATTCGCAGGGAAGGCACGAGTCATTGGTGGATCTTATTCGGGGCATCATTTTTCGTCCGAGGAAGATAAATTAGGCATCTCACTGAGGAAAGTGAAATCTTACGAAATAGTTGACTCCGATAATTTATTTTGTATTAAGTTCGCAGGCACCCCAAAAGAATGTACATGTAAAAGATGCAATAATTAAAACTTTGTAATATTCCACACTGTTTCTATTAATAGTACAACCCTTACCGGTTTCAATGTTAACACATCATCATCAGAGGCTAAAATTACAAAGCTTCTGATGATGATGTGTTAACATTGAAACCAGTAAGGCTTGTACTATTAATAAAAACAGTGTGGAGTATTACAAAGTTTTAATTATTGCAGCATGTCGAAATTCGACAAAGTAAACCATTCAACCATCTTGTATGTAGGTACATGTTACAAGCAGATGATGACCTCTATTTTTTCCGGAATGAATTAGTTAATATCTTGAGCCAGTTTTTCCAATACAATCCGATACCAATAGTTTACTCTCCGATACTCCGGTTATCCCGATTCGATTCTGATGATGTCAGAAATCATATGCCTAAACTTAAAACAATTAGTTCATTAATTATAGCTTTCTCTATCAAACATCCTATGCTCAAATAGTTATTTCAATTTTACTTAGTAAAACATAATAAAATCCAATAGATAATGAGATACTTTACTCTTATTACATTATCTCAGTCTTTCAATGAAAGTTTTCTTTAAAAAATATTTCCTTGCTGAAAAATATTTCTGTTCATCCTGAAAATTCTAAATTCCGTTTTATCTGCCAATACTTTGTACAACATCGGGTTGGCCTATATTATTAATTATCAGCAGAATTTCCAACTTCTGATATATATCGAGTCTGCCCTAATATATATTTGTTCAAAGAAACTACACTTTTCACTGTTTTTGGTCACTTCTTAAAAATATTTCCACATTATTGATAATAGAAGTCCCATGCCTGTAGGTACTGTCGTTGGAAAAAAATAAATGAATTTCAATGGTTTAAAAGCGTCCGCTCCATTTTGAAAGAAATACATGCAGACAAATAATAGTACAAGAAGACGTCGAATGCATGGAGATTAAGCAATGCTATTTGCCATCTGTTTCTCTAGCTATAGGATTCTTTTGGAGATGTCGAAGTGGATTATAGCCAAACATGAAAGTGGAATCTGTAATATTATGAAATACACTTCCCTCGTGTCTTTGCGCGTCCTAGATACAACCAGTTTATCTTGGTCTACTGCCAAATTTTGATAGAGTATAGGAGCAACGTCTATTTAAGATGTTTAACCTTGTTGGGAAAGAATAACTCTTATTTATCCCAGTGTGAAAGTCCATGAAGCATTTTTACATGATCAATGAATTTTCTGGCAGCAGCTTCTTGCAATGCTCTTCATCTCTTTATTTTTCGAGAGAGATAGAAAGATATTCTCCGGACATCAGCGTACGTTTTGATTTGCACCCTTATCTGAGGACGTCAAAGGAAGCCCAGGCATGAAATACACGGTTGTATGGGCAATTTATCACGTTGTGAAAGAGCATTTCGCCCGTGAAGTGAAATTTTAATGGGAAGAACTGAAGCATTTCGAGAAATTTAAATCACATGAAACACTCTCTCCAAATTGCTAAGGCCCTTTTATGCGATCCGCGGATGTTGAAACCAATTTTGTTACCAGCAAATAAAATGTTGTCTGATGCCAGAAATAACTGCCACCGTGGTTAGAAATACCTTATGTTTCCTTGCTATTAGGAAGATACTATATGAACTTATGACAACTCATGAAAATCAATGGAAAGGCTTACCTATCCTCAGGAAATGCGCAACTTTTTGCTATGGTGTATAAATGATATGTTTGTTTTAGCCCTTCCAAATAATTTTAGCCCAATTCAAATCCACGTAGGTACTTCAAGAAAATTTGTGAATAAGAAAGGCACGAATACTTGTTCCTTATTCTCTAAAAGAAGCAATTTAAAAAACATGATCCGCGCAGAGTGGTAGTAAAAGCTGTCTACCAACAAGAATGGTGGCTGTAAAGGTTATAAGTACATAAAGGTTATGAAGGTTGCATCAAAACTCAACATTGAAGTTTTTCAAAATCATTAGTATTAAAAAAATTTGACAACGATCCTGCCATATTGAGTGTAGGTATTGATTATGAGCACCCTCACAACAGACTATATGATTTACGTGAGAATTGATGTCATTCATTTACACTAGTAGGTAATTTTGTAAAATGAATAATTGACTAAAAAATGTATAATTTTTTAGTCAATTCACCCCTTGAAATGTCTTGGTGTATGACTCAGCTAACGTAAGTCATGAGCAATTGTTACCTGTGAATAATGTTACCTGTGATAAGCTCCGTTAATTATATCTTGGAGTTTAAGGGAGATCATTAAAATTCTAGGGGCTGCACTTGCATCCAAGTAGCTCCAAATCCAAATGTTCATATCTCTTTTATAGTTATACATATGCATTGTGGCTAGTGATGACATTTTGTGGGAATAACTCAACCATGAGAGCGTCCGTGAAAATTTCCTTAATAATTTGCTGGACATAAGCTATTTCCCATGAGGGATTCGACTCCTCATGACAACACCATATTCTTGTTTAAGTGTCTCACTTCTGGTTCTAATTCATCACGTATAATATAACATTTAAGCTCGCATATTTTGTTCTTTTTTGACAATTAACGAAAAATGTACATAATTCAAAATAAAAATAACGCAGGTGAAGTGGCAAAGCGGTTTTTATCGTAACTGGTTTATGACTTATTAGGTAACCCGTGCGAAAATGTCGCACTTTCACGCTATCAGGGAATAAGCATGTTAAGGAAACGGTGTAATTGGGTTTTAAACAGAGAAGAAGGTGTACCATAAAGTACTTTCTTTATACTTGTTTTCTTGCTAAAATATACAAAACATATGAATACAATACAGGCAAGAGAGTTTATCGAAACTTTTAAGTCAAATTAATGGGTAAATAGTGAAATTTGAGATTGAGATTGTATTTTTCGTCAGAAGCCAGTGATTCAACGTTTAAAATGATACCTGATTCATCACTGTAGGTGGAGTATTAACGGAGCATATACGGAATGACAGAAAAAGACCTTTCTGTAATAATATATATGATGGAGAATTTCAATGGTATGTTCCTTTAGGTTATTCCAGGTAGCTCTGGTATGCCTGGTTTTGGTTTTTAGTTGGTACAGTCGTCACAAACCGATCTTTTACCAATAAAATATCTTTAATACTAAGAATAGGTGGTGCAGGAGGAGAATTAATTATGTCTATCCCGGTTACGTGGTAAAGGCAGAATTGTTTACGAAGAGGTTGGCTCTAGCTTGCACTGATCATGGATTTGAGTGGCAAAGAATGCTCGAGCCGATGCATACGAAAATTCGAAAGGAGGTGACGCCTTCGTAAATTGGCGCCAGACTCACTGTAGCATTGTTTCCACTGACACTCATCCATCGGAGTCACGGTCCGTCACGGTCTAGGGCGCTAGCCACCCCGATGAAAGTAAAATCAGAGCGACAGCGATTGCAGTCAATCGGTGCCAAAAGGCGACTACGACATATCCTATCGCCAAGTTCTATATTTCAGACCCTATCAAGATGAACTTGACCCAATTATTATTCGTGCGTAGTTATAGATATCACCTTCTTTCAACTCCGTTTGTTAGTTTCCTACTACCCTATGTCATGAGCCGGATCCAGGATTCCTAAAACCTTTACACCTTTCACTCAATGCAAATATTCCTCTGCGCAGAACGAGAGGAGTAAATAATCATTTCCACTCATCCTCATAAAATACTACCTTATTGAAAGTAACCTACAGCATTCTATTTTTCAAAACAAATTATTTTGTATCAACTCTAATTTACAAAAGAAACGGACGTTTTTTCCTTGATACTTAAATTGCCTGTTCAGTTAGTTTTGTATTTAGAAAACTGAGTGAAAGAATTTGAAATGTTTATTTCAAATAGTAGTGAAAGGCAAGGAAAGTCTAAGCCGTGTTAATACCGATAAAATACCATATCGGAGGAGCAGAGAAAAAAAATAATAATTGCAATTTAAAACAATTCAGAAACACAAGTAATCCTCGTAATGGCTGTTTACCCTAATTGGGGTATTAGGAAATGAAGTTAAGTTTGCCAATTAGCGATCGCGAGTGAGCTCTTGCTCTCTTCTAACAAGATTTTAAGCCTTGAGCCGTCTGTAATTATTAAACCCTTTTCATTGCTTAAGTTTTTCTCCAAGCAAGCGGATCACTTTTGTCTATACCAACTTTTTTATACAATTCTGTTTAGCATATCTGCCGCAATGAATCAAAGGGTCAATATAAATTACGGTACTTCTTTAATGCGCTTTGATCTTGTTAACTAAGCTTCTCTCTTCTTTATAAAAATGAGAACTGCTTGAAAAGAAACATTATTGTATTGCCCAATTTCGTGCAAACCAACTTGTGGTCGGCTGCCATGGCTGAATGGGTATTTTGTCATAATATTGTCATTTTGTCCTTTGTATCAATAGATATTTAGCCAATTCTCTGTGGTTTTGGTAGCTTCTTTTAGTTAATGCCTGCCGTATTTAAGTGGGTATACTTTACAATTTTCAATTTAAATCACCCGTGGTTTGCTTGCCATTCTTTTACTTGCCCTACTCTCGATTTCTGTATTTATAAATTGCGAAATGTGAATAATTGATGCAATGGAAACAACAGAAATTTCATAGCCTGCCACTTTCCATGACCACAATGGCGGTCATAGAAGAACTCTCGCTGGGAAACCGTAGTGTGAACTGTGTGATGCATATCGTTCTTATGCCATCGTGCTACGAGATATAAATTAACTGCAAAAACCAATCGCGTCGTATAAGATAGCTGTGGTCATTCGACTGACGATCGGACGTTAAAAAACACCAGTTAAAAACGCAGAAAGCTGTTGAAAGTAATCCTTCCCTCCTATGGCAAGCGTATATCAAGGACTGTGCTAATAATCTAAGCAGTTCTTGAGTGCGCACGCCAAATCCATGCTCTGCATGATTCCTTTCACGCAGATCGCAACCCTATCCCATTTCCCAATTCACCATGCACAGTCGCACTGCTGGTGCTCCATTGTTTTAATACTCCACTTGTAATTGCCACTCCGTTGACCTACCTCTGACCAGACTTCATAGAATCAATTTTTACTCCTTTCAAAGATGAAATCTCAGATATTGTAATAATATACCCTTCCAGTTCAACTCGCAAAGTGTTAAATAATGACTTTTAAGTTATGTGAAAAATAGCACAAAGATCACCCTATTTCTTCGAAAGATCACCGTATTTCTTCACCGTTGCTGCTCGACCAGTATCAGTTATTTATAGAAAGTGAACCTTTTTAGCTTAACGAGATGTTTCCATTGTCTGCTATTTTCCCAAAGTGAAACCATTTTGTTCTGCAAGAATATTTGAAGTGGATGATAAATGTGTTTTATGCTTCCGGTTAACTGTGAGTGATTGTTGGGTAATTATTCATCTTCCCCTCAGATACGATCTTCGACGGGAAGATTTCAAGCTGAACCCGTTCAACGCCTGAAGGCGAACGAAACTTAACGAACGTCTCAAATTGTGGGAATATCGAGAAAATCATGAATGATCGAGTGATCTGATTATTCCGTTGGTACCAAACTACGGCGTCGATTGGGTTGCGCGGCTACCGGTCTTGAAGCCCAGGGTGCAAACTACTCTGGCCTGTCTAGGTTATGATAACCTCGATCAGTCCTTACTGCGAACACTGTGACCGCTTCCGTATTTTTTGGTATTTTAATTGTGGCCACTTACAAATCATCATTGTAATTGGTTTTCTATCACTGAGGGTAGATTTTAATGGGCAATTTCTCCACTCCTTCACATTCAATCCTTTCACAAATTCTTTTTTCCCATCCTTCTGCATTACACTTCCTTTATGTTCGTGATAAAGTCTCTCTTCCCCGTCCGAACAAAACTCTGCCTAAAATAATCCACCGAAGTATTTTACCTCACCTGAGTTACTTTCATGAAAAGAAATTGTGCATTCGTTGTGATGTGGCTTTGGGGAAAGGAGACTACTAACTGAGGATCCCGCGTTCTAGTTCAGGTAAGGTCTATTTCAACCCTTTTAACAATATTACAACTTAATTTTTTTCTTAGTTCATTATATTTTGCAATAGAAACTTCGGGCGATGACGATGAATGTTTCAGTATTTTTCAAATCTGCACATTCCAACACCTGAAATTTCTAGATCGATTTTCATGCATATTTTAGAGGAATTGTAAACCCGATAAGCAGTTTTAGAGTTTGTCACCGGACATTGAACACTGTTGCTTCGAGGTCCGAACTTGCTGTCGCCTTCAGGGAAATTACCTTCTAAAATGACTGTAACTAAAATGGAGACTTGCTAAGTTTCCTTCAAACCACAGGCAGGCCATGGAAAAATATTTGTTCCCGTTCCCGAGAATTAGTAAATTTGGCCCGGCGTAAGAACACTTACAAATAAAAACTTCCGATATTTCGGTGAAGATATTAGCTCCACCTTTCTCTAGGAGAAGAGTAGGAATGAGGAAAAGGATAGAGGTTGAGGTATCTCCCATACCTCAACCTCTATCCTTTTCCTCATTCCTACTCTTCTCCTAGAGAAAGGTGGAGCTAATATCTTCACCGAAATATCGGAAGTTTTTATTTGTAAGTGTTCTTTTTTCCGTTTGTATATTTTTATCGGCCACCCTCTTGGCGTATTGTATATATATATATATATATATAACTTCTTGGAGAATCACTCGGGTGATAAATATATAATATTCCAAGAGGGTGGCCGATAAAAATATAGAAACAGAAAAAAAGGACACTCACATATTGAAACTTCCGATATTTCGGTGAAGACTAGCTCCACCTTTCTCTAGGGTAAGAGTAGGAATTCCTCCTCTTACCTTAGAGAAAGGTGGAGCTAGTCTTCACCGAAATATCGGAAGTTTCAATTTGTGAGTTCCTTTTTTTCTGTTTCTATATTTTTATCGGCCACCCTCTTGGCATATTATATACATATTTGTATTAAAATATGCGTATCCACGGAAACATTACTGATGTCCTTTTAAAATATTGATACGAATAATTTATGATTTCTGCGTCATATAGCTTGAATTATATCGTATATTTTGTGTTCCTTCAGATCTGCATTCCCAGAATTGGCGTCTTTTTCCACCACTCTAAGAGTGAAGAGAGTCATTTGCTAATCAATTTACTTTTCTGTCCTAAAAATCTATAACATAGGAACAATTTATTAAATCGAGTATAATTTTCTCTGCGATAAGTATTTATTTTTTATCTTTAAAACTCTGTAATTGTAAGATTCCCCGCGGTTGCATTTTCTGATTCTGAAATTATGGAGACAATGCACGACAGATACTCGTAGCGGCCCAGCATACAAGACTAAACCGAAAAACGCTCTATCCTAATATGTAGGAATCATTCGGAATAATCTCGACGAGTTGGCCTTCAGAGTACTCTAAGGCAAATTCACGTGTGTATAACTGCTCTCAGGGGGACAGGTTAGGATTCTCTAGATTGGCGGTTCCCTACCTCATGTCATTTTCGTACCCATTAATCGCTTACTTCACAAAAACCATGACCCTTATATTTTGAAAAGTCTTGGCTATTTATATTATTTATGAAAGCTATTTCAACCTTAAATCCACCTCAAGAAAGGATAGGTAGATAGAACATTGGAATTCCATATTTAGCTTGTGATTTTTAATGCTAGGTTTCTGCACAATACAGCATCATCAGGTGATATTATGTATTGCGGCGAAGTCTGGTCGTGAAAAATAAAAGTCAAATGTGGAATTGCAGTGCTATCATTACCTTTACTTCCAGAGATGAGAGATTTCCACCATGTCAAACCTGAAACTACTTCTTAAATCAATATTTGATTAATTTTTTTTCACGTACCCCTAAACCCCCAAGCAAGTACATCTTAGGATACTCGTACCGCAGGTTGGGAACCACTCTTCTTGGGAGTTGCTAAAAACTGTGATGGACGCTCAGAGAAGTAGCCTTGAATAGTGATGCACACTTACCTCGCGCATAGCCATATCCTCAGCGGTCCTGAGAAGAGCGACGAAACTGGTCGGGACACTAGTCCTGGTGACTCCGTACCGACGGAAGGGTGGTAACTGGGTCTTCCTCGTGGGATTAGCACCCCAAAAAAGGAGTAACGCCTGGGAAGCTATAACCGTGGAACGGAACACAAAGGAGAAGCAGGCAGGTCTGCGAGCAGTGTTCTCGATTCGCGTGTACTCTCCGCGAGCCGTGTAGAGATTGGAATGACACACCAATGGACAGCCAGGGTGCCTTTAAATGAAAGCGTGGGAGGCAGACAGATGGGGGGGGGAATGGGGGAGGGGTTTGGAGGGGAAAAGACGCGAGGGTGTGCTCAAGCCTTTCCCCTTCGCCCACGTCCAAAGACTCCTTCCCTCGTAGGTTTGAAAGGAGCCGAAGATGAGGGGTGGGGGTGTGAATGCTGCGAGAGGCTAGCCTAGGAGTGAGAGAGAAGGCTTTGGAGACCCTTCTCCCCCCCCCCCCCCTTCCCCCTCATCTCAGAGAAGGGAAGAGAGAGAGAGTTTATGTGTGTTTTTGAGAATCGAAAACTTTGGTAATTTCTTTCCGCTCCTCAGTTTATTCATCACTCAACCGTGGTCCGGTTCTGAGTGCGACAGCTTCCACCTCGGCGATCTGCAGGTGTGACTCATTGTCGCGAGTGCCCAGTTTGACAGAATGAGATTTAACAAAAAAATAAACTTTTCATTTCCTTCAAGGACAGTTAGAAAAAGCGTTGTCCGAGGCACCAATAATCACGATGATGATGTAATGAAGATCGTTCATCCCTTCATTATGATACAAGTTCTATCTATAGTCATTATCATGAAAGGTGGTCAAGTGGTGGGTTTGCCTAGGTAATTAACCACGTAATCTTTCTTTTTTTACTAAATAGGGGCAAGTTACAATCAACAAACAGCTACAGGTTTCATAATTATACTGAAACTGCTTCAGAATATGGAGTGGTTTTAGCTATTAGGGGTGGGACAGACAGCTGAATCCATTTACGCCATTTATGATCTGTGGGAAGTTAGGCGCATGTAGTATTTTTAACGGATAGGAGGTATAGTATATATAGAGAGAAACATGGAGTTGTAATTAACCTGCGGAAGACGCATTGTAGTCCAGAATTTAACGTTCCATCCAACGAGCGGAGTACTGCTCGTTATTTTCCCTATAAGTAGGACAATTTACGCGTAGTAAACATAAGGTAAGGATCAGTATTCCTCTGTAAAATCTCTACCACAACGGGAATTGGAACTTAGGGCCTGGGTTTGTACTATACAATTAATTTATTAAAATATTGATAAATTTGTGAATGCATCACACCTATTTTCTTGATAAGTATCAGAAATTGCATCGAAAAATGCTATTTAAGATCATTTCTGTAAATTACATCATGATATAAGCAGCAATTTATATTAATCTCTATGGTAACGCACTCTCCAATATAGCTTTAAAGTCTTGCGCTAGAGTCTCCTGGGAATGGAACTAGTGTGGAGGATAGAATTCTGGCTTCCCATCCCAAATGTGAAGGTTTGAATCCCGGCGATGGTGGATATTTTTAATCGGAATCACAATCCCTAATGGAGTGTCATTTGGATATTGCACTTAAAGTGTAGTACTCCGTCTGTCGGATGGGACGTTGAACTGTGGCCCCCTTGGCGTCTTTTGTTAAGAGCAGGCTAATGCCGGCGCCTAGGTTTTCTTCACCATTCCTCCATTCCCCAAATAATCCTTTTCTCACCAAAATGCTCACTTGTCTTCAATAGAGGTAATTGTTTCAATTTTTAGTCACCCTCCCCCCTTCCCTAAATAAATAACCGATGGAAAAATCCGTCTTCCGTCGTCCGGAGTTGATTTGTTTAGCTCTTACCATGACTTGCTCAATATAACGTAATACAATTAGTATGAATAGCTATTCTTATCCTTTAGGTTTCGCTTGTATTTCAGGGCATTTCCACTAGTTACATGGACTTGAAATGGATATAATAAGATATTTTACTGAGTGGGTTAAGATTAGTTGGAAAATTCTGTTCACCAAAAACATCGTCAAGAGACCGCACACTTTCATTGGCGTCATATGAATCCACCTCATTCTGGATCGACATCCATATGATGTGAACCCCATGCGAGCCGATAGGCGGAAATGCTTACATGCAAAAGCTGTTGACAGATCTGGATAAGTATGTCCACAGCTCATGGACCAGGAAAGTCTCTTTATTACTCAGTCATGTTGAAAAATCAACCGGTAGCAAACTGTAAAACTACCATGCATAACCGGAGTACCCTCCCTCTGGACATATATATTTTTTTAATCAATTCCATAAGTTAACTCGTGTTTTTATATTTAAAATGGATAGAATTATGTCTACCGACTATTCATTTGGAGTCAAAGCTCAACCATTTTTTGACTCCAGCGATACTTTCATTTATTTTTCGTGAAGTCATCGTGAAAATTTTGTCAGGTGTTCTTTTCAAAATAGATACCGAATTAATGTTGAGGATACCTAAGAATAATAAAAATGGTGAAGAAAATACATTAGGTAAATAATATCTCGTATTGGAAAAAATACGATTGAATGCAGTAATAAGTTTTATTGCTTTCAACAAACAAACAAATAATGAAATTAATTAAATTACAAAAAGAAACAAGAAAGTTGGACTGCCTCAAAAGGAGAACCTGTACATAATGATTTACATACAAAAGTGAAAGAAATTAACAATAATCAATTATACCATTAACATCTAATATATTACTAATATGAATATAAATACAGAGTAACGATGAATTCTACTATTATACAACGAAATTTCTACAAATAAATATGCATTCATTAGTTCAGCCATTTCGGCTTCTGCTAAAATTTTATTTTATTTTTTATATTTTGATCCCAAAGTTTCTACTTGTCCATTAATACCAGTTTTGAATAAATTATTATGCCTGAATTTAGCGATTTGCATTTAACGGAAGGCTATCAGAGATTGATTGCTTTGTGATCGGCTTGGATGACATAGCTTTGAGTTGATTTCGATTGCATGAAATTTATTGAAGATTAGATAAAGTTATTATTGTCCAAGACACTAGTGCATGTAATGCTTCTTTAAACAGATATGTTTGCGCTCCTGGCTAATAGTAACTCCTCAAATGAAACGACTCCTAAGCCCTTTCGATGGAATCTTCTTTCCACGGCAAGATGATGATAAGAAAGAAGCATAAATTATTGCTATTTTGTATGGGTTCGTATATTCTGCACGCGTTTCTAATGTTCTCGAGAGAAATTCGAATACCAGATTTTTTATAATTAACATAAAAGTCGGTGGACATAAGTCAGTGATACGGTATTTAATTTGAATTTACGCAAGCCCTTTATGTTTAAGGACGCAATCAAAACTTTCAGGAATAAAATAATGAATGTAATTAATGCAAATTAATGCCAATTGATGATTCATCTGGAGATATTAAAATTTAGCCTAACAAGTCGTTATCTCTAAAGGTATTGATTAAAATAATATGATATTGTCTACTTATTTTTATTTCTGTTTGCTGCTTTTAGGTTTGACTAATTATTTATGGTAAGTAAATTAGGTACTTAAGGAAGTCATTACTTTAACATGAAGGTGAAATCAATTAAATAATTCGAAACTAGTTGATGCTTTTTGTGTCAGTTTTACGAGTTAAATCATTAATTAAGGAATAAAGTTTCTTTACTTATTGATGGTATTGGCGTCTTGAAATTGTCTTTACAAGAATTGGAAATGCATTCTATTCTTAGACTAAGCTTTAAGACTAAGCATTAAGACTAAGAATTAAGACTAAGCATTAAGACTAAGCATTAAGATGCATTAGGCTAAGTTAGTTTATGCATTGCTGGAATATATGGAAATATGTATATTTTAACAGGAATTATTTAGGAACCAATTAAAATTTAAAATTCATTCGTGATTAAGGCATTTGCCTTGCGACTGGGCACACCCAGTAGCTGACTTGTTCCTTTCATCACCAGGCTTTTCCATTGCTATAGACATTTTTCATTGCAAAAGAATACATTTCTGTTCTTTTAACGACCAATTTCATTATTTGTCTCCTGCTGATCTCTCTTCATGGTATACCATTATTCTAGGCTTATATCAAGTTGTTTTACTTAAATATCTGAATATTAGTTTTCTGCAGCTTTCCACTCCACGCTCCACTCAGCTAAATGTTTTATTTCCACATAAGCCTTCATTTTAACGCCCCTCATTATTTCCCTGAAAAATTGAAACCTTGATACTCCTTGATAATTCACCCCATTCATTTCTCCTGCCATTATTATTTTCAAGAGATTGCAATGTCCAACATTGCCTCATCGGTGAATACAAAATTTATATATTTCCGAAAATATGTTATTTAAATAATCTTTTATGAGCAAGCAAAATAGATTCTTGGCTAGTGAAAAGGTTAGACTTATTTGCAAATCTAAGCTGTATAAAAAATTTGCTCACTTCGCCCTTCCGTTTTCTGTTGAAAAACAGTCTTAATTAATATTTGGGATTCGGGCAGGCAACAACGGTGAGCTCAGCGATGCGTGAGCGCTGGACAATCAACCGTTGGTTTAGTTAGAACTTAGGTGGCTATTCTGTTTTAGTTTTTTACGCCCATGGTTTCGGAAGCAGCTTTCCAATCCCTCCGTCATAACTTGCGCGTCTATTTTCTACTTGGTCGTTCCAAGGTCGCAGATTTGTTTTGTGAGCTTTCCGGGAGATTTTTTCAGCCGTTGCGCGATTCCTTTTCATGAGCAGCATTGCTCGTTTTTTCACTCCCTTGGCGTATGGGATCGAAATGATTCCAGCGTTGCGCATACCACTGCGAGAGTTACTCAGAGGCCCGCGCTTAACGGGCCGCAAGCATTGCGGCCAGCGCACCGTGGTGTAAATGCTTACTCGGTGCCGCAATTCTGATTACGATCACAATCGTTTCTTTAACTCCGGAACCCAGCGATGTATTCAGCGCAGTCGGAACCCAGTTCATTCGAAGGAAGCCCCGAGACGCGTCCGTGCTTTATTGGTTTTTATGGAAATGTACGGGAATTATTGGCGGTATTTACGAGTGGATACTGAAAAGAACTTTTCGCCAAAGGAAGGTAATTAACCATTTAATCCTTATAGTCGCTTGGCATGCGAATAATTAATCATCATTAAATCAATATGGTTAGTCACTAATAATTTTTCATTTTAATCCACTTTTTATTCTCTGTCAAAGTCCATTGTAAAAGAAGGGTTTCTACTGCACAATTTAAGAATTATTTAGAATAATTACGATATTTTTCTGTATATATACATATATATAAATGAGCATACCGTACGGAATCTGTGTACATGATGAAAAGGTGCTGTTCCACCAAATAACGCCTATTTAGGTTCACTTTTCTTCATTTTTCCGTTGAGGCTGTTGTGCAAGCATTACCACCGTAAATAAGCAAGCTTTATTTTATTTTGTTTTCAATATCATTACTACTTCGCCTATTTTTTATAGGTTAGTATGGCCTTAAAAATGCGTAAACAAGTTAAAGTTCTCAATTTCACCTCTAAAGACTAATTTTATTCTGCTGTTTCATTCCCCAGGGCGATATAGTTTCGTCCTCTTGTCGTTCTATCGAAATAGCCTGTCACTTAACTCCTTATCCTCTCTGCTCAGCATTCTTCCATACATCGTGGCCTTCAACATAGCCTTGCATCGTAATTCTATGCACCATCTTCAAGTTTCCTCGTGAATTACGTGAATTCCTGACACTTGATGACTTTTGGGATACCATCCCAAAATATCTTCCTTTGTTGAAAATATCTTCCTTCCATGCATAATAGTTTATGTATAAGTCCTACCTTAGGTTACTTAGTTTGTCGCATCTTAGGGTTGTGCTCTTTACCTTTATAGCCGAGAACAGGCATTGTATCCAATGACAAATTAGAAAATTTTAATTGCTGTTTTCAAATTGCAGGTGAATATAACTCAAGGCCTGGACTAAAGGCCTTGTCCCATGATAAATTTTATCGTAAATTAAATTATGAAATCCATATTCTTGAAACAAGATACATCAACGTGTTCGTACAAAATTGACACGAGCGAGAAAAAATTATTGAATTGGGCGCCGATCGGTAGGCCCGAATGACCCAGCAAGAGAACTTGGCATCTGCAGTGTATAATCGGTCCGAAAATAAATAATAACGAAGAATGCTCTGCAGAGTTTACGGGCCTTATTACAGTCACTACATGGAAATGATTATAGCCCTACGATATATAGAAGGAATTGAATGACCAAATATACTGGTTCACAATAATGCACATACGAATACCAACGTAGCACTTTCCTCGCTATAATAAGTGATATATTGATCTAATTAGAATAGCTGATTTAATAGCGGATATTTGCACAAAAGTATTCTGCGTCTGCCGTTCAATTAAATAATATCACCAACTCGCTCAATATACGTAATGTATGTAGTGTGTAATACTTTCCTCCTCATCTTATTGCGACCGTTGGTAAATATGACGGAATTTAGTCGCGTTTTCTTCTCAAGTAGTCGAAATAGTCTGATATATTAATATTTAGTATTTAGAATAGTATTTGATGATAATTTTGCTAACCATGCTTGGGTAGGCTTAAGGTCCTTGCCATCTGGGTGACCTCACAGGGTTCCTCGTCAGATGATCACCAAATTAAGGTCGATCATAAAAAATGCATGTTTTAGATGTATTTATAATAGGTACGTATAACATGAATCAGTTATATTAATGGGACGAATGATAAATTTATATTTAAAAATATTTTCGTGAGAAAGCTGAATACATTTTGGCGATTAATACAAACTGTGCGGATCAAGTGATATTTCTCTATTTTTTTCTCTTAGGGGCGGGTCAAGAAAGTTTTCTGGACCCGCACTTGATTGACTGCATTGGGCAGAGAACGTATAGAACTTGAATTCAACCCATAGCCAATCCAAATTCATAGCCACTTTACTGTGCCACTACCCTAGTCCTTTCATTCTGTTTAGAACCATGGCTTTATGCCTTAGGAATTACTAGGATCGCGTAATACATACTTTCTTGGTACGCGACTTTGTGGCCTTTATTCAGTTATAATTTTATTCATGTTTAGTATTATTTTGTGGTTGTGTGAATGACTATCCGTCGCAGGACCTTAATTTCAATGACTGTTGCTAGTGGTACTTCACATCGCGGCTTTACAGAAAGAGGTGGAAAATCTGATATATTCCAAATAATCCCTTTCCCGGATTTAGGCGATAATTTTATACAATTCTCTATATCTTTGATACCTGATAATATATTTATAAGTAAACTTTCGTAATGAGTCTGCCCGTTTCTATTCGAATAATCTACTTCTTATCAAACAAATACATGGCCACTACCATTCCAGTATCTTTGTATGCATCTTGAAGAGTCTCTCGCACCAATTTGAATTTGAGGGCGGAGGTGCGAAAAAGAGGGAAACTTGGGGAATGAAATTTCTTATCGCCAAGGTCAGAGCCGCGCACGCTACACGACACTGGAATTCGACGCGCTTCGAAACTAACGAAATATCTTTCAAAAATTTTCCTTTTCTTTCCCCGATTTGAAATCTTCGGAAAGGGACGGCATACGCCCGGTCCACTCCGACGATTTCCACGGAGCCCGCTAGGCACTGCTTTCGTTTCCGAGGACGTTGAATATAGGTTAGGCCAATTTGCCGCATCGGAGCGTTCCGTGACTGACCGAAGAAGACTACCTCAACATCCGCGCGTCCATCAGGTCCCACCTAACGGAGCCAATTTTTATGCTCTCAAATGAAGAAGAGTGTGGTTAAGGGCACGGAATGTCGCCGAGATTAGCGTGGCCCGAGGTTTTTGTTGGCCATGATGTTGCTTTCATGGGGAAGGAGGAGCATGATTAGGCCATCGCGTGGGTCCACCTTTCATGGGTCTCCGAAAAGTGGCTCATCACAGCGGAAGTGCTTCATTGTTTCCGATAAAGGTCGACGGAAGAACGACGGATTCCGCCTAGTTTTCCCGGCCTCGGCATGCTAATTTTGGCGTCTGTATTTTGGCTCCGACCCAGGGACTCTCCCTGCCAAATGAGGAAGTAATAACCACTGCACCCATCTATCTGCCAATAAAGTCATCTAAAACTCATTCTGGTATCCTTTAAATTAAAATAGGATTTGGTAGCTTAAAACTGAAAAGGAAGGAAGTATCGGGTTGTTATGGTGGCTTATGGGTGTTACCTTCTCATTCCAAGGTCCTGGGTTTGATTTTCGGCAGTGGATCACATTTTTAGGGGTAGCTTAAAACTCACTGGTAATTGGGGTTAGGTTAGAATGGTGGCTGAAGGGCATATGCCTCTCATTCCACGTCATGGGTTTGATTCCAGATAGCGAGATACACTTTCAGATGAATATCGTCTCCTAGTTGTATGCTGTGTTGAGAGTAGTACAATACTTGAGTGCTGTACTGCGGGATTAGGCTGTTGCCTAAGTCCCATTCCCCACTCGTCTCCCATTCCTCAAATAATCCTTCCCAAAAATTACCTTCGTTGTCGGTTGCCTCTTTCAACTTAATTTTCTCTGGATGTCTTTGGGGCCGATGCGTGCAAAAGGCATTCGGTTAATTACCTGCAAAAGAGCAGAATATTCCATAGGAGCTGTGTGAAATATTTGAGTGAAACACCAATCAATTAAATTGCATCGGTGAATTTTATCTCCTGACTGACAAACCACTATTTGTCGAAAGGCCATTTTTTCTTCGAGAACCTACCATTACACGAAACAATCTCATCTCAGCCTTATCTAACTTTTGCATTTTTATGTAATGTTGGGCTTACGTACGTAATTGGCTTAATACGCTTACCATGCAGATATGTAAGTCTTTTTTCGTTGCCTTCCCATATTCCTTAATGGATGCACTTCTAACTTCCCTGCGTAATCGCCTGTACTTTGCCAGCCTGAAAACAGTGATTTGGCACTTTTTAATATAGGTACATGTGGAAGGTATATAGAATCGATTGCAATGATGAGGAATAGAATGAAAGTTTCTCTGAACCCTTCCTCCATGCTAAATAAAATACTTCACCAACCTACAAGCCTAATGACCTACGTTGACGGTCATCTGTAACGTTTGCTATATAATAATTAGGTAGGTACTGCCAACATAAAAATACTGAAATATACATTGAAAAAAGTTAATTTAATTTACCGGGATCCATACCAACTCCGTTGCCTTAGGCGTAACTTTGTGGAATTTGCTTAGCATTGTGAATGAGAAGCAGTAACTTTGTGATTCCACATGTATTTAATGGAAACGACCTAGGTTTCGACGTGGCACGTCATCATCAGAAAATTTTATTTGACATACAGGGATCCATACAGGATCTCTCTCAATGTAAGGGCCGCAACTTAAGATAGGTGTCTTGTGATACGTATGCAATGTGGCCGTTCCAAACTCCAAATGAATCCTTCCATGCATCCTGTTGATAAAAGTACCAAATATGTGTATAACTCTGCTCACGTATTTTATGACTGTTGTCAGGGAAGTATCTTACGAAAAATATACTAGGCTACTACGAATAGCATATGGAAACTCACATAAGTTTTAACAATATTGAATCCCTAACCCCGGTAATCTTTCGAAAAATTTTATTTTCTTTCCCCTGCAATTTTGCACACATTGCCGATATCGGAACCCTCCCTAGGTGAGTTAGCTGGTGGAAAAACCAAGCCATCCGTATCAATGGTGTATATAGTTGGAAATTTATTGGATTTGGCAGTGAGAAGTAGTTAATTTGGTAAGGTATTGTGACAGACTAACACTTATGACCGGCAATTGGGAGATCTGGAATTAAATTCCCAAAAAAAAACATTTCATTTTTCGCTGTGAATTTCCACAATTTGATGTGATTTCTTGCACCCGTATGCGTGTCTGATATTCATTTGTGTTATTTTCTCAAAAAATATGGGGATTAATAGCTTTGCTAGTTGGAGAGCTCTAAGGTGTATGGTTTTACGTATTTATGTATCCAAAGTATTGCCAGGGCCAACGGCCTGCCGCAATGGAAACACCGGTTCCCGATCTCTCACCGAAGTTTTGCATCGTTGGGTCGAATTGTAAATTCACCCATTCGTCCGAGTGCCGCTTCTCCGTCTTCGTGTGGCAGAAAGTACGTGCAAAATGGCCTTAGCCGTCGAAGCTCGTTAAGCTAAAATACCTATAAGAATGCCAGTCAAACAATTGCATGAGATGGGATGAATTAAATTACACCACTGCAGGCTATCAAACACACGTGCCGAGCTGAGGATATCAGTCGGCCACTACAACATTCCAAATTCCGCTTACGGAACTTTTCAGTTTCGTAATTACAGCACTAGTACCACGTATATAATTAACACTTTGAATTATAGATGGAGGATGAGAACAGGTTTTTTTAGACAGCATCGTGACGAATCCTATTTTTAGCTAAAGAAAGACTCGTATAAATGAATCTGTAGTCTTAAGGCAAGAGAAACTGATAAATTGCATAAAAAGTAATATAGTGAGCAATGATTTTTTTTAATAATTGAGAAAACATACGGACTCTGCACCATAACATTTCTCAAGCTATAGTGCGTCAGAACCTACTCATCATTTTCATGTCTCTCTGGAGCACCCATATCTCATTGAAAGCGGCTTTTATTTTTTTCAAAGATCTACAAAAGTAGACGATAAGTGCCTGGTCTTTTGGTGTTATCAGAAACATGTATATTTCTATACAATGAGGCCAAATTTATTGAATTTTATATGACGTTATGCCTCCCCAAAGCCACTTTAAATGGGGAGTAATAAGAGGGGAGTTCGAAGAAAGACTTATGGCGAAGCAATTTACATGAGTGAAAAACTTAAAAGACAACTCTGCTATGGAATAAACATAGTCGTCCAAATACCTACCTATCAATTGGTAGAACACCAAAATGAATGAAGGTGTATTCATTTATGAACTTCGACGTTTAGCGAGACCGTAAAATTGTGAACCTTGGCGCCTTGATCGAGCAAATTGCATCAAATTTAAAAAAAATGCTTTGTTGTCCTATGTTGGTCGGATTAGGAATTTTATGTATTTCATAGTGAAATGAAGTCGTGGGAGTGTCTTCGGCTATCATGGTAATACCTCATCTCACCCATTCAAAATCGTGAGGTAATAAAAGTTTTATGTCAAGTTACCCGTTTCAGGGGCTATTTCCCATCTTTATTAAACTACACAATGAAAATATATTAAATATAAATTAGCAAATAATTTAATTGTTTTAGTAATATGCTATCGAAGCGAATTAAATTCGCTCCAAAATGATGGCCTGTGCATTTGATACGGCCTTTTCCACCAAACAAACTCCAAAAACGTATCCCCATTCTACGTCAGTCTTATACTCTTATGCACCCTGTCCGTTTCAAAAGTATATATACCCGAGTTTGAAGTAGCGTAGTTACATAACGACTCATTCGATTACAATGTAGTTTACATCAAAATGTAGCTTATTTTAATCTGCGTTGAGCATATGTAATGAATATTTTTTATTCAATTTTTAAAGGTATGTTCTTGAGGTGAGAAGAGAAAAAGTACCCGTTTTTCGGAACTCTTCGCGCAATCCCTGATTCGACGGGCTTCTAAAACCAAAACCAATAAATATATATACGTTATATTTTAACCACGGCTAGATCGTACTTTTATAAATTCGATTCCGAAGTTTTAATTCTATAACTTTATTTTAACATGAGTTGTTGTTAGCTATGTGACGTAAAATTTTCTCAGCAACGAAAGATCCGAGAAACGCGCGCGTCGCACTGTCGTCTTTGTCTTGGCGTTGTCTATGTGATCTTGCAGTGCTTTTGATAATACAGAAAGTAGTTTATTTTATATCGATTTAAGATTATATTCAATTTTTCACTGGAGCTACTGCCGGCCGTCGAGAAGTACTTGCGATAGTTCAATTGGCCATTGATGATATACTGCATCGGTTGCTAAGCTCACTTAAAAGGTGGCATTCAAGTCGCGTCTGTAAACGAGTAATGATTCACACATCAATGCCTCTCATCGCAGGCATGCAGGCTGGAAAACGTTGCCAACCCTACTTTTAATGTTTTCCCCCGTACTCTAATTGGAGGTATGGCAACATAATGGTGGGTAAAGGACTAATTAACGCATTTGGAATACATTTTAATGCTCTGCAACCGTTGAGATCTGGCACTGGGTAAGTGCGCTGAGAATGGCCTCTTCGTAACTCGATGCGTATCGAAACATTTCAAAGGCTAATTAGCTTCCTATGCCGAGTGTGGAGATTGACAGACTACCTTGGTGGGAGAATTTTAGCGGCTTCTTGTCCCTTTCTGTGGATGGTGCCTGGATGGGTTACGTTGACACTGTTCCCTTTTTCAGCGGCAGTCTCAAGGTTCACCTACTGCATTTTTAACGTAAGCCCAAATTAGTTCGATGGAATTCAGCTCGCAGTGAGCCCCTGGTGTCCAAATTAAACTTACGTCACTCCTGAGTTCTTTCACAATCTTTTTCAGCTTCCTCTCTGTTGGGACAAAATATTGCCTACCGTGATTAATCAAAGTCGATTTTGTTAAGCACTCAAAATTAGGTGCATTCTCCGGTAAATGGATTTTTTCCTTACAAGCCACGCGATAATAACGGCCTTCTTTCACGACATCGAAGGATTTTTTGCCTCATGGTACTACTAACTAAGGTAGACCATTGCGCATGTCGCTGGCTACGTGACGTCATGCGTGACTCCGACTGGATTGCATTTTCGTCGGGCGACGCATCCGTAGCAAGGAAGCATTTTTCTCTGGTTTACACTTCCAGAGTCAAGCGGCAATGTCTTTATGTGCGGCATTTGGATGTAGCGATAGCTATCGTAAAGGCAAGGGAAAAGTGACGTTTTTTCGTTTCCCTAAGAATTTGGAGAGGAGAAGTAAGTGGATTCACGTCTGCCGGAGACGAGACAACTATTCAGTTTCGTTCAGCTAAACTTTATCTTTATAGAGATGCCAGTTCATAAAACCCTAAAACTTTCAGATAAGATAAATGTATTTATTAAACAAGCTAAATTTTGAATGCCTATTTTTTTATGGTTAAAGCTATCAAATCTATTACACAGTAGTGATACAAAATTGACATTCTAATACTAGCATATATCATTACATTAATGCATAGTCCACGGCTCATTCTATTTCGTAACAAATATATTTACTTATTTTAAACACTGGTGAATGTTTAAAAATCGTTATTTAGGTACATATATCAATTTCCTCCAGTTTTGCTTAGTAATATACCACTAGGTTTTTTCCCCAGTAGATTTTCTCTTCATCTCATTGACCACTTCTATTTATACTTATTGCTTAAGTATTCTAAATATTTCATAGGTGAATAGTTTATCCAAATTCTGAATACTAATTATAGCAACTCGATAACCGTCTTCTTCATATCCTCTTTGAATAAGATTTATGTTCTCTCAGTCTACACTTTTTCAAAAGCCTCTTTAAATCGATAAAAATTAATCTTTTAAAATAATATTGAGGCTTTTGGTTAATTCAATTTAAATTCAACTCAACTTCCCAACGTTTCTGTTTATTTTTAAGCTCTCATTAGGGCATTCGTTTGTTAAAAATATATTAATATTTCAAATCCTGGTTAACATGAAAGCAATGCATAAACCACAATATAACACCCAATGAATTCATTGTTCATGAATTGTTCATCAATTCATTATTCATTCTAATTGAATTAGGCCTGATTTCAGCTGGAACTTGGGGGTTAATTATTTCTGGTTTGTATGTACGGTCAAAATATTGCAAGCACTTTTCCACATTTACAATTACTGTTTGGCAGTCATTGCGTGCATTGACTCTTATTTATTTTCACCTCATTCCCATATTATATACATAAGAGCTGTTGTGCTTGGGGAAAAATGTTAGGTTGCCAGCCTGAAGTCGTCATCTTGACCATGGTTCAAGTCTCACTCATGTCATTATTTTTTTCCAAATTTTTAGGCGTATCAGTTCATTATTCACGTTATTTTTGGCTTGGAAGCTATTATACTTAAACTTTTGCATTTTTATAACAAAATTTACGGTATTTTACAATCATAAAAATTCCAGTTAAAGTATAGACTCTGTTACTCTAACTCAATATATTATTACACTGCCGTGTATTGTTTTTTATTCGTTGCATCAATCACAGAAAGGTTTTTATGGGAATATTCCTCAGGGTATCCATTGATAATACGCAAAACATTTAGTCTCCACTTGGTGACGTTCGTATTATATTATGGTGCGGTCACTATAAATCTAAGGTATTGTCTATGAAATATCCATTTCATTTGGTGTAGCACGTCTATTAACTTTACATTAATAAGAGACCTGAGCTTATTTACCGAGTTTCAATGATAGTTAAAGATTCTGGGCGCTTGATGTAATTTAACTGGTTTAAAATATTTAGATTCATATTCTCAACGCTAGCCAAGTAAAACAGCTCCCTATGTGCAATATTTCATACTGTCTCACTCAAAAGAGGCAGACGACATTGGTCTTGGAACTATTTGTGGAGAAGTATAGAGTGGTAGTCATAGGACAGCAATAGTAGCTTTGATGAGTTAATGCGTCAGCACTCGCGTAATTATACGAGAGATTGTAAAGTGGCGCCACTGCATGAAATCCAGATGACGTAGATGCGCAAACCGCGATCGTTTTCGTCCACCGGAATGGCCTACCTAATTCAGTAGTACCATGTTTTGTCTTGGGATCCATCATCGTATGATACGGTGCCTGGTCTAAAACTACAGCGGATCTGGGAGGAAGCAACGACAAAACTTTACGAAACCACACCTCGAAGTGTCTGGCATTCATCTCAGAATGGTAGTCATCACCATCCCTTTTCCCCACAAAACATAGTTCGCCACCCTCGAGCAAAATGATGATTCGTTTCCCAGCTCCTGAGGGGGTCTTAAAAGCACCAGCCATTCACCTCCTGTATTCGCCCCCGGTAGATACTATACCCAAGCTGGGAAGAGTCCACAACGTTTTTTATATTTAAAAGTATGATGCTGAGAGCACCAGGACTGGATGCAGGATGCACCAGGACTCATCAGTGTAAAATATTTTATATCCACTGTCCCTCAGCTTTTTAATTCTACGGAGAAAATTATGACGAGTGGCAGCAGTTTTTACAGACTCCATCATCATTGGCTTTTTACAAAATTTCTGATACCTAAACCCAAAGTTCTGCATCAAAGACCGGAGCTTAGGCAAGGAGAAACCCGGGCATTCGGACACAGACTCAACCAACTTGTCCTTCATACTTTGAAGAGTTGGTTAGTGTTGTTTGAATTTTTATGGTCCATCATTGCTTTGTATCACAGGAGTAATTAAATTAGTGCGGTTTCGAATAAGAGATTTTTTTTATTTGCCAAATAGCCTGTAATAGTTCACAACTCCATCATCTGTGGTGTTGTTTCAATCTAATGCATGCCTCTTTCAATAATTCTCGTGATTCTCGTTAAATTTCGTAAAATATCCAAAATGAGAATGCCTACAAAACAAAGGTTACAAGATGAAAAAGCATCCAATTTTGAATCTAAAAGCCAAAATTGCCATTCATAAAACGTTCCAAAAATTTCAGATGCCACAGAAACTTAAAGCGACAGCGCCAACGACAAGTGTCCAAGAAATGGAAGTTAACTGTAAGCGCTTATAATTGTTCATTCATTTCAACCGATGCTTATTACCAAGTTACAAGAAGACGCATCACGCAATAAAAACCTACGGTGGTGTCTCGGTCGCTACCTGTCAGTTACTTTTTTTCTTCAAGAGAAAATTCTCCGCAAATTTCTCCGACGAATTCCCGAAGCTCGTGAAAATCGCTCGCTCAGCACCAATGCTCTCGGACGCGCATTGAAAGATGTAGTAATGTTCCGCGGTCATTTCTACACGATCGCTCGCTCGTGCATAATGCCAATGTTTCCAGCGGATCCAGAGGTGTCCAGAATCGTGACCTTGTATGTATCGGGTTGGCAAAAGTTGCACTCTCTACGCAAACGATAACGATTCGTCTCGCGATGGAGAAAAGAATCGACGTTCAGGGAATACGATTTTTCTTCGGAACAATGGGGTACGCAGGTTGAAGGGGTGGAGGTGACGCCTCCACAGAGCCTGACGACCTTCGTCGTTCGTTAAGAGAGGCTTGCAAAACCAAGTGGGTTGCGTCGTTTCGTCCCAAGAGCTCTTGAGGGAAACGGTGAATGAGCCTGTTTGCCTTTGCAATCGGTAGAGCCCACGTGACATGGCCCAATATTTTTTACCTAACGATCGGATGAGATATTGGTGCGATAATCAGGATGAAAATTAGGCGATTTTTCTGCTTAAAATACACTAATAATGCAACCGATTTTGCCTCCATTAGTAATTAATTTTTAACGTAATTCTTGCACAAAACTGTCTCTAAATATCTGTTGGATTAACTAATAATGAAGGCACCCATTTATCTTAGTTTTAGAATTACTAACAAATGGCTTCAATCATTGAAGGAAAAACGATACTTTTCCGTTATATGGAGGCCACCTCAATACTGCGCGCTGTAGTTGTTTATTTACGTTTTTTTTCTTTTAGTATCATAACCCGCGCACCGTACGGCAACAATGAGTTATTGTTATCTCTAACCGTCATCACCATCTGCCATAGTCACTACATGTCCTTCATTTCAATTCAGTCTAGTTCCCGACGTGCGTGGTAATCGTTATCTGTCGAGTGAGCCAATTTTTGTGGTGAAATGAGTGGCCCTACGTTGATATGGGAGTTACCAAACACTGAGAAAGACGCTGTGTGTCTTTCTTACAGTCCAGAAGACACATCTCGACACCATTTAGACTCATATCTCGCCTAGTTCACGAGGCTTACGGTGGCCGGTGACAATCCCTTTAACAAGCTCCTCGGCGACATCGCCAAGTTCTGGTATTACAATGAGGACGAATATTGAGTAATTCCATTTTGATCATGAAAGTCCAAATATTTTGTTTTGTGTGATTAAAGTTCAATTCTCTCTTAATGTGTCGTTTTTTTTCTTCAAATATTTGTACCCTACCCTAGCCACCCCAGCGCGCAGTATTGAGGTAGCCTCCGTATAACGGAAAAGTTCCGGAAAAACTGTTATTTAACTCGATATTACGCTGCAGTTGCATTTTCGTGTTGGAATCACTAATGTATATATTTTCTGAATAATATTTAATCGGAAAGTAGCCTTTACAAAGACCACACTTAGCACATCAAACGCGACCCGGGTTTCATCGATTTATCATCACCTATTGATGACGATAAATCGTTGAAACCTGGGTCGTGTTTGATGTGTTAAGTGTGGTATTTGTAAAGGCTATTTTCTGATTAATTATTGTGAAAATATGGAGGACCACAATGTTACTGAAGAGAGAGTTTTATTTATTCCCTGAATAGTTTTAAACACATGTATCCAACAATTTTATTCAATTAATTTATTCAAAATGCTTAAACGGCATTTAAGTGACAACTATTTTTTAAAAGCATAGTCATGTTATTAATGGAAGAAGTTCTTTTTAAACGACACAAAATGAAATTTGGGAATCAATTATTAGTTTTGACGTACGCATTCAATGAGGAAAAAAGCGTTAATGTAGAACATTTGATCTGAAATGAGCGCTGCCGAGCAACAGTAAGCTGGAAGGTGAAGCAAAATACGACATATTGTTGGATGCGTGGAAGTCTAGGCTCTTTATTGTCTAGGATGTACCTATTTGTAATTCGTTTATGGTAAACTTTCATTTTTTGGCGCAAGTACTTTATTTTTAAATTGAAAACATGAAGGAAATTTTTGGATTGACACCAAAGATATTTCAATATTCCCATAGGGTTATGCGTTTGATAATATATTGGCTACGACCTGTTTTTATAACAAGCAACGCTCAATTCAGTCACCAAAATACAAATATTGATTGAATAATTGATCGCTAATAGATATAATCTGATGATCACTTTTTTACCTATATTAATTAAAACCATCTACTCCGGAGATGTAGGTCTAATTATTTATGATTTATTATTTATGACCAAATCATGATTAACACGTAAAAAGAAATACAAAAGGAACTCTGAGCCGTGAATTAGCATAATAAATATACAAAAATAAAATAAACCATATACAATTAGACCTGAATCTCTGGAGTAGATATCACTAATAAATGTTTGCATTGAATATCCGGCAGTTTTAGTTTCTAAACAACTAAGTTTATATTTAAAAATGGCACAAAATATTTAACGTGGAATTACTGAGAGGGTTGGAATGTTCCTACTGGGGACTCGTTCGCGTTTTTCGTGTGGTCAGCGTTACAACATCTTAGTTTGTCTGTCACATCGAAGTGATCTTCCCTTCTTAGAACATAATAATAACCATGGGGTAACATATTATACTCATTTATTCAAATAATGCTTAATACCGTTTTTTTATCATATTCCAGATTGATGCGCAGAGGCATTCCTTAGCCTTTATTCTATTTTGTGCGTGAGTGGTGTTGGTTTAACTACGATGTTTAACCACTTGAGAACGGGACTAGATTTTCATTTATTTTTAAGACATTTAAAAAAAATTATCATTGGTAAATATATCACCTTACCTCATCGCCATTAGGGAAAAAATATCTCTTGTCTATAAGTTAACTCGCCAATTCATAGCACCGTTCCCAAAATATATCTGATGCAGGGTCATATATCAACGTGGCGTTTACGCCTCGGCGGCATAACTGGATGAAGCACTCAGCGTGATAAAGAGAGAGATATCAGGCGTAATATTATGGAATTTAAACATAACTTAGACATTTAAATTGCAATAAGAACAATAAGAACAAACATTTTTGTACTTTTCCACAGTTTTTTTTATTTCCCGTACTGCGATTTTCGATGCTAATACATCATCCTCAGGTACTTGGCGTAAATACAAATATTCTATGGAAGGGACTCGGGTATATGCATATAGGTTGAGCAAAGGAGGAGGCGGGAGGAGAAAGTGGGTGGAGGGAGGAACATGAGCGGTGAAATAATCACGTCTGTTAGAAATTTCAAGATAGGAATAGAGATTCAAATAGGTTAAGGATAGCAAGGGGGAATGGTTCAGGTAAGAGATGTCATACAAAAGTGCTTCATGTCTATTGTGTTGTACAATCTTCAGTTGTTCAAGCACATCCAGTCGTCGTCCTTTGGGTTCAATGTGGAGGTAGTCTGGACTAGGGATTTGAAATTTAAATCCAGAATCGATTTTCGACTTTTGATTTTGGTTTTTAAAATCGATTTTCTAAAAATTCTATTTTTTGTCCAAAACAATCGAAAAATCGAAATCGATATTTTAATGTATTTGTCTGCTGAAATACGAATGTGCTGTTGTAACAAAATGAAAAATATGGGTTAGTGGAAGCACTAGGGATAAGAACTGAATACGGTTAAATTTATTAACACAATATATTATTTTAAAGATATTAATAAGGTATGCAGGGAAGTAATAATCCATACTAGATAATTACATATAGTTTAGTAGCAATAAGAATTGTACCTTTATTGAAAAGTGGGCATACCTACCACAAAATGAAAAACAGAATTTTATTTATTTCTTGTTTGCGAAGCCGTGGAACAAGTGTTCCTCAGGGATGGACCTTAAAAAACTAACCTATTTATATGTTTTCCGGATAATCGATTTCGCACCTGTGTTGCAATTAACCCGGCGTGAGAAAAGAGTCGCTCACACGGAACGGTAGAGGCAACTATAGATAAAATCCTACTGGCTAGTTTGTATACGTGGGGATATTCTCCCTTAATCTTCTTCAATTTTCGATTAAAATCGAAATCGATTTTCCAATCCCTAGTCTGGACGCCAAGTACCTGAGGATGATATATTGGTAACGAAACGCGTTGTACGGGAAGTAAAAAAAAGCTGTGGAAAAGTACAAACATTTTAGTTCTTATTGAAATGAATATCCACATGTTGGAGTCTGATTCCGTCATTTATATTTAAATTGAAATATTTTCCACAGATAAAGATTTATTCGACCCGGGTTTCGATGCACTGCATCATCATCAGGTGGGGGAGAGGTTTAGGTAATTGAGGGAAAGAGCGGGGAGTGGGGGGGAAGGGTTTGGGAGGGGGAAAGTTTCTAGGGGGTGAGGGAGGAAGGGATGAGTATTAGGTACACAAGAATATGGTTATACATTTGAAATGTGAAAAACCCGAGAAAGTTCGGGACATCACTCTAACGAACTTTCTTGGGTTTTTCACATTTCAAATGTATACATATACGCCATGATTTGCTAACTGTATGTACTTACCTGATGATGATGCAGTGCAAAGGGTCAAATAAAACTTTATAATTGGGAAATTTCAATTTAAAGTTCTATACTACTCGGCATGATATCGAGGGATTCGGGTTCGAGTCCCCGAATTACTATTATCTCTGCGATCTAGCACTGGTGTGCACTCAAGGTAGTTGGAGCGAGATAGTTTCCTAGTCATAATGGAGACCATATTCATATTTTATTTTTTAATTTCATCGTCTTTTTGAAGTGCGAATTAAATACTGTAGTATAATTTGCACAAAATTTAGTAATATATGTCAAAACTTCTCGGTGATTAAATGAATACATCCAAATAAGTCTCTAATTTGACCCATTTTTTCACGCTGTACGGACATGTAAAACGGAGTGGAAGTTATGGCTGGCCTTATGTTGGCCGATTACATCAAGTATCTCCTTCGCTCGGTGATCACTCCGAAGGTGACAACGAAACTCTGAATTGTCCTCTTGGGATTAATTAGGAAAGACGTCTGAAATTAAATAAAGTCGCGTCTTTCCTGGTTGTTAGTTAATGGCCAACGTCCCTGCAACACGTACTGAACGACCACATTATTGGTGATGGCTATTTTTATTGTGTGGATAAAGCCAACGCCATACATTTCAAAAAGCATACGTTATTCACAAATTCAGAGTGGAGACCATTCCCGCATATTGTTTTTTTTATGGTTACCTAGGAAATTATAATGCCCAGGAATATCTCACCGTGTGGATTTCTCGGTAGAACTTTACTAGGAGTTTACAGTAAATTGTGGAAATTCACCATTAAAAATGTTACTTTACTTGATCAATATTCACACCAGTATCTCCCAATTCAGACTCAGGTGCGTTACATAGTTACAGGGTCAGAAGAGTCTTAACTCAGTTTCAAATCTCGTACCCCACTAACCTTGAGAAGACGTTCTATATGCTGCACCTTCACTTTTCTCGTATCACTTGAACCGAACATAACATCAAAGCTGTTTCATTAATGCTAAAATAATAATAAAAAAGGAATGTCAGTTGGTTTTGAAATGGAGGAATCCCTACAGACATAGAGATCAGAGTAGAATAATCAACTTCACAATTAAAAGGAAGCTTCTGGACTAAAAGAAAATAGATAATGTTTACAGATCATTAAAATCAATCGTATTATGTGTCACTCAATGACTTTGTAGCAGCTAAAAAAGGATCTTTCAAATATTGGTGTCGAATAAAGGTACTCAAAGATTGAATAGGCATACAAAATCACACGAAAAACAGTCTGCAGAAGAGTATAAGAGCTTATGCCCAATGGAGGACACCAAACGGAATTCTTAGAACTCATGAAATTACCGCCAACAAGAACTACGTTGAGTGCAATGGATGTAAAGATGAATGGAGACGGGTGGGTAAATTATCATGTTGCAATCAATTCCCAGGCTTAGTTGGCGGAATGCTAAGGGTACCAAAGTACCCAAGCATCACTTGCACAAGTACTGAAGGGTTCACGAAAGACCTATTCACGACCATCCAAAAATGAGCCGAGTGATTTTTGTCACATATTTTACCTTACGTCAATAAAACAGTATGTGGCTCTCAGATTAATAGCACTCATTTAGTAGTAGTATTTTTGTTTAACGTGCTTCGACGGCTAAGGTCATTTTGCACTTACTGTCTGCCACGTGCCACGTGCAGACAGGGTCAACAGCACTTGGACGAATCGGAGGATCACCCCTCCAAACTCGAGCCGAGCCCTACGATGCTTAACTTCAGTGACTGATCGGGAACCAGTGTTTCCATCTTGGCAGGCCGTTGCCTTAATAGCACTCATGTTTCTCACTTCTAAATACGGTTTATTACCAGTTAGCGCCGTTGTTACATGAATTAATACATTGTATTTTTAATTCTGAAGTTATATTTTTTGCACTAGAGCATTTTCTAATTACATCGCTTAGATAAATGATACCGTATCACATGCAAGATATTAACTGTGAATCTAGCCTTTTGCTTCCATAACAGCCTTCATCATAATTTCTCTGTCGAGTGATTATATTTAGTTTCTTGACTAGTCATTGAACTTTTAATTGAAGTTTTTATTTCAAAATTTAAGGTTTTTGCATCGAAAAATAAATTGGAAAAGTATTTAAGCTTAAATTGCCACTTGCACTTCCAATATGAGTTACGGACTAGAGAAACGAAATAATTCTTAATTCACCTGGTGGGGCTCATATCTCGCATTACTATTCCAAACTCATCAGTCATCTTTCAATCTTCTTTTTCAATCATTTACTATTAGTAAGGCCATTTAAACCCCGAAAATGCTAACAGCGAAGTATTCGCTCCTGAGGACGCTCGCTGCAATGCGGAATGTATCGCTGAGCTACAAAATGTTCACCAAAATGTTCAAAATGGGTTGCCAAAAACGTCGTCCTAATAAGTGAGATTATATCGTTAATGTTGGCATATAAAAATCGTTCTGACTACATTTTCAAAAAGATCGGCAAGTTCCCTGAAGTATGCTAGTCCAAAATTCTTTTAAATTTAATTCTAACATTTATGTTAGGTACATATCCGCTTATTTCCTGTTTTACAATGAACTCATTACAGTGTGGCACATTGAACCACTGGAAAATTGAAATCCTAATGATTCAGTGCAATATGAAAGACATGTGATGCCTGCAACGTAATTAAGAACTAAAAAATGCACAGCTAAAAAATACATCATTATCAGGGAAATTTATCGGTTTCAGAACTGTGAATATTCACATGTGTATTAGTAAATAATAAATGTTTTTAAGAATATAATTTTACTCAAAAAATTTGATTATATATAATAAGTTTGTGAAGACTATTTTGCATTGGAATGCAAGTTATTAATTACTATAAGCATATATTTATATAATTATGAAATTAGAACATATTGATATCCTGAATTTTTATCTCACCATTCAGGCAACCATAGCCATGCAACTTAACTCGGAATCCGCTCTAGAAAATCACGAACCGCAGCAAAAGGCTTCGATTAATGTTACGTCCACAACAGTGTGTTTTGTGAATGACTCCATCAGTATTTAGCGCACCTCCACAGTAACCTTACGCATTATGCGGTGTTCCTACTACCATGGCGTATTCCTAATAATGTTATAATATGTTTAGAGTCCGATTTTCTGGCAAATTTACGCAAATCGCTTAAGATATAAAATATATTATCCATGGATCCGAACTATATAAGACACGCACTTAAGCCTTGGCTTGAAAATCTCTGATAACCTCTCAAAATAACCCTCCCTGTAAGTATTATTTTTTTCTTTAATAATAATACGAAATTATTGAACATGACTCTCACTTTTCTGTTTTCCCTCTGCATGGCCACTGCTTAGCGTGTCACTAGTCACGTAGGCAGGTGCAAGGGAGAAGAACGGAAAGTTTCACCGATAAGCGAGGGCCCAAAAACTTGGTTTCACACGAAGTGGGCATGGGATTGCTTGATCACCGTAACTAATAACATGTCACACTGGAAAATTTGGAAAACATTGGACAGATTTTGATAGGAAAATAAGTACTTCCATCAAAGCTTCATAGAAAGCATTCATCATTCATATTCAAGAATTTCATAGCATATCTAACGCAGAATTTAGTTGAGATTACTCAACCGCTAATTTCTTTTAATGCCACGAGCATATGTAATTTCTGACGTGTATAAAAATGATTCAGTATTAATAAGCAGTAATTAGTTAGTGGTCGAATCTAAAATTTATCGAATCTGAACCGTTTTTATCGAATCTTGAATCCAAATCCTGCTTTCACCAAATTATGTCTCAGTTCCACCAATCCATATAAAAACAAATTTAAAACCATGTTTACATTTCCTTGTACGTTTGTGAACCATAGAAACTCTACCAAATATCTTCAACCTTGTCACTCGATCATCTTTATTTCTCACGAATATTTCGCAACAAATAATTTTGCGATACAAACAGACGTATTAGAAAATTTTAGCTCTTAATTTTTATTAATTTGGTAGGTAGAACGATTAGAATATTTTTAAATGCCTCTATGAAAATATTGCTGTACATTGAAGTATGGCGGATAATTTTCGAGAACCCAATTCGCTAAAAAATGAGATTTTAATTAAATACATTTAGTTGGAATATATTTAGCGTATGCTTCTCCCTTCCTTAGCTTTACTACATTCTAGAATAATGACTAAATCTTTTTAAATTTCGATTGTGTTTACGAACAGGCATGGGCTAATCTCGAGAAGAGTAAAATACGCAGTTCAAAGTTGTGAGAGGAATATATTAGTAGTGACCCTGAACAATCAAATTGATTATCCGTATTTCGTAATTAATTATCTCATCTCATAAATTAATATCAAATCATGATAATATCAATTAGAATGCCAATTTACTGGATGTGAGACAGCATTATTTAAGAAGGAATTTAAAAAAGAGTGAGAAATCTTTACCATAGTCAAACCAGTCTCCAGTGACCTTCAAATTGTATATATTTTCTTTATCAATATAAAACTTAGTTACGTTCTCCGTTTTCTAAATTTAGCAGTTATGTATCAATTTTGAGTACTCCAAGATAGTTTTATAGGTTTCCTTGCTTTCCATTTCTTCGTATCCCATTCAAGAACCCAACTTTTTTTTGGCTGATCGATTGGAGAGAAAACCGTCTGAAGTAATTTCCACCGACAATGTAGATGCGTGAATTGGCAAGGAAGGATTATTTGGGGATTTGAGGAGAGGAGGAGAGAAATCCGAGTTGAAATCAGCCTGTTCTTAACGAAACGGGGCAAGATGTACTACAAAGCTTATCGTCCCATCAGAAGGGTGGACACCACGCCGTGCTGATCGCGCGTAGATTATACAGTTCCGGTGAGTGCGAGACTCACCCCTACCGGTCAATTGACAAGTGGCGCACTTGACATGAGAAGAGTAATGTCGTGTTTGTGTGAAAGAGGTAACTTAAAAACGAAGTAATATTGTGAATACACAGCAGAAAATATGAATTACAGGCTAAGAGATTACATGATATGGCAATGAACAATATATAGGGCAGCCTCACAAAAAAACAAAACAAGAGGATGATGGAGATCTACGTTAGAGGTAATCAACACTTGGCACCCAGATAGGGATCGGGATTTCGCAAAGATTTCAACGGAACTAGCGAGAGTTAATAATTTTATATGTTTATTGTTCTCTGGCTAGCCAACTTAGAACAAATACAGAAATTCACACCAAATTCAAGAGTTAGAAAAAAAATAATAATTTTTGTATAGTAATTAATGTTGTGGATTCCATAAAAGTTAGCAATATTCTATTACATTCTCCATTATTTACATTTAAAATCAAAAAAATTACTGGGAGCATCAACCAGTCCACATAACAATGTATTAAAATAAAAATTTATAAAAATACGCATTATAATCAGGGAGTTTAACATGATATAATGTTTATTTATTTAGACAATATATAAATAGATGAGATACCTATCTATGTATAAAGATGAGATACGTAATGAGTAATTTTCTACAAATATGGATGGCTAAGAAAAGTTGGACATTACGTTACAAAAACATATAAAGTTATGATTGTTTTTTTAGGTACTGGTAATATTTTATTTTGAACATTGTCATTGTACGGATGCAATTTATACTCTATAGGCTGGGAGTTATATAATGTTATGGTATTGACCCCAAAAGATACTTCGCATGCATTTTTTTTATGAACCGCGTCTTCGGGATGGGAAGCTATTGCTCTAGACACCGCACTGACTCAATATCCATCAACTATTTTATAATCTCCTTCCTGCTTACCAAATATTCTCTCCTAATACTACGGCCTGCAAAGTCCTTCCACCCATGTTTCTCCGCCAATTAACTTAAATATGCCTTCTCCAGGTTTCTCAAAAGACCTAATATAATTTTTCGACTTTTCCATGAAAACCGTGTTCCCAAAACCGAGTAATAAATGGTACTATTCTACCTTCGTTTTTTACCGTGGAGCTCAATTTTATGAGCCATTCTTAGACTCTCGTTATGTTTATCTCGCTGCGAAAAAGCCGTAAAATTATTTTACATGTCATTTTCACGTATACTTCTTACTATTGAAAAACGTGTCAATCTGTTACCTTCAAAAATATTCTTCCTAGCATAGGCTTAAAATACAAAAAATGAGTAAATCAAATGGAAATTTAGTGTTTAACTGTCTAAGGCATAACTGCCATTTTTGCAGGAAACTGTCATAACAAGCAATTTTTCTAGTAAATTCAATTTTATTCAAAGTAAGACACGGGCTTGTATTGGATGCAGAGTTGCAAAGAAATAACTGAAATTTTGAACCCAAAATGCTAATATTTAATAACTTTCGCGCTGCAGTTGGCTCCTATTTCTGTAAAAAGTGCTCTTTAGGAATGTATTCGTTCAATAATCTTCATATTTTGTGCCTTGATTTTGCTTTCCAGTATCTAAGCCATCGCTCTAGAAAAATAAGTGCTTCTAAATCAATACTTTCGAAAAAATGGGATCGTTCATTTGTTTTACCCCATGCAGTCGTGAATGAACTTCTAAACATGAAAATAAATATAAGCTCGTAGGCTTCCGCGGATGTAGTGTTGACTGTTTCGTTTTTCGGGATTCGCTCCGCGATGTTAAAATTGCAAAAAACAATATTTCGCCGGTCCTCCTGCCAGCTTCATCAGGTTAACTGAACTGATTCCTTAGTCTTGCTCGTCTTAATATATATGAGTGAGGACTCCCATTGTTGCCGGAATGTTTATAGTTTAAAAAAAACCCTAAAAATATGCCTTCAAGTGCATCAACGGGCAATTAAAAATAATAATTACCGCATTTCTGAAATAGATCTCAGCGGCCCCACTCATAATTTCAACTTTGAGGAGACAAAATTAATATCAAAGGAGGTACGCTTTTACCCAAGATTAATCAGGGAGGCTATAGACATTGCGAAGAGACCGGAGAACGTCAACCGAGAAGACAGTTACACGTTGAGTAGAAATCTTAAACGATTTTTTTTTAATTTAAAAATTCCGGCAACAACGGGAGTCCTCACTCGTACATATAAAGACGAGCGAGACTAAGGAATCAGTTCAGTTAACCTGATGAAGCTGGCAGGAGGACCAGCGAAATATTGTTGTTTGCAATTTTAACATCGCGGAATGAATCCAGAAAAAAGAAACAGTCATGAAAATAAATAAAATAGAAAGCATTATGGCGAGGAGCAGCGGTTTTTTTAATCCATATGTATTTGATCAGTAAAACGGATGAATCTCTTGACTCCCATTTTCTCTGTTTATGTTGGGTTTAAAAGAATTGGGCATCTTGTTTATGCATGACATGTACGATCTTTATCGTGCCAACACGAAATATCTACATCAAGAAAAAAAGCCTTCTGCTAAACCGCAGACATATAAGAGGTCTTACTTTCGACACCGTAAGACGGAGAAGTAACTCAACGTTGAAACAGGAACAACTCCGTTTACCTGGAGTTCCCCTTTCCGTGGGAGAGAATAGAATGCCTCCTGCTCTGGAATAAAGTGGTTAATCGAACGCATCTGTGACCGCCACTCCTTCCTTTGGCGAAACCGCGCGTCCGTTGCCGAACGAGAATGTTCCGCTGCATATTTTAAGTTGCGCACTGAAGAATGAAACGCGATCACCCAATCGCATGTGCCAAATGAAATTGGGTCTTGTTCTCCTTGATATTCCTGTTCTCTGTTCGCTTTCTACCATTTGCTGGTAAATATCCGTGTTTCATTACCCGCTCACCCGTTTCCCTATTACACATGGGTTTTTAGGTGCTCCAGCTGCTAAGGTTGTGGCTCTCCACATAAGCCGAGACATTTGTTCCAAATCAGGTGCTAATCATGTCGTTTCGGTGGCTGGAGTATTGATATCCCACCACGGGGTCCAATTTTAAATCCATGCACTTGTGGAAATTGTCATTTTTGCAGTTAGTACTCCGAAAGTGTAGGTATTATTAGCGAAATTGCAACGGCAACGTAATGAATTATGGGCAACGGTCTGCCGCGATGGAAACACCGGTTTCCGATCAGTCACCGAAGTTAAGCATCGTTGGGCTCGGCTCGAGTTTGGAGGGGTGATCCTCCGATTCATTTGAGTTCTGCTACCCCTGTCTGCGCGTGGCAGACGGTATGTGCGAATTGACCTTAGCTGTCAAATCACGTTAAAAAATACTACGTAATGAATTAGATAAAAAAATCATAAACGGAAATTATATCCAAATAGGTAAGCGATGAATCATTCATAAATTTTCAGAACAAAATTTTCCACGATAGGTGGATCATTTTTCTCGGGAAAACAGGCTTTACTTTCATGCGTCAGAACGCCATATTCGCTCTTATTTAATCTTTGGGTGCACTGTGGAGAGCACTTCATGATTAGTAGCATAGAGTAAGTATATTATGATGTAGTTACTCTGTGATAGTAGGTACCAGGCTGCCGGATGGGACGTTAAACCGTGGACCTCTTGCCGCTCTTTCTTTAGGCTAATGCCGATGCCCTATCTCTGTTCTCAACCCTTTCTCTGTTCCCACAATCATCCTATACCTGACAAACCACCCACCTTTCCTTCATAGCTCAAATAAGTTCTCTATTGTCGATCGCCTCCCCAAAATAACGCACCATCTAACCAAAGTCAGTCATAACATTTGTACCAGAGGCGGGATTTGACTCCGGGACCTTTGATTTTCCAGCCCAGAAAGCTATGTACATATATACCATCCTGGTCATCACTGTCAGATCGCTTTTTAAGAAAATGACTGAATTACATTAAATTAATTTACCGATAATAGGTAGGTTTTAAGCCGTGTTTACACGATGCATTTACCCGCGCAAGTACGTGGCTGGACAGATGCGTGAACAGATTCACCAAATTAGAACAGGGGCTATTTTCTGTCCACGCATTCACGCATTTGCGCAATTTTGAGTGTTTACACGGTGAAATTTTGATGGTGATTGTGTTCACGCATCTACCCGCGCGGGTAACTGAATCGTGTAAACACGGCTTTATTGAAAGTCAGAGAAAATCTCTCCAAATTTTTACACGCGCAGGGCCCTATCTACCACTAGTATTTCTTTCTCCATCTCCGCGTACATCCTACCCTTCTTCATCCCGTCCATAGAACCTAATCTCTTTCTTCCCCTTCCACGCTGGCCCAACGACCTTCCCTTTATCACGGCCTTGAGCAACCTATTGCCCCACATTACCACTTCCAGCCAAATACCCTGCTTCCCCCTTGAATGAATGAATGCAAAATACTAATCACTTAAATGCGTATGGACTTAACGTCGCTATATATACCTAAGCGTGGGACCAGTTATTGAGCCACAGTATGTTTTTTAGCCTCATCTTGCTGCTGCCATCCTCTTCAATTTTATCCCATCATGGTATACTCCTTGCTTCCTAGTTGCTGACTGGATTATTATTTGTCTTTTGTTCTTTCAGTTCACATACACCCACTCAATTACCTTCCACTCTTTCTCCCAGTGCTTGCTTTATACCACTCATATATGAGAGGATTTTTCTCTCTTTCAACCTCACACTATGGAAAAACCAAGTGATTTATTTCTCCCTACTCTTCTGCTCGTAATTGGAGTATCCGTTCTTGCCCACTCTTAACAGGAGTCTGCATTAATTCTTGAACCCTTAACTCATTACTCGCCACATTTCTCCTACTTTTATAGCATAGAATTGCAATTTACTTCCTTCTTTCCACGTTTCACAAACGTGTATGCATATGTTCTTGTCCAATTACTTAGTAAATATGTATATCCTTGTATTTTCATTATCGATGCTACGGTGTTATCATTAAGAGACATTCATGCGGCATGAGTATACTCATATAAATGTAGAATATTTATGCATTATTGCTAGTAATTTCTGAATTCTCGTTTTTGAACGATAGATAATGAGATATAAACAGCCTCAGGTAACCAACATTCCTTTCAAAAAGCGTTTTATGGACGAGTACACTATTTCGAGGGTTTTTTCTTTCAGTCGAATTAAAATAGGTGAAAGACTATAGTTTCAATTTCATATCCTATGAAAATTCTGGACCATCACCATGGGACTGAGTGGAATCGATCTCATTTCTCAAAACTTGGCTGATGTTAATTCAGAGAGGACCACATTCGCAACAGTTATTTAGTTGAGAATTGTGTAATTGACTTAAACGTCGGTCATGTGACTACGAGTAATGCACTTCAGGAACTACCTAGCCACATATACTAATGTAGACGACCTAATTGAAGATGTTCTACCCTCTGGCTGCAGCATTCTTTTATATGCAGATGACTGTAAAGTATTTAGAGCAATTAACATTGCGGCGGATTCCCTTAATTTACAGTCATCTCTAAATGCCATTGATAGCTGGTGCGCCAAATGGAAACTGCGCGTGAATCCTGAGAAGTCTGCTGCAATATCCTTCTCCTTAGAACGCAAAACCATCTCCTTTACCTACGAACTTTCCAAGCACCCTATACCTTCTGTTAGTTCCCACAATGACCTAGGAGTTACCTTTGATCAAAAGTTGATGCTCCATGAACATATTTCTGGTATTTCTAAAAAGGCAATGTCGATAATGGGAATTCTCTATCGGCTCAAAGAAATAACGGACCCATTTTCCTTAAAATCTGTGTTTCTTGGATGTGTACTACCCATCCTAGAATATTACTCTCCCATCTGGTCAACTGCGTCCCCCACCACTCTTAAATTTCTCAACCGTCCCCTTAACTTCTTTTTAGCCATAGTCCGTCATCGCGTGCCCTCCCTTAGACATAGCTCATGTGAAGAAATCCTATCATCTCTTGGCTTATCACACCTCTCCCTTCGCCGGCTGACTTCGGACCTTAAATTCCTGCACTCCATCATGAATGGGTCCTTCCGCTCTGATCTTCTTCTTTCCTATTTTTCACTCCGCATCCCAGCCCGCATCATTCGCAATATGAGTCTGTTACACACACGCAAATTCCGTCACTCCATTTCCCAACGATCACTATTCTACCACCTACCTTCATCTTTCAATGCCCTAACTAATAGTCGCCCCACCCTTGACCTTTTCTCCTCACGCAACGTCTTTTTCTCCCTACTGAAACGTAATGCGTAACATTCATGTCATCTTCGCCTCATTCTTGCCTTGTTTATATTTTGAATATTTCTGTTTTGTTTCTACTACTATTGTTGTTTTTTAATTTATTCTGTTTATTGAACCCAATGTAACGGCCTTAGTTGCTGTTTTTGGAGTTTTTGATAAATAAATAAATATGGAAAAGCTGGCTTTAATTAAGAAAATGCTTGGATTATTCCCTGACTGACTGGGCTGACTCAGATATTGATATTAAAGTCATTCCGTAATTTAAGAGTGGCATTCTTACGTTGCCCAAGGTTCATTAATAAGTCCCTACTTGACGCAGCCTTCCCTTGAAGAATGTGCTTACTCACTGCTGTTTCGGCGATCACGGTCCAAATTTTGAGTAAACATCACAATAAGCCCACTAATTTCCAGCCAGGAATGTATCGTAACAAAAATGTTACTCCATTCATAAGAAAGGGGAGAGGGGCATTTTTTTATTTCTGTTCCTCTCTTATACTGGAAGAAAAAATTAGCATTTATCTATTTTCAATTGCCTTGTCCACAGTCTTGGATTTTATATGACTTGGTCAATCATTTTTAACATTTTAACATAATTTTTCTCACTGATACATCACAAAGGCAAAGTAGGTATAGTTCAAGCAAAAGAAGTGTTTACCAGGTGGGGGATAGATGAGAGGTACTTCAAAAGTAAACGTTTGAAGGAAAGGTTTAAGAAGCCTCTTATATAGACTGTAGTGTTGTCTGGTTCCAAATTTTTGTGTGCAAGTACGGAAGATGAGCTTTCTCGAAGATGAAATTTGAGGCTTTCGAGATGTGGGTTTGGAGGATATTGGAGAAGATAGGCGGAGAGGAAGATAAGCAAGGAAATATTGAGCATGGTGGAGGAGGAAGAGTGGTCAGTGGGGTAGATTACAAAGAGGCATAAATGGTTGGAAGGTGTAATAAAGGGTTTTGGACTTTTAAGGACATTAAACGAGGGAAGAGTATTATGCAAGAGGGGAATAGGAAGTTGATGAAGAGTTGGGGTTTTTAACGTCATGAAAGAGGTTTAGAGGTGGGAAAAGTTTAGGACGGGGATAATACAGGACATACCAACGTAGTAATCCGAGACTGGATTGGATTAGAATGGACCCGTGATTCCGAGGTTTCGAAGCGAGAATGAAAGTGTTTTTGAACCAACCAATATTGATATACAACACCTTAGACTCTCAGTGCAGGCAAGATCCAAAGTTAAGGACTTAAAATGCAAAGGATTCGTGATAATCGTTTTAAGCTCCGCTAATAACATTTTTCTCCCCTTCATTCTATGACTGCCAGATTAAATTAATTCGCTTGACTCGCATTAAAATTCCACTTTTCTCTTTCTCTCCAGCAGGATGAACCCAGCCTCCCTCTGTGACCTACGGGGTAATTTGGACGACTCAACGCACGTCTTTCGTATCCAACGGGAGGAAAAAGTGATGGATACACGTAATTGGTGAGCCAGGCAAGCAAATGGCCCCATTGACAATGGTGAGTCAGCACCATTGTCAATAAACGAAAACTTATACCCTGCTCATTGTCATCATAGGGTTTCTGCCAATCGAATTTTAGGTCCATGTCCTGCTTATAATTTTTCTGAACGCGGATCGTCTTCTCTAAGGCTTCCTTCATTTAACTTTCTAGTTTAGTAAACTATCCTACTAGTAATGGCTACCTTACTCACTTGTAATTACTACCTATTATGCTACTAATTAGTTTCCTAGTAAACTATCCTACTTACTTCGCTAAGTATATTTTTACTTCGTGAACGTGACTACTTTGCCAATGTTAAATCCCTTTTAAATTCTTTGTATATTTTGCTTCACATCACACCTTCTAAATTTCCTATTCATATCAGAAAACAGACTTATGGCTTTCAGGACTAATTTGTAGATCACTACACTATCCAGGCTTACTGATACTTTGGGGAGTTTTAGGTGAATCTATGTGCACCAGGTGTGTAACCCTCGCAGTCGATCAAGAATCGCACTCGAAAGGAAATATGGGATTCTAAGAAGTCACTACCCGCGAGGATAAATTCCGTAACGTAAAGTAATCCGTGATTTACTACGTACGTTAGACCTTCGCTAACCCGAACCCGAATAATCCGGACCCCAACATAATCCGCATATGCTTCCAGTGTGCGGTAGGACACTATACAAAGACTGTAGAAGGGATAAGATGTGACCGTTGGGTGACTCTCGCCATCTTTCCATGGCCTTTTGACTTTCTATTAATAACCGTCCTTCTTTGCACTTCACCCCATAAGGGCTTGGAATGTTTCAATAATTAAAATGAAAAACCTTATTTTTCCGTCAAATTTGTTAAGAATTTCTTTAAAAACTACGTGTAATAAAAATAATATTTCACGGTCTTATTTTTGAATAATTCAAAAAATGAAAAATAGGACCGTGTAATATCGATGGTGACTATCAATACAATCCTGTCGAACATTGAAACACTTCGTTAGATGGGCGCACTTACGTGCACTTGCGGGTGACTCCGTAAAAATAAATACCGTGGCAAGTCCTCATCGTGGTATCCTCAAAAGTCGACTTCGATAGATATTGCTGATCCCCATCGAAAGCTACTTCTCCAGGCCTTCGCGACCTTGCGCCCGGCCGACAGAGGGATTTAACTTCATATGTATGGATTTAAACCCGGCGCGTCGGTCGTCCGGTGCCGCGGGTTAGCCGTCTTTCACTTCCGCCCAAGGGCTTGAGCACTCCGGGGAGAGTGAGCAGAGCCGCGGGAGGGGGGGAATGGAGAGGTGAGACGTGACTACGTGACCCGCGGCACGCACCCACTTCGACCATCAACAGTCATTTATTTCTTTTTCCCAGCGCGCGGCCATTTTTTTCCGTAGTAAATCTTCCCTTATTCATGACTTCTCAGGCGTCCCTCCCAATAAATAATATCACGCAGTTGGCTGCTTTGGTGAACCCTTCCTTGTCTAATTGTCACGCTCCGTCACGCTAGAGCGGACATACGGACTGAAATGGCGTTACGCTGGGGAGCAAGTTTTGGTGTGGTTGCTGGAGCACTGGCTTTCCATTCCGAGGTCCTGAGTTCGAGTTACGGCAGTGGTGGTAATGTTTTTGTAGAATTCCGATCCCTACTTGGGTGATTGTGGAGAGCTCTTATATTGCAGACTTCAATAAAACTCTCGGTCACCTTGGCGCCTTTCGATAAGAGATAGCTAATGCCGACTCCGGGTTTCTCTCCACCCTCCCTATATTCCCCAAAAATTGTTTCCCATAGCGACCTAGTCACCTATCTTAAAAAGCGCAAACGATCTCATTGTTTCGGTCTCCTCTTCAAATAACCAACCTGCCTGTTTTTTTTTCGGGAGATCTTTTGGGCCCAACATGATTGTCACGTGAATTTACCTCAAGTTAGTCTGTTGAAGTTTGTTAATGTTATTAAAATGCAGGAATCAATTTCTGCTTGCGTGTGCGTACATTAATAATTGCAGTACCGCAGCAATACCGAATACCTTTGTTTTCGGCATACTGGGTGCCCTAATGATCTATTCAATATGGCCGACGGTGCATTTTAATGGGATCAATATTCTCCTGCATTTTATTGTCTGCAGATACATCTCATCTATATAGTGCCCTGCAAGCTACCTCAAGGACATGTGGTAGGGCGCGAGTTTTTACCAACATACACGGTACAACTCTAAAGGCCGTTTTACAAGGGGCACGGAATTGCACAACTTCTAAGCATGCTTTTCTCAATCGGGCGTGCAATGATTTTCGAATTAGAGCAGGGACTATTTTTCCATCTCGCTTTCATGCATTCGCGCATGCGTTCCTGCAATTCACAGCTTTACACGCTGCAATTTGAAATGCACGTTCGTACGTACATCAGATTGTGCAATTACGTGCCCCGTGTAAAACGGGCTTAACACAAGTTAATGAGACGGACAAAAAATATCAAAAACCTACAAATACCTGTCAAGAGGTGGATTTTCGCCAACATGCACAGCAATATATAATGTTAATGATATGGTAAGGTTACATCTATTTTCTTCTCTATTATATGATTGTGACATTCTAGGCACCACTCATAAATAACGTCTCGCTGTCTATGGCCAGTTTAAGTTCCTCAACCCCCCACCCCGCTGTCTCGCTCCGTCACGCTAGAACAGGTCACCTGTCGTCAATGTGACGTCACGCTGTCCTAATTTGCTTTCTACCCAATTAATCGGATTTGCGCGATGAATGTTACTTCCTTATGTTTCTGAGAAATGCATCACAGCGCCTATTATGGCATTACTATGTCGCTCTTCACGCATGCCATGTTAAACCACCACATAAGTTTGTAAAGCGGTCAACGATGCGAAATGGAATTATAAATCATACATAACAGCCGATAGTCGCAATGACGGCATCAGGTGGATGCTCATTAACACCTGTTCGCGTCCTTATTACGCTGCAAACCCACTTATCAGAGACCAACATTCTTACACACGCGAAATCCAGATTAACTGAATCTGCCGATGGTTTGTGGAGACCCGTGCTGCACGATTAAAGGCTTGGTGGTGTAACGGAATCCCCTACCGAAGATTGGGAGATCCGTGTTCGAGCTCCAGTGAAGAGATAAAATGTTTTCATGTCGACTTCCCAGCCGTAGATGCAATGAATACAAACTTTCTGTAGGCCAAGACTTCTGTAAATATTGAGGTACGTTATTTAAGAGGCTGGGTGCCGCTAGAGACTCGGAGGCTGCGCGCTAGGCTTAGATTGCTTGAGCAATTGATAATAGATCTCTTTAAGAGCGACACGCAGAACATCATATTAGAACCCCACTATATTTCCAGGTCCGGCAGAAACGATAAATTAAGAGAGATATTTTGCCGAACGGATAGGTATTGGGATTTGTTTTTCCCCCGAATAATAAGGGACTTTAATAAAGGCGAACAATAAGGGACTTGCTAGGCGTAATTTCATCAGAGCGTTTCCTTTTTATATGTAAACGGCTGGTGTCCTAACACCCCCCGCCACACGCCTATTGAGGAAGCTTGCGGGGTAGTAGGTAGATGTAGATGAAACAAAAGTATAAAATGGAATATGGATTACATTCGACAATTTTAACCAGTAGAGTAATTGATTATCTCAGTATGGCCGATCTCGCAGTTTATTCTCTCCAATGCTCTTCTGCTGATTCGCGCCCAATGGGCCCGTCAATCTAATCTATGGATATCCAAAGTATGACCGATCCAAAATAGTGCGCACCTCCATTACTTCGAATTGAAGCAGGCGTATGACCCTTCCAATGACACAAATGGCGGCGGAAATGCGTTTAGCGATATTCAATCCGGCCTTCCATATCGCTTTTTATCACCTCGTGCAGCAAGTTACAAAAACAATTATTACGAGCTGCTTGCCTCAGAGAAATTACGCATTATGGATGACAACAGCGATTACATTCAGAAAAGATCCGAGATCTCACGATTGATTACTATACAACCTTCAATTTCAGGGCCAGTTAATAATGACATAAATTTAAACTTTCGACAGCATTGACATCGTCGTAAAATAAAAAAAACAGCACGTGGTTTCGACCCTATGTCATTTTCAAGGAGTTTTTTTATTTTTCCTCTTTCTCATGCATATGCCGTAGTAAAAAATAAAGGGGAAGGGTAAAGAGTGTCTGTAAAAACTGGGTGGAGAAGAAGGCAGTAAGAAGGAGAAATTGTTCGGGTCCACTCCGTACTTAATGCATTAATTGCACGTGCTCTCCAAAACTCAGAAGGAAGGAAGACAAGGGAAGGACATTCACGAATGAGTAGAGTCACGAGGACGAATGGATAGAGTCATTAAGACTGCCGAAAAATGAAGGGTGTATGAATTTTCATTTGAAGAGGCTTCCATGGCCGTTATAAGGGCAAAATAAAAGATCTGTGAACCATTTAAAAATTTTCAAGAGTAAAACTTTATCATTTTTCGTACCAAATGTGGGCCACTGTCTTTAGAACCACAGAAAGTCTCATCCCCACACGATTGGTTATTAAAGTCAGGAGCTAAAACAATGTTACGTCTGTTCAAGCCATAACTTTTTCTCCATTTTATCGTATATATCGATTAGAAATGGATAGAGTTTCAAAAATTACACACCACTTCAGGCCAAATGAAAAATTGTCGGGCTTGGACGATACGAAGTAGGTGAATAGCAATGTATCCCGATCTTTATCGTTGTTTATAGTTTCCTTCATCTCATTAGATATCTCCTTCACAAGTTTTTTAAACATGAACACTTGAACGTGAACTCTCGGCTGATTAAGTTATAATATCTTGCAGCCCATAAGATGTAATTTATGTTTAATTTCGTCTAACGTACTGCTATGCTGCAAACCTCCCAATTTCCTCTCCTTACTCGTCATAAGTAGTCACGGTAGACCTAAGGGGCATCTACTAGGAATCATCTCACAAAGGCCTCAACAACTTTTCTCCTAAAAAATCATATGTCATTGCCGATTTTTTCAGTGCAAGAAATAGTATATTAACTGTACGTTGACATTATCAAGCAAATTGTACTTTCCTTAAGCGTAATATGTCTCGTCTTTGAATTCACCCTATTTTGGGACCGTCCAGAATGTTTATGCACTCTGATAGACATGTAAAAAAATCCCAGCATTTCTGGTTTTCTGGCACAGCATCATCAGGCGAACTTCATTAGTAAAATCTTGGAAGAGTCGATCATTCCGCCATGTTTGGTTTTAGCTATAGTTCGATCAGTTTTATTACTTGTAACCGAGATCAACCTGATGATTATATACGTATACGTAATGGATGAGACCTCCGTTGGCTACGCCTCGAAGTGAATCAACGTCACATTTTATGAATCTATGCAGTTTTAATTGAATCATTTCCAATTTGGGAAAGTTGATTGCGTTCGTGATAGCAATATGGCAGCCCCGAGGGCGTCGGGTGCTTTTTTTGTGGTCGGATAAGCAGTGCGATGACTTATCTTTACAGTTTTGGTAATCGACCGCGGGCCTTCATCTGAACAGAAAGCCCCCCAAAAAAAATAAAACCGCCGACTTTTCAAGGAGCATCGGTAAAACAAAAACCCAAAGAAGTGGCTGTCCTTCACGGTGAAGTGTTGGTCATGAGTAGGCGCGGTGCTCATAGTACAGACATAATGCGATATTCACCGACCTTTTCGAGGTTTCGCATTACCAGTTGTGCTCGCAGTGATGGACGCAGGCAGTATAGGTGTAGCAAAACTTGGTGGCACTCGCTTGTTAAGAGTATGACATAAGAGAGAGGAAAGCATAGTAGTGCTGTGGGATAAAGTGGCCGAGTCTTACTCCAGATGTCAGCCTCCGAGCCTTCCTCCAAGAGTCCTTCGGTACCTTTGCCCGCTCATCAACGCTTGATTTACCCTCAATGACCTCTGATTCTCCGCTGGTGAGTGCTACCAAGTTTCGCTATACCTATACTAATCGAGCCATAGGTGTGCTAAACCTCAAGAGACGTAAACATATGGCAGATCGGTGCGACGACTCGTGCAATATGAATTCAATATCTGTCTGTGGAGTGAACATTAGAAAAAATCTAATTTAAATTGCGATACTTAAGTTTTCATCTGCCATTTCTATGTGGACACCTTGTGTCTAAAAGCCGTTTTACACGATGAAAGATTTTTTACAAACGAATGTACGTGATATTGTGCGTTTGTCTCAACGAAATTAGAGCAGTTTCTATTTTCCGTTCAGGCATTGAGACATTCGCACAAGCGTTCATACTATTTGCCGCTTTATACGTATCGTATTTTGCCTCATGCAAGAGTTTACGGAAGACTTTGTACAAACAAATGTGCTGTGTAAAACGGCCTTAAGCATCTTCATTCAGAGATGTGGTATAGTTATCTTTGTACAAACCATTCCATTCCCGTTTCAATATGTTTAAAACATGTATTTTTCTTTATCGCTTCTCAGCCATTTCATTCTTGTTAGTTCATTGATTTGCATTTACGATTCTTCTCCAAATAAAAAATAGGCTTTTATAATGTGGGTCTGTTATTCATATTAGACCGGAAATGGGGTACCAGGGCAGAAATGGCGATGTAAAGTTTGCAGAGTGATCCCTTCTGAAACAATGACTTCGTAACTAATTACACGATTGATATGAAAGTGTTATCGTTTGATCGGGAGAACGACTACGATGCGACTCTAATGTGATAGCGAGTATATTATGAAGCCAAACGATATATCTCGTCTATAATTGTTTTGTTAAGCCACAGAATTGACTTTATAGAGCAGTATTTGTTGGTGGCAAATACAAAATGCGTGATTGAATTTAAAGCAAAATTTCGCGCCTTGGCCTACGCTAACCGGAGATTCTAGAGAAAATACACGAGAATGAATGCCATCGATAGGACTTCTAATTAATTATCGATCAGTACCTCTATGTCCGTGGCGTAACGATTGAGATGACATCGGGAGCATCGGAATGGTGCTGCGCGCGCCGCAAACGACAGTGACAGCATCTCGTAGACAGCAAAATATAACGGGTTTACGCAAACTTATACACGAAATATCCACGAACGTGTTCCTGATATAGTCACAAATTTTTATGTCTTTCGGCGATTTCCCCTTCAATATTGCCGCTTCCGAAGGCACACGCAAGCTTAAACATTTTCTGAATTTGCTGAAAGTTTCATCAGTATCAAAAGCTTTAAATTTAGATTCTAGTCACACCACTTTTTTTTTAACATTCCCTGATTTGTATTCGAGTCAGTGAAACAATACGGCAAAATTATCTATGGTGATTGTTATTTATGGGTTCGAGAATAGCTCAGTCATAAATCTGAAGTTTGGTTTGCTGCAGCTCTTTGCTCAACTCTCCTATCAACAATACTCTTAATTCCTCCATTATTCTCCAGTTTTACTATCTTCATAACTTTCGTGATGAATTCCATCCCTGGTCTTAATTAGTGATTCATTAAAATCATTTCTCCTTCCATTATCGTTTTCAAAAGACTGTTGTTACAGAGAATGTGCCATTGCCTGTATATTTAATAAATTTTAGTGTCTCAATTTATCATCTCTCTCCAACCGTTCGTAATATGTACTTCATTAGTGACATACGTCGCTACTAATTTATATTTGATTTTATAGTGTTTTTTAAACTTTTGTCATATATGCCACTTTAGCGTCCACCTTAAGGTGGTATTGAGGAATTTAGGTTCGTTTAAGGATTTTTTGTTTGGAAGGGCATACTCAGATTAAAAATTAAGGCAAGAAACGCATTTTAAACAGCATGGGTATGGCAGTGAAATGCATAAATATGAAGTGACATTCTCAACTTCGGTAATAAATCGTAGGGGAAATATAATAAGAGCAATTTCATGGAAATTAAATTTTTAATTTTCTTCATCCATTTGACATCATTAATGCATTTAATACCTTCTTTATCTCACTCATTTATTTGATCCTCTCTCTGTAATAATGAACAGTGTAGTGCAAATTAAAACAACTTCTTTGAACATGAAGACGAAAGTTCGACGGTATGGTTTACAAAAACTAAACTCCATCTTCCTCGGGTAAATACCTACTCCCATTGCTAAAGTCGGCATACAATCAACCTCCCTTCGCCACCAGCATCATTCGTATTTGTCGGAATATTGGTTAGTCAGTTGGTTAGTCAGTCGGCCAAGGGGTTGCAGTCAATGGTGAATGCATTAGAGGTTCAGTGCGAAAGGTATGGGATGAAGATCAATCACAAGAAAACGAAAGTAATGAGATTTTCTAGAAATAAGAAGGCGGGGCTGAATATAAGGGTGGGAGGGCAGAAGATAGAGCAGGTCGAGCAGTTTACGTATCTGGGTAGTATTTTGGAGGCGAATGGGTTTAGTGGTAACGACATCAGATGCAGAATTGCGCTAGCTAAAGAAGCATTTTCGAAGAGAAGGGAATTGATGAGGAGGGGTCTGAGAAGAGACGTAAAGAAGAGGCTGGTGAAAACTTTAATATGGAGCGTGGCGCTATATGGGTCGGAAACGTGGTCATTGCGAAGGGAGGATGTGCGTAGACTTGAGGCGTTTGAGATGTGGGTTTGGAGAAGGATGGAGAAGGTTAGCTGGATGGCGAGAAAGACGAACGAGGAGGTATTGGATATGGTCGGAGAGGAGAGGAAGCTTGTGGCAGAGGTTCGGAGAAGGCAGAAGAGATGGATGGAGGAGGTTCTGACAGGAGAGGGCATGCTGAAGAGAGTGATAGAGGGGAGAACACTGGGCAAGCGTGGGAGAGGAAGGAAGAGGATAGGAATTCTGGAAGAAGTAAGAGGAGGTAGAAGATATGAAGAATTGAAGAGGGATCTAATAACGGGCCATCCTTAGAAGGGAATGCGAGACAATGTCTATGAGGTTGGGATGCAGAATGGGGACTGTCCAAGAACCTACCAATCAGATGGTAGAATACTTGAATGAATGTGTGGGTAACTAAAGGCTCCACCTAACGAAAAGTATATAATCGAAATATGTGTATCATTTTCTCAGATAAAATTTCTCCGCACGTCAAAGATTGGTCACATTTATTTTCCATGATTTCTATTCAATTCCTTCATGCATGTTACCTTTTCTCATTCCCTAAACGTATCTCCTCTTCAACGATAGGCCTAAAAATCCACCTTTTTAAAATCTTCTAACCCATCATCTAACTTCCCTTCATTCCATCATTTTCTATACAACCATGTCCTTTTTCACCCTTCTCCGCCTTCATCTGATATCTACTCAATCCCACAACACCCCTATACATTTTAAATACCTCATATTTCTTCTTCTCTTACCTCTCTCTCTCTACTGAATTCCCAAAATCGCTTCCACTATAATGCCTAACACTTTGGTTGTTAACAAAATCTTCCATCATAATGACTTTTTCCCCCTTCCCATAGTATTTTGCCATCCTCACACCTTCAAATCCACAAATATATAATAAACATGAGTCTACTTCCATCCTCTTTCTCATAAATCTGGGTTTCAAAACCAAAACGCCACGATCAATCTCAAATCCTTTAAAATATTTTTCATGCCTTAGCAATAGTTGGGCCACTGCTATCCAATTCAGAAACACTTTTACCTCCGTATTCCCTTCTGAATTCTTCCATTTCCGATTCTAGTTTTGTCCAGGCTTCTGCCCCGATAAAGTAAAGTTTTCCAGCTTTATCTACTTAAAATTTACAGCCGTCTTATTTTGCCGTTGAACTTACTTACTTCTTAGTTTTTTAAGATTTTTTTTTCTTCATAAATAAGCCCACGCCGCACTCTTTATCACGTGCGAAGAACAATGGATAGTGACAGGAAGCTAAGACACGAGGCCAATGGGAATATCGTCAAAAGATCGAAATAAAGAAAATTGCTACAGAAGAAACTTAGAATAGAGTTGAGAATACTATAATAGCAAAATACCATAGATATCGTTAGAAATAAATTGATGAAATGCGTAATTAGATGCTATCTGAGTTGAGTGAGTGAGTGCCTATGGTGTGAAAAAACATGCAACAAGTATTTGGCCAGTAGTTGTTCGATTAAGGCTATTTTGTATACGGAGAAGCGTGTATTTTTGAGAGTGCATTCCTTAGCAACTTAGTCCTTGAGGTCTCCTTAGAGGACACTCTTGGTTTTATTGGACATGAGGTTCAGTCAGTAGTGAGCTTTACTGGATCGTTGCCCGTGAAAGGTATAGTTTCATTTATCCGCACCTTAATCCCTACATTCTCGAACAGCGTTCAAGCATTTATTGCCTTGTGCCCGCTGGAGTGTGTTCAGAGCATAGAATGAACTTGCTCCTCCAATAGTGTGCATTTCTTGGTGCAGTGACCGCATCGCTCAGAGATATCACGCTGATGGTGTTGGTCACTTTAAAACACGCTGTATAACTCACAGGGTACATTATTCATCAGCATGAGAGAAATGAAGACGGGTACCCTGCATATATAAGCACTTAATAAAAGTTTAGCGAGCATTCTGATTGCCTATTCAGAAAGGAATTGGAATTTTCAATCCTCTATATTGATGGAAATTCGAAGTCACAAACTTGAAAATTTCAAATTATGCCTTTGAAATTTTTAGATTTGTCGAGGCTATGACGTCACGTCCTCGGCATTGTCGAGGTCGAGTCCTTCCTGAATAAGGCCCCTGATGTGGAGCGTGACGCTCTCTCCTAGCGAAACTTGAATCCTGAGGAGAGAGGAAAAAAGTAGACGAAGGTGTGGGCGTGGATGAGGATTGAGAACCAAGAGTGTCGCGCAAACCAAGACTGCTTATCGCGCGAACCGCGAACGCAATCGCGCGAACCAAGAAGCATGCGCGTGAACCAAGACTGCTTATCTCCTATCCCAGTCGAGGAGGCGAAGCGTAGGTACCCGGGTTTTAGCGCCATGAATATACGTAAGAATCCTAAACTTGGTTTCAGTGGGTGTTGCCAAACATTCCGCAGGAAACGAAAAATCAGGACCAAGCAGACTGTAGCGCCGCCACTCTAGAGAAGATGGTTCTAATAAGGAAAGGCCGTGAGTCTAATGGAGATACTGGAAATTAAGGGAATGGAATTGGCCTTCCTATTAACACCGGACATTTATGACACACACAAGCGGAACCATGCCGACTGCAGCGCGACCTATCTTTTGCGGAAAGCTAGGCAACACCTTTGTCCGTACAGTGGTACCGAAGATTTAGATCCAAATGTATATTCATGTTTAGCGCCATATTGGTATCGGTGTCATTCGGGTTGAATAGTTTACGGACCCCACTGGTATTAGCCATCCAACTTTCTGCCGGAGAAGTAGCCGCGAAAATATGCATTTTTTATGTTTTTGTCTATAACCAAGGAATCTAAAGAGGACATTGGAAAGTCAATTCGTGGAATGCGCCGTACTAGAAGGTTAATTATTCAACATCGAGACCAAAAGTACTATAGAAATTACTAGCACATGTTTTCTCCGTCATCAAAATTACCCTTCCATGGCGAAATATCTTCACCTTTTTTCTCCTCGTTTCAGGTGCAATAGATCATTTTGGTGCTGTGAGCAGTAATCCCCTGCTGATATACGGTCGTCGCTCCGTCTCGACTGCCTTGCCCCTGGCATTCGTAGAACTTGTTAAAGACGCAACCCGCATCACATTGATGCCAATCTGTCGATACGAATTTTGAAGACACCGGGACTAACCACGGTATTACCTTTTCACGAAGTCACCCGCCAATTCACACGTTTGAGAAATTCCACAGAGGAAAAATCATTCGCCAGGGCCGGGACTCGAACCCGGATCCCTCTATTTCGCGCCGAGAGCCAGTTAAGGTAGTTAGAGCGAAACACGACTTCACCGAGAATTTGTTGAATTTTACCTCATTTTAAGGCAATAACTCTCATCTTTCCAATTATACCAAAATATTAACCCCTTTCCGAACTACTTTACGAGCAATTTACCTAAAAATATAAACTGTTTTCCATGGGATAGATTACGGCTGTGCGCTCCAGAGGGAGAATATTGAAAACATTAGGAATTTCTAACACGTAGATTTCGTCAAAAACTAATGGTGTGTAGTTTTTATGTTTTCACAACTATTTCTGAAATGTAATCAATTACTCGCCGCAGTAATTTTTACAGAATCTCAACAAAAAACATCTGTCGTGAAGGCGTTTTCACCCTACGGCGTGAAAAAAATGAATCAAGTTAGAAACTTATGAGGATATGTTTATTTGATTACTGAGAATGTTTGACATGTATAACTATATTTTTGCGCCATTAATATTACAATATTTAATTCATACTTTTTACAGACGCAGAAGTTAAAAAATGAAATTCGAATATGGTCTCCCTTATTACTATGGAAATATCTCGCTCAAACTACCTTAAGCTACCGAGACGTCCTCCACCCCTGTGGAATATTTGAGCAAGGTGTTCAGGACTGCCGGACATATGATGTCACACGCAATCCAAAGCGTGCGCTTAGCGCCACAGTCCACGAGGATAAAGCCTAACAAGGACCACAGTGAGGTGCTCGCACTTTTTGACAACTTTTGAGGATAGCGAGACTAGCCACGGCATTGCGTTTTATGGAGTCACCCACAAGATCACATAAGTGCGAAACTCCGTAGAGGAAAAATCAGTCGCATTGACCGGGACTCGACTCGCTTTGGACTGCTTGTGACATCGTATGTCAGCAGTCCTGAACAACTTGTTCCTATAAAGCGCTCAAAAAATCCACAGGGGAGGAGGACTCCTCGGTAGTTTGAATAGCTAAAGCACTCGGCGCGAAATAGAGGGATCCAGGTTCGAATCCCGATCAAACGCGAATGATTTTTCCTCGGTAGAATTTTGCACTTATGGCGATACGAAACTGGCACGTCTTGAGCGCGAGATCAGCTCTCTGTACTGTTCTGATGAAGAAAATCCAATGGAGGAACAGGAAGACAAACGATGAAGTTCTCTGAATGATAGGGTTTGGCTTCGAATCCCGATCAAACGCGAATGATTTTTCCTCGGTAGAACTTTGCACTTATGGCGATACGAAACTGGCACGTCTTGAGCGCGAGATCAGCTCTCTGTACTGTTGTGATGAAGAAAATCCAATGGAGGAACAGGAAGACAAACGATGAAGTTCTCTGAATGATAGGGTTCGGCTTCGAATCCCGATCAAAGGCGAATGATTTTTCCTCAGTAGAATTTTGCATTTATGGCGATACGAAACTGGCAAGTCTTGAGCGCGAGATCAGCTCTCTGTACTGTTGTGATGAAGAAAATCCAATGGAGGAACAGGAAGACAAACGATGAAGTTCTCTACATGATAGGGAAGGGGTGAAAGAGGCCTGAGGAAATCAGAAGGAGGCAAAAAATGTGGATGGAGCGAGTAGTGGCCGTATTTGAAGGTAAACACTTTGGACAAGAGGGTAAGAGGGAAGAGATAGGTGCGTATTTTGGATATAATGAAGATGGATGGGAAGTATGTTGAACTGTAAAGAGAGAGGTTCTGAGAAGAAATACTGAGTGAGGGTGTACGCTATTCTATTGTTAGATTTGGTAATCAGATAGCCGCAGCAGGATAAAATAAAATCACTTGCTATGCGAATAATGGAGGCATTCAAAGAAATAAGGGTGCTAAGACTCAATGATGAAATAAGGAGTGAATGAGAACGACTTGGCTTTAGACAGGCTCAGTTATGAGCACCCTTTCCCCCGCGGAAAATAGTCTCGTGTAACTGCAGGATTACCAAGAATATCCCGCCGCCGACATACAGTTTGAACGAAATTCAATCCAGGTCCTTACACTTTAGTCTATGACTTAATACTGTGAAAACCTATGTTAACGAGGAAAGAATTGATGGTTGTAAAAAACAGAAAACGTTTTATTTCATTTAGTAGAAACTTTGAATTAGCCATTTTAGTTTATTGGTATGTGAGATACTGAGTTTAAAGGAACGCGTCTTTACTAAGTCGCGCCAAATTTGGCTCACAACATCCCGAAAATATATATCAACATCCACGCGCAAATTTATATTTTCTAATGTTTATTTTGAACATCAATGATAATACAAAAAATTGTAAGCACTGAAGGGGATAAGGTTAATTCCTGCGTGATTCGACACGGAAGATCCCTGTTTGTGTATCTTTCCACAGTGATAACACTAATGGATATTAGTATTCGTGTCCAAGTGCCTTGTAAACAGCAATGACAAAGAAGGAAACACATTTTTATTATATTTTCCCAAGCGTCAACTCGAAAAATGTATTTCGCATGAATAACTTGCAGCATTAACATTTCCCTCCTTCTAGGAAGAATTTTCAAGGGTTATAGGAAATATATATATATATATATGTAAAGCGGGCTTAGGAATGCTTTTATCTCGAAACATGCGCAAATCTGAGAGGCACGCGGTGCAAAGTAACTGATTTTCAGAATTTTCTTGGATTTCGAACACTGCATTTGAAGCGGGAAAATATTAAGAGACATCCGTTAACAGAAAGATAACCTCGATTGTTTTGAACAACAGCGGATAGTCCTTATCTATTGCATTGTATTGAGCTACCGGTCTCGCTTCGTGTTATGAGTGAATGTTTTGACTACACAGTTACAGGAAGCAGCATGCCACCATTCAACACCCGTTGTGTAATAACACTCGCTATGTTACCATTGATAAAATAAATATAAATGAGGAACATGTACCCTTTTTCCGCGGATTGGATCGGGTGACACGTTAACTAATTCGCTTATAAAGGGAAACTGAACGACCGACTCTACCGTAGCTCACTCATTCGAGCAGAAGAAATCAACGGAACAACATACCCTTGCCATTACCCGAAGACTTCTGCCGTGATCAGCCCTAAGCAGCGGCATCTTGAAAGTCGAGGTAAAGTATTTACGAGCATGAATTGTGAGCTATGGAGACTTAAATGATCTATTTGATGTGATTTTGTTTTTAAATTTATGGTTTTTTCACAATCTGATTCACCTCGTTATCTTATAATTTTTTCCAATGCAAAATCCCTATTAAATCCCTATTTTCCTCCCTTATTAATGCCCAATATCCTTCCCTCACCCCGGCCCGCCCCCCGCCATGCTTACCAAGCATTCTGTCCTCTATCATGCTCTGCAACATGTCGCTACCCCTCCAGTCACTTCAGTTGCATTCTTCAAATTTCTCCCATCCACCTTCTTTCCTCTCTTATCATGTCCAGAACTTCCTCATTTGTTTTCTTCTCCACCCAATTCCCCAATCCCAACCTTCTTTTATCCAGTATCCATTATGGAACTGAGAGGGTAACCATTAAGCGAATATTTTTGCAAATTATTAGCTTTATTTTAAATTATTTATTCAATGTATTGTAATTATAGATGCATACTATTTTCGGGCTTCCCACCGGGTGATTTGCTGCCTATGTTTCGAAAGGAGACTTTCTTGTCGTCATCAGGGCTGTTGATCCTGGCCCGTCAAGTCAAAACAGGTTTTATTTTCATACGTGTTCGTGTCATTGTGTTCTATACGTAAACAGTAAAAGTAACAAATACAACAGTGAAATGAAAGCTTTAACTTGGTAATTTCACATGAACTTTATTCACGACCTAGGTTTCGACTTATGAATTCATCATCAGGTACATGCATAAGAAAACTCGTATTTTTAAACAGTTTTCTCATGCATGTACCTGATGATGACTTCATGAGTCTAAACCTTGGCCGTAAATAAAGTTCATGTGGAATTACTAAGTTAAAGCTTTCATTTCACTACGTTAAGCAAGTTCCACCAAGTTTCGCCTGACACAACCAGTCTAAATACAACAGAGTAAGAATAACAGAAACTAGCATCAACATTAAAAGGTCATAAATTTATACTCTTCCCTTCAAGTCAGGTAATTGTGTCTTTTTACCGCTCATTTCCGGACGGTATTCCACGTTCTGTTTAGGTTGTACCTTTGGTTTCTATTGAAGGTTCTGAATTCCAGGTGGAATTCAATGGCTCAATCCTTTCTCAGTACCTACTAATTCGTTCGGTAGAGTATGTTGCTTTGTAGAATGGTATGAAACCAAAACCCACTGTCAAGCGAATAAGTACAGGGGCAGGATTGCTAAGGGAGCCATTGAATCAAGAAACGTCAATAGAAACAATGGGTACAACCTGAACAGAACATGGAATCCCGTCCTGGAGATTCAGTAAGGACACAACGTGGTCGAACCTCGGAAAATCCGTGGGTGTAAAGTCACAACCCCTCAACTTTTGAAATTGAATCTCAGCCCTTGTTGAAATTTTCGAGGCCTTGACGTCAAAATTTTGTCACTGTCGAAGCTCGTTAATTTCGAGACCATACCGAATAGAGCACCTGTAATTGGCGGGCAAAAGATGAGAGAGAGGAAACGATCAAATTTGACCTGAAGTAAGGGAGTTATATTTCCAACATTCTACATGAACCAGCATCATTAGCTCTCATGACGAAAGGGAAGTTTCCTTTCGAAGCATCGGCAGATATGGAGTACCTACAACACCCAGTCGGGAGCCCGAGGAAAGTTTGCTTTCATAATTCGCTGGAAAAGCATCAAATGTTTTAATTATAGCTATGGTAGTATTTCTGTCATGCATGCACAAAACGATCTTAAAAAAACAATATTGTTCCCCTCTTGAGCAGTATCCACTTCTGTGCTCTGTGAACTTCTTGGGAAGAGAATTGTTCAAGCGAACGACTACCGGATCTCTCGATTACTTCAACCAATCATGTCTCCCAGCAGAAGGAGGTTAGTGAAGTTCGTAGAAGACGAAGCCCCGCCTCTGGTGCCGGAGAGTGCGATGCCGCCTCCACCAATGCCGACCGCTGAGAATGCGAGGTGAGTTTTCGGAAGCCCAGACAATTGATCAATCAAATCAAGCCCCCGTATCCGTCAGCGCAGGCATAGTTTCCTCGACAATAGTGATATTCCCTGACGTGTTCAGGTATTTTGAGCAAGATATCACTTCTAATTAAATTCGATAAATTTGACCTCATTATGGGCAAAAGTATCTCACCTTTCCAATGATACCAACATTTCAGCGAATTAGCGTAATACTTTTTGAAATATTTTCAAAAGAGTTACTGCCGTTTTCCATGGGATATAGTACGTCCATGCACTCCAGAGTCTTATTTTAAATAAACTAGTTCAATAGCCTGTTTGGAACAGGCAAAAATATTGGCGAAATATCCAAAACGTAATATATAAAGTAAGTAATTAAATTGAAATAAATGTGTACTTTAATAAGTAGTAAATGAAAATTAAAATAAGTTAAAAACCTCCTTGATAGTTTGTTAGAATAATTAATAACTTGAGGCAGGCATCTCCCTGGTTACGGCCGCCTTCAAGTTTAAAGTACGACAGTTTCGCCAGCTGCCCTGCTGGCGTCTTCAGGTGAAGGACGCCAGCAGGACAGCTGGCGAAACTGTCGTACTTTAAACTTGAAGGCGGCCGCATCCCGCAAGATGCCTGACGCCACATTGCATCGCCGCGGAAACCTGATACTGAAAATTTATAGCTAGTTTGTTTACTTTTTTTATTCGTGTATTTTGAAAAATGCATACGTCCCCGCTGTGTGTGAGTTAGTAAGGAACGCACCTATATGGCAGCTCGCTTGCTATGTATAGCCGCACATCAGGAATACTACGCCTAGCAACTGAACCATGCATACCTACACGTAGCCTTTTCTATAGGAGATGAGGAGTTTATAGTACAAAGATAGCGTTAGAAATTTAACGGTGTGTAGTCCATATGCTTTCTCAACTATTTTTTTAAATAAATGAATTATTCACCGTGAGTGTAGCCTCTGAGTCTTTTGAGGCTTTCAACCTAGTATTTCCATCACCTGTTCTACAGTCTAGGGTGGTCATTTTTCGGAAATTCAAATTTTTTTGGGACACCTATAAAATTTGTTCCACTTAGAATAGAAAATAAATTATGTTAAATGTTATTGCAAGCAGATGAAGGAATGATGTTCCGCATCGCACCCGTGCATGCGTCAATTTAAATCCGGCAGCCAGGCGAAAAACTAGGATTTAAATCCAGCGGATAACAATTAAAGTTTTTTAGTTTCGGTATTTTTCACCATTTTCCTTATTCCCGGGCGATTACGGAGCGCTCGGCTTTTTCAACTAGTTTTTTTCTTTCTACTAACAACTCATTATACATCTGGCATGTTTAACCTCGAATATTTCCAATTTGTTCCCAGTAGTTTCCGAGATACGGCTCCGAGAGTAGGCATATGCCAACCAAGTCGCACCAACGCTAATAGCTATTAATTCCGCTATCGGGCGTCTCATTTTGCGTTAAGTACAGTATTTGTTTAAAAACATGAGCGTGTCTTTTATGGTAGATAGTAAAGATTATTACCCTAAATACTTTATTTCGTGTATATATTTTTTAACTCAATAAGTGCTCGCGTTAGTTTTACTAGAGCTAAATTATTACACTTTTTATTTCTTTATTAGTAATTTAAGTGTACATTATTTTGCAAAAGTAAGCGTAGCTCCTTGTAACTATTCTTTCTTTATTGCGTCTTTCTCAATAAATTTAATCATGAAGAAGAAAACATGAAGTTTTTAGTTTAATACAAACAGAAAGCCACGTGATACTCTGTCAGAAGAAACCCCTGCTCGAGAGGTAAAGAAACTTTTAACCATCCTCTACGAGTGGATTTTGCTGTAGCTTTTTGTCTTGACAGAAGTTTTGAATATAACCACGATATAGAGTTACCATTCTCTTTAAGGCAGACAAGTGCGTTCCCCCCGCTGATTCATGTAAAACTACCTTGATTCCTAACACCTCAGGTACGCAAGACTGTGCTGTCATTTTACTCGGCATCTTGACACATTGTATTGCAGTATGGAACTAATCCGCGAAAGTTAGGTTTGATTTTACAATGGAAACGAATAACGTCGACAGAATCTGTGGATATAATGAGGGTTAATGCAATACTCTAATTTAATATCAAATGGCCAATGCCAAATTTTTTGGGTGCTTTTCTAAAATAAATTTATATGCATACTCTAGTGCTATTCTAGCAGCAACAGATATGCAGTTTTCAGGTAGAAATCGGAAGAATAACTTTAAGCGACTCCTAGCATTCTGAAACTTTACCAGGAGTAGAGGAATAAGAACTCAATTACAAATAGGAATTTTAGTCGTTGCAGCACTTGATGACTTCCCCGAAATAGCTATTTCTTGCGGAATTATCTCACTATAAGGAGATACATTGTTTCTAATCAGTTAAAGAGAAAAGGGAATACTCGGATGTATTCTTAAACGGGGCAATTTTCACAGCATGACGATAAGAAAGCTGCTTCGAAGATATCAAGAATAACGGGGAAAGCGCTACAAAGCAGATAAAGATACGTTCGGTAACACTCATTTCTATTCATTTATTTAGGTATACCTTGAGTGTCTCTGTAGAATACCCGTGCCACTCTGTTGAAGCATAAAACTTGCATTAAAAATACGTAAAATGCGTTTGAATTTAAATCACAAATTTCTGTACTAAAAAGGATAAATCGAGATAGAAAATAGTATTATTTAAAGTTCAGGAAAAACTTTTAAGTGAAAAAGGAACAAATTGACTAAATAAATCAAATCTAAGGTTCATGCGTTTCTAATATTTAAATGTTGCTAACCAACATGTAGCACTTTCGGAAACGGTGATATATGAGGTAAGCATTTTAAGGGACGGAAAATGCACTCCTCAATCATTTGCGAAGAACTTGGTGATAGGTTTCCTGTTACAGCTAAGTGCAGAGGAACTGAACTTCATCTTGGGGTTTCAATTATATATTTTTATAGTGAGAAATTCGAGGTAATTGCCGTGTATCGGGTGCTTGAGGAATGACACTTCATCGAGATAGTTCAGGTATTCCTTTGCAATGTGTCCGCATATAACAATATTGGACGCTACGGTGATATTCCACCTTATGAGTTGTATCACTTGGTAATCACTAAAAACATCCTTAGTAATTCTAGCATCTTGGGTTTATATCATTATGAGTTCCGGTGTGCAAATCAACGTAAAAGGGAGGTTTAGTGCTGCCTGAATAGGTTTCTACTTCGAGGTGAGTTTCCCCCATCTGCAGAAGAAGAAAATTTAATAAGTGACTTGTGTTCATTTTTAGTGTGCTTACGTGAAGTCTTGGAATACGGTGTCAAGTAAAATTTGGGCTCCTGAGCGATATTTGCTTCGAAACATCCATTTGAATACAGCAAGACTGATCGTGCAATATGTTGTTCGGCACTGAACAATTATCGAATCAATTTGCGGCATATCGCCCCACCAACGGTACTACAATGGTTGTTCGATGTTCATTTGCCAATTAAGGCAAAAAAATTGGTGCTAGAAATTTTGGAATGAAGAAAAACGATAACTCCGACGAGCAACCCAAAAGACGGCTTATATTTCTAAAAGACATGGACAGCTTCATCCTCATTTATTGTAAATGAAGCTATTTATATCCATATGATGTGTAAAGTGTTTTTTATACTATAATGGTGTCTTCATTTTTTGTAAGTTTTAATTTTTTCCAAAAGATTTATTATTAAAATGGCATTTCTCTTATCCTGCTGAGTGGAAGAGTGGCCGAGCACAAACAGGGACTGAAGGTCGTAAAACAACATAAAGTTGTCAACAATTCTGAAGAAAGCAGAGAAAAATTAATGGAGGAGTGTTATTAATTATTATAAAATATCATCTTAATTCTTGGTTAAAACTTTCGCGGGTCATTATCACTGTATGTTTTTTTTTTTCGGGTGTACCCCGCGTACTACGACCAGGTGTGAAACCTGACGTTTCGTGGCCGTTGCTGGCCACTTTATCAAAGGGAATCGGAACAAAGGGAAAATTCCCTTTGATAAAGTGGCCAGCAACGGCCACGAAACGTCAGGATTCACACCTGGTCATAGTACGCGGCGTACACCCGAAAAAAAAAACATACAAAATATCATCTTTAAAAATTATTCATGAGTAAACCTGTCTGACGTTGACATGTAAATTACCAGAAGGCTATGGAGGAATTACTCGGGAGACCTGAGTAAATCAATTAAATGGTAAAAAGTAATCAAAATAGCCCGTTATCAGTCGGATATTGCCAACAACTTTTAGTGTTCCAAATAGCTAGAAAGTTCACCGAATACGAGGAAAGACATCTACATCTACACACTACCCCGCAAGCCGCCCCAATAGGCGTGTGGCGGGGGGTGTTAGGACACCAGCCGTTTATATATAAAAAGGAAACGCTCTAATGAAATTACGCCTAGCATTTATTATAGTCCCTTATTGTTCGGGGGAAAAACGAATTTCCATACCTATCCGTTCGGCAAAATATCTCTCTTAATTTATCGTTTCTATCGGACCTGGAAATATAGTGGGGTTCTAATATGATGTTCTCCGTGTCGCTCTGAAAGATATCTATTCTCAATTGTTCAACCAATCTAAGCCTAGCGCGCAGCCTCCGAGTCTCTAGCGGCTCCCAGCCTAATTCGTTTAACATCTGTGTAACGCTGTCTGTACGCTCGTAGCAGTTTTTGACGAATCGCGCAGCTTTCCTTTGTATTTTATTAAGTTCCCGGATTAAGTCTTTCTGCACCGGATCCCATATGCTCGCTGCATATTCAAGGTGTGGCCGGACGAGTGCGAAATAGCACCTCTCTTTTACTTTTTCATCCGAAAATCTTCCCACAATATACGCTTGACGAATCCTAGCTTCTTCAGAGCTCTGCCACAAATATTTCTTATATGTGCTCCCCACGATAGGTCCGAAGTTATCGTAACTCCTAGATACTTCACTTCATCTGTCGCCTTTATGTTAACACCATCCACAGCATATATATGGGAATAGTTGGACGACTTCCACAAGAAATGTACCGCCGTGAATTTGCTCAGATTAAGTCCGAGTCCCCACAATGCGACACCCAGAGAGCGGACGCAGTCGATTCCAGTGGTGGTGCGAGAGGGCGCGCCCCGCGACTTGGTGGGCATGCCCTTACTCTCGGGGCCGTATCTCGGAAACAACAGGGCAGAAATTTAAAATATTCGACGTAAAAAAATGTCAAATATATACAGAAGAGCGTCAATGATCCGGACGTCAAAAATCCGGACCGTCGATTATCCGGATTCACATCCGGCGGAAAATAAGTTGAATTGAATATTATGTACATATTTGTCAAAAGCGTTGATGCGAGACTCGGTGGGGTCTTCGACCAGTACAATGTGGCGGTTATGGTTAAATTAATAGTTTTATTTATCTGCTTTAATTATTTAACTACAGTGCTAAAGTGAATTACTGTTTTACGGTGTTTAGCAAAGTTTCTTAAGTTTAACGTATCAAACGGCCTTTTTTATGGTTCTGTTCGAAAATCCGGACTTTTTGATAATCCGGACCGGGTCCGGAAAAAATTGATCCGGATTATCGACGCTCTACTGTAATAAGTTGAAGGTAGTGAGGAAAAATCAGTTGAAAAGCCAAGTGACCCGTTACCGCCAGGAATAAGGAAAACAGCTAAAAATTCCGAAATTTCAAATCTCTAAGTGCAATGCTTCATCCGATTGCAATAATATTTAACATACTTTTTATAGATTTTCGCAGCTCATATTTATGGTATTAAGGTTTCTGGTTCTGCGATTAAATTATTTAATATTATGCGACAGTTTCGCCATGCTATGCTGCCGGCTTCGTCGGGCTTTTAAGAACAACAATGGTCTTTTTTCAAAAAGTAAATAAACAATTCCAGCAGTTGATGATTTTGAGAAGTAAAAAACTTAATTTCGAATAAGTCTCTTCCAGGTATATGGGAGTTTATAACTATCTATGTGAAACTGTCGCATAATATTAAATAATTTAATCGCAGAACAAGAAACCCGAATACCATAAATATTTAACATAGTTTATTTTCTGTCCAAGTGGAACAAATTTATTGGGTTTCCCAAAATAAATTCGAATTTCCTAAAAAAATAAGGGCAGCAAAGAAATGCTACACACGCTGTATGCTCAAGACAAGTTTTAACGAAGCGTATTTTGCCATTTTCGCATATTGAATTTCTGTGCAGAGTACCAGATGCTCGCGGGATACTCGGGAAGTGGCGTAACTAGAGCGAATTAGAATCCCTCTTTCACCTCCGACCTCTGTCCATCCCGTCCATAAAGACTATTCCCTTTCTTTCCCCTTTTCGATCCACGGACATCTACCCCCCCCCCCCCCACCCTCATATCACGGCCGTCTGAATCCCCTCGCTTCTCATCACCTGCTCCAACCACCTACTCTGCCTCCTTTTAATCTCCTCCCGCATTTCCTTCTACTACCACTCCATGCGAGCACTATGTCGTTTACCCTGCATTCCATCCATCGCACTCTCTCTATTCTCCTTCATACCCATGACTTAAACGCCTCCAATGTACTCTAATATTCCTTCCTCAGTGTTCAGCTCTCTGCAACACACTACGTTACACTTCATACCAGAGAATTCACTACCCTTCATAGAGAGATTAATCTCACAGTAGATCTTTATCAGTTCTCACCCATTAACGAACGTCTCTTTCATTGTCACTATTCTTTTCCTAATACTCTCTGAAATACTATGACTATTTTCTTCCAAGGAACCTGCATGGTAATCAAATTTATCCACCTGCTCCATATTTTTCCCCTACCACTTTTATGATCAATCTCACTTCCTTTTTCTCAGAAAATCGTAAGTTATTATTTTCTAAAGGTAGGTATATTTTATTTCCATATTTTTCTCGCTGATTTTCTAACGCGTTCAGCAATGGCTGCAATCCTTTGAACGATCAACCATCGCTTGGCATTCAGAAAATTTTACTGACTTATCTGTTGGCCTCTTAATTATACGACATGTAAAGTGGTAGAGAAACATGGTGACAGTCGCCTGCACTATGCGTGTCGTTAGGAGAGGAAGGCTCGTGTGGAAAGAGTTGGCTAAGGAGCGTCAGGCGAGGACAATACATGACAGTAAACGTTTCTGTAGGAACTGCATTCAATGTGAGAGGAAGAGAAAGTGTCAGGAGTGCGTTAACAACGTTTACGATCAAAACAAAGCCGGGTCATAATACGCTGATATTGTTCACAAGCCATCGGAGAAGCCAATCTAAGCAATGGGATTAAGAGTCATAGAGAGCTAAAAGGTTTATGTGAATGAAAAAAGGGAGTATTTTGGAGTTGGCAATAAATTCATGCGATCTTAAAAACCCTAATAATCCAACGCGGAGACTATGTTACTTCCCTTGGCAGAGCCAGTTCGTAGGAAATGGACTCTTCCACTAAAAAGGGTCTTTGCGTGAATGCCACCATGCTTTAATACCACTATAGCTCTTCTCATGCCTAATTAACCGTTTCTTTCAATTTTAAAAGTTGAAAATAACTGGCGACATGGGACAACCTTGTCTCACTCCCGGACCTGCTACTGCCTAATCAGATTCCTTATTGCTCATCCGTCTCAGGTTTCAAATGAGTCTTCCATCTCCCCAATCAGTTCCTATTTATATCTGTAGCTTCAATAGCTTTACCCACTTAGCTCTGTGTTATAATTATTTCATCCTGTTAGTAAACGCGTCTTTTTCCCGCGCAATTCTCCTCATATTATTACTTCTTGGCCCATTTTCTTCCAACGTGCCATCTAAATAATTAAATTGATCTGTTTGCTCCAGTTTGTGTCCATCTCTTCTTTACGATTTACTTAGCTATCTTTGCTTTTCAAAATCTCATTACTTTTGTTTGCCCTTTGATTACTGAGTTAGCTGTGATATTGCCGTGTATTTCATCTCAACTTCATTCATTTTGAACTGGCTTTAAATTATGTTAATTTATTGAATGCCTGCCAAAATACTTTCTCGTGAAATCTAAACCTCAATATCCCTTCCACTACATCAATTTTCCTCCAAATACTAACATCATCTTGCGAGGTAATCTACCATAGAATTGATTGGTTAATTTTTCTTTTCATTCGACAACCTTGAGGAGCCTTCTTCAACGTTTCCTATGTAAACTACCTATTTCTCCGTATCCGTTCCCTTAAATGAAATTGTTTTTTAGTGAATTTTTTCTTATTACATTGAACACAGAACTACTAGCCATGTTGTAACATCGCTGACCAATCGCTTGTTGTTTGATGTGCCTCTAGCTGTTGTCCGCAAGAGGGTGTATCGCGGAACTGTTTCGTTTTGAAACTGTTTCGGTTGGTAAACAGGTACAGTGAAACTGTTGTGCTCTTTTAGTGCCACCACTAGCCTGAATATTAGGAGAGCCTGTATGAAGCAATGCATCAGTTTGATAGAAGTGAAAGTGGTTTTCAAGGATATGGCACTATGGAGGAAGTTATTAAATGGGAACCAGTTTTCTAGGGCTGATGGCAAAAACTAAAATCTATGACTTTGCCTACCCCGAATGGGAAAAGCGTGATGGGTATGTGTGCATGTGACAGTGCACATAATTAATTTTTTTTAAGGCATTCATAATATGCATGAACTTTAGTTTAAGCAGTGGCACTGAACAGACACACTTCGATATATTTGACAAATAATTCTATTATTAAATAGCACTGACAGGGAATTACTGATCGTAAACACCGATTTTATTAGAGGGAAAAAAGTACACTTGATTTTGGATTATGATTTAATATGGTCTGTGTCCAATTAAATCGATTCGTAATCTTCATTCCAGGCCTGAATCTCGCAGGGGTGAGAATGCTCCCAGGATGAGTTCTCAACGGCCCACCATGCAGCGCGTCTCTCGATCTTTTCGAAGGGAACCGACGAGGGAGGTCGCTGCATTCAACCGGCCACATCACGGCCCCCACGCTATACCCCTACAATACTCACCTCCGCCACCCAATGAATCGTCCTGGCGTCAGGAGATGCCAGGATTGTTCGCGCCGAGGCCAGCGGATCACAATCACGTGCTCCACCAGACGCCCATCTATGGGCCGCTGCATCTCTTCCCTCAATCCATCAACGCAGGCTATAATCAAGAGCTGAGAACCTTCCCATGCACGTCGGCTCCAATCCCAGTCTACGGCATGACACCCAGGGGTCCGGAGATGTTCGGCTACGTGCTACTGTACCCCCAGCAGCAGCATTTTGCACCCCGTCCCTTTGCTAACAACCCCCCCTTGACTCGCTTCGGGATCCCTTCCCAGGGCAATGCTGATAATATCCGCTCACCCAAGCCCCTGGCTGCCAGTAGGGCTCAGCCACAAGCGGAGCCCGTTGCCCGGTCCGGCCCACAGACTGCGGGTGAGCTAGGCCCGCAGTGTGTCCCGTGCGGGGAGCAGTTTCCTCTGCACGTGGCACAAGCGGATTCGGTTATACGGTTGGATCTAGGTTTTATACCCGGTCAGATGATGCATGAGTCTGTCACTCAGCCGGTCCTCCATCTTGACTGATGCGGATGTCTCCGCGGAATCCTCTGGCTTCTCTCTTTCGTCGAAGGAAATTAACATCAATTACTTTTTCAAGGTTTACTAGGTAGTATTTCAAAATAAGAGGGAGAAAAAGACAACTTTCATTCATTTTGAACTGGCTTTCAATCATGTTAATTTATTGAATGCTTGCCAAAATACTTTCTCGTGAAATCTAAACCTTAAGCCTGATGATGATGTGAATCCTGAAATGATGATGTGGATGATGAATGAACTGAATTTATTGAAACTCGACCCATGTCGAAACGCGGGTCGAGTTTCAATAAATTTCAGTGGTATTTGTAAAAGTTGTCTTTTTCTTCCTCGAAATTAATATCACTAAACGAATTTGTCCTTTGTACCATGGTTTCCATTTCCATTACCGAAACCATAGTTTCGACAGTCATTATTATCAAGGTACAATAGCTAACGTTCACAGTTATTATATAGGTGCACACATAAGTGCATTTAGTGATTTCAGTTGTTTTAATCCGGAGATATTACATGGGCCGCGCAAAGGAAGGAAACTTGATTTTCTAAATCATATTCAAATTGTTAATTTAGTTTTGTAAATCTGGTGAACGACAGGACTTTAGAAAGCCACTCACCTCTGACGCCAATATTGTTACCAAAGAATATTATTATTTCTTATTCCCCTCTTTGTTCATTTATCTCTTCTTCAACCCCCCTCCCACATTCACCTCATCAAAAAAAAAACATTCTCATTTTTTCATCTTGGAAAAATAACCTCTTCTATTCCTCTCCAGTTATGCCATTACATCATAATTCTTCTACTCCTGTCCTTTTTCTATCTTTCTTCCCCCAACACAGTCCTCTGTCTTGCGAATACAAGTACTGCAAAGTTGTACCTTGATAATGACAATGATTTTCTAAACCAGGGTTTGAAATAAAAAATTGCGGAATATACCAAGTGCATCTTCATTTAGTGACATGTACCAACTACATAAAGTTACCCCGGATACCTTGGGAAATGAATTTATTGTAAATCAAAAGATTAGTGCTTGGTATATTCTACACTTTGAGAAACTTGACCGGTTTCGACACTAAGCTCGCGTCGTTATCAAGATGGAATATACCAAGTATTATTATTTTGAGTTACGTGTCAATTTCACAAATTGTATTCGCCAACTATATCCTTAATAAATATATTGGATGAAAGGGGACGCTCAGACATAAGGTGAGATGATTTGGGGAGGTAGGGGGTCTGATACAGCCTTACAGAATATTTGCATTTTAAGAAGAACTTTCACTGATGTTTTAGTTTACAAACGGCCGATTTCGTCGAATAGTCGATGTCGATGAATGACGATGGTCATCTCTTCATAAATGATACACCTCTGAAACCTACAGAGTTTCTTTTATTTTTTGCATCTTTTATAAAGTTGAACCTGAAATCATCTGATGTTAGATACTCGTGAGGACACACTGCATAATTTTATGAATAACTGCCGGATTGAGCTTTTAGCTCTTCAAACAGTCCCTTGGGTTTCATATTGGTTGATGGTAGGGGTTTGTTCCACCAGCGCACAGCTTGTAACAAAAATCTTCGATATTTTGTGCTCTGTGTTCCCTAATGGCTTCCATAAGCACCCTGAAAAACATTTGCTTAAGAATAAGAAGTCTATTTATACAAATTAATTCATCACGATTTTACCCCGGGGTCAGAATTTCAGCGGCCGATGCAAGTGTAATGGCTAACTACGTCATCTTTTACCACAATCATCAACTACCTGAAGAAGATGGCGTATAGACTCATCTAATCATAGGCGTAAGGAGCTTAGGTCGATTTCGATGAATCCCTCCGCCATCTTTTTCAGGTCTTTGATAGATGTGGTCGAAGGTGGCGTAGTTATGCATAAAATATTAGATGGATGAACTCCTGGCACGGCGGAAAACCCGTGAATAATTATCTCGAATTATACGATGAATAAGCATCAGATCCATTATTTCTCAAGTTCCTAATAATCTGGCATATTACTTGAGATTAAGTTGAGGGGAGGGCGTTTTTCACGAAATACTACGTAATCCACATGCGTCCTCCTCCATTCGGTTCATGCTGACTCAGTTCGAACATAGTTATTGAAGTAGTTGGTTTCGAGCTCAACTTGATGATAATTCTTGATCACTAACCCGCGTGCTCGTGGAATAACATGCGACTGCTCTCCTGGCAAAGATGACATCATTTGGCCAATATCACAAAGCATAGACTTGAAAATATTCCGTAAATGATGATTTTCGCCGAATAAACGAAACCTTTCGTGCGACAGATAAAACATGATATATTATAACTAATGTCGGTTATTTCTTTTTTAAATGTCTTAAAATGAAATAAGGCTGATAAAATTAATTTAAATATCTCCTGTAAGAAATAAACTATTCACAAGAAGAGAGCGCAGGGGTTTTACCAGTTCAAATGAAAATTTAGACTGGGAACACAGATGTTTTGAAATCATCTCCGTTTATTTTTTTCCAAAGATACTCAAATAGTTTAGTCAATAATTACAATGAATGAATAAAGTTACTCAATGTTTCTAGAGTCATCTAGGTTGATCCGTAAAATTCAGGATTCGATTGGATTTCTGCTTTTAGCTCAGTTGTAATCGAAGTCAGATACTCAGTGAGATTCAAAAAATATTTTTTTATTTAAAAAAAATACTAAGCCAGTGCCGTGTTGGTTCTTATCGGGGGCTAAGTCTACCCTAATATGAAATAATGAAACAGTTCAAGCATTTGAAAAAATAAAAAAATAGTTATCATACTTGATGTTATAAATTAGGGGCTAATATTTATCTGAATTTCATGATTAACATACGCAATAATGCAAAAGTTCGTTACCTGTGTGCATAATTTATGCATTCCATAAAGTGCTTAGAAAAGCATTGGTAAATTCGCAGCCAATGAATTATTTATTTTCTCATAGAAATGAGAACTTTAAATAATGTCTCTGCCTTGGAAAGTGCTGAAATGAGCGTGTAAGGAAATCTTGTATCACCTTACAAAGATATTATCAAACATAATATAAAGCACTAACATTTTGGCAACAATCTCAATTGGCTGTCTGATTTACTGGTTACCATTTTCTCATAAATAAAACTATTATTATTGCTCTAAGTCTAATGCGTAAACAAGCAAAATATAATTTTGACTACACCAATGACTTTAAATTAATTTTTTTCTTCCTTCTTGGTATCCCATGAAGTGTTTGTATTTTTGCAGGAATTATTGTAAACCAATTTACAAATTTGATGTAAAGAATGTATTTCTATGAAAGGGTTATAAAAAAGCAATCAAACTAACATGATTTCAGCATTTGTAATGCTGTAAGTGATGTATGTTAGAAATTTGTTTGTCAGCTTCACAGCTCTCAAATTCTGCTTGATAATTTGCATTGTAATACATAAAAAGGTATTGTTTGCAATTGGGAAATAAAATTACTAAAATGTAAACGCTGTCAATTCATTTGCTGCCCTTACACCATATTTCAGGATAGGCTCCTAACACAGTTCAGACAGAAATATTTATTTACAGGGCTGTGATAAATAATTAATGAAAATAATTTGATTAAATATCGCTGATTAAAATATTAACTGAAATGTAAGTTAAGCAATAATAGCAGAATTACCCATTTTATCTCAATTATCTCGGCACTAGAATATGTTAAATTTATGTTGGATGATGATTTCGGGCAATGCTGTGTTTTGTTCATTATGAAAATCTCACAATTAATAAAACACAGCATTGCCCAAAAGCATCATCCTACATAGATAAGAAAAGCTGCGAAAGCCTTAAAAAAATGTTAAATTTTTAACTACTCCAAACGCCAAAAAATATAAGTCCATTTGGAAAGCTATTATTAAATGAGATATTTTTGGGTTCATCCAACACTAAAAATTTCAAAACCTCTCCTGGTCTCTCGGCACCACATTGTCTGAGCGTCATTCAAATGAATCCAAAGTATATCTAAAGAATTTAAATTTATTTGGATATTATTTTTTCTGTAAAGTATTAAAAATATTCCATAAAATCAAATATAGGCGCTTCAGTTGGAAAAAATCTTTGGTATCCAGCAAACTTTGCCTCCATATTTTGTCCCATAGAAAACTCGCAAAGATTAATTTATTAACTGACCATTTTTTATCGTTAATGAGAACATACACTTAAATATATATTGGAGAAAACTGATGACTTACTCCAGATGAATACATGGTAGCAGGACTATTGAATTTCAAAAATTATTGTTCAGTAGAAGTGAGGAAGAACGAGGAAACCAGTACAACCTCTCGTGATAATTATTTCTAAACTTCCCTATGAACAGAAGTTTTAATTAATCGATCACTTTTAATCCTCATCAATTATTTTAATGAAAATTGTCTCTGTATATTTGCTTTTTTTGCACAATGCTTGGAAATGTTTAATTCTCTGCAGTAAGTCAGTAATAAAATCACAAGTCCATAATACTTCTTCTGACGTTCATCCTTATTATCAGAATACTTTTGAAATCATTTTTCATCCAAATGTTTCCTCAATAATGGCAGTTTTTACGATAACTCGTAAGGAAACACATTCGTGACTGAGCCAAATACCCGCGCCAAATACCGTCTTATGGGTTTCGCCTCTATATCTTACTGACCTCTGGGCGGGAAGTTTTAGAACTACCTCCAGCTCTAACGCCATGCTGTCCTTTGCAGGAACTCCTTCTCTTGAATAATTAGTCGTTCATTTTAATGATCACCATGCACCTATTTTTGGGCATATTTCTGCTCTTCATAACGTTTTTTTCGTCAGCTCCATCGTTTCTGGTTTAAATTCTGTAGAGCCTCAAAAACTATAACCTATTTCGTCTACTTGCTAGCGTCGTTAAGTAGCGACATCAATGAGCCTTAAAAGAACCAATGGAAGCAAGTGAACTGTGCATCCATTTGAGATGACCGCGAATTTCAAGATTTGTGATTTGAAGGTCCACGCTAGGTGACCCTGGGAACTTAGCGCGAAATCCAATCAGGAGAAAAATTTACGGCTAAAATAAACACTTGGAGAGTTCTACGTCAACAAACATGCTTACGTGGATTTCACAATTCTTGTTTTTTTATAAACTAATGTTGATGATTATCAAGCTGGACATTTCATACCGGGTGAGATAATAATAATAAGAGATATTAAACCAAGTTTGTTCTACCAAATTAAACTGAGAATTTCATGGAAAAGATCTATCGCAGCGGCCCTTATTGTCCGCGGAAAAATAACATTGTAACTCTGTCTATTCTACAATGTACGAACATTACTTCCAGACTGGTACATAAAATATTATGGTGGAAAATATCGGTCAAGTTCGTTAGGGGGCAAAAGCGGACCAAGGGGAGGAGGGGGCGGTGTCATAAGGGGCGGTTTTTTGAAAAACTGAATCACTATTACTCCCTTAATATGAAACATATTACATTCGTTTGCATTTATTGTACTTCTAAAGACTAGTGCCAAAAACTTATGTTTGAATGATTTTTTGATAACACCAAGGGGTGTTAGCTCATGGGGTGGAAAAATAGGGAACTTCATTAGTAGACACAAAAAATGATTTATTCAAAGTTATTGTGGATCTTCTAAATATTATCTAAAACATTCGTTTGGGACAACTTTTGATACAACTAACCCTTACAGCAAGGGGTGAGCAAAATGAGCTGTAAAAAAAAACTTCCACATTTACCTACCTGTGCCCAGTGGCGTAGCTAGCAAGGGTAGCACCTGGTGCGGATAACGTGGTGTCACCTCAAGAATGAAAACTGCTAAAATTAATAAAAATCTAATAATCGTAAAGTATGATTAACTTTAATAAGTAATAAAATGAGCCTCAAGTTACAATATTATGATAGTAATAGTATTGTTTTATCATGCATTCTTTCACATTGATGTATGCAATTCAAAGTTGGATATGGCAAAAGAAGAATGAGATTAGAATTAATATTACCCTCATAAGCAAAATTTTTATACTTAAACACTACAAATCTTTTCTTTCTAGCTTTGACAGCTGTACACTCAGAAATGACATCCTCAAAATGTATAGTTTGTGTTGCCTCGTGCTAAGTTGTTAATATTCCAAGATTGTTAAGTCTCGTTTGGGTCATTGTTTCCCGCAAGAAATTTTTTAATAATTATAGTTTGCTAAAACTCCTCTTGCACGAAGCAACTGATACGTAAATCGTCATAAATAACTTTAGCGCCACCATAAGATTTGGAAAAGATTCTGTAAAATCCCATTCCACGATAAATGTCAAAAATCTAGAGACACCCAATTAAAAACTGGAACATTGGCCACTTTTAAATGTCTTCTTAACCTTGGTATCTCTAAAATGAGTTCTGTTTCTGATACCTCATCATTAAAATCAGTAAATTTGGAAACAGCTAATTTCAATTCTTCATTATTCGCCAAAATCAAAGTATTTTTCTGCACAACCTCAAACAATGAAGCTACATCTTGAACGGACTTCGATCTAGTTCGAAGTTTAAGACTGAATCGGTCAAGACATTCCAATATATCCTTTTTCAGTTAAGCTCTTAGTGTGAGTCCTGCATCGGTGGCCCACTCACCGGCCATTCGTTTTTTACGATGAATTCGTCTTTGTATTGGAATGTCGTAGTCCTCTGATTTTTTCACAGCAATATCTATTGTCTTTTCAACAATGTCATTTCGTTTTTCGTCAATATAGAGAAAAAGAGTCTCTATTTTTATAGATAATTGATCAAAACTCAAGCCTTTACTTTGTAATGCGGTCTGAGCACAATTCATTTCTCTTAGTACATCATTCCAAAAGAAAAGTTAGCAAAGAAATGTGAAGTCACACACAGCAGGCATAAGATTCTGTGCAGCACCTCTGGTGTCCAAATTTTCTTGTTGATCACATAATTCCTCAATTGCATAACACTGATGATCTCAGGCCTGACCTCGTGGAAATTATGGATATCCATGATGAGAAAACTACCTTTATTAATTCCACAAACTTTATAACCAGCGTAAGAAGGTTTCTAGAATTAACAAAGGTGGTTTTCTCCTCAATTGCAGCCAAATTCCAATAAAAATTTTCTGCCAATACTTTTACTGCAGCATTATGAATGAGCACTCCAATGGGTTGTTGAGAGTCTTTTAACAGACCCTTTGCTGTGTTTAAGGAGCACCTCCCAGTGGCTAGTGGAAGCAGAAAAAAATGTAAACATTGTCTCTACTCAAAATGGATGTTGCCAGCGGCAGCTAGTGGCGTGGGTGCGTCGCGTCGGGGACAGCTATTCTCCTTCATAGACGGCGTGCTGCTGTACCACTATGGTTAGGATAGCCGCTTGCCTACAGGGGTATTGCAGCTCGTCGCTGGTGGGCTGACAGACAGCTCACCGCATCTTAGAGTAGGGATGGGCGATTATCAATAAATAATCGAAATTTTGTAAATCAATTAATTGCAAGCAGCCGATTAATCGCGCCCGATTAATTGCTTTTATTAATCGATTAATCGATTCGATTATGACAACGCACTAAACATAGCTTGCGAAGTTATGGTCCATCCATAAATAAAGTAAAATCTTTTTCATTTTGCCTGCTAAACTGAGGGTCGCGGGTTCGAGTCCCGCCTGAGTGGATTTTTCGCCACTCAGGACATACCGGGTGTTTGTGTTCGTCCATTTTTACATGTTAATACACCCGGTGTAAAAGGCCGTTTGTGCTGTTTTCGGGGATGTGGAAATATTAAATAAATAAATAAAAATTTTATAAGATTAATGTTATCATGCGTACAAGTTGTAAAAACTAGATAAACTTCCAGGAGGTGTGTCAAGTAACAGATTTGGAAAAGATTTCTTAATTTAATTTAAATTTTAGACGGTTACAAAAAGTTTTTTTCACGGACGGGTGTCACCCCTTTCGGGTGGCACCCGGTTTGGGCCCCCCCCCCCCTAGCTACGCCACTGCCTGTGCCTCTAGGCCGGACCTAAAGGTGTAATTCTCTCCTATCCCTTTGTTCCGAATTCGTTAAGTACAACTCCGCATTGATTAGCTGACGGTAACATTATTGATGAGAAAGCACTACCACATCGGTTATCTTGCTCGGAAAATGTCCATCTTCATCTATGAAGTACCGTGCGAGCGAACTCTATTGTATGTGACACAGGATGATTCCACACCAGCCATGCAATGATTGTCCTATTTCGAACCCCGCACGCTTCCCCTGGCTGTTTGGTGTGAATCAAAATGTGGTCATAATAGGAATGCAAGGTTAGAAGATAAGTTAGGTGAATGCTTGGCTATCAAACATGCCCACCATATTTTCCGGCTTATAAGATTCACAGGCATGTAAGATGAACGCCAGTATTGGCCACCAAATTAGAAAAAAATAAATTTTTTGCTATCCTTCAATATTGTTTAATACGAAACAGAAAATCGATCTTTTACCGAATACCGAATAAATAATATGACGACATGGCGTGACCATTGTGCTCGTTTTTATACACATCTCATTGTTAGATTAGTATCATGCAGATTTCAAGAATGAGGCCTTTAGGCAAAACCTGACGTTTACATTGACCATATAGGAATCAAGGTGGTTTTTTCCCGTGTTTCCTCAGAAAAAAGCGCGTCTTGTAAGCCGCAAAATACGGTAGATGCATCATATAATTATTTGGCCCATAACAATGATATAGGCATACTTTACAAAATAATTGTGATTTTAAAAAACTGCGATCTTAAAAAAAAATTTAGTTTTTTCAAAATATTTATATGTTTGTAGTTGTATAAACAGGCATCTAGATACTGTAAAAGTTTTTACAGTCGTCAGCGCATCAAAATATCAAGGTTGGCGGGTTCTTTGAGAAGGCGACCGACAGCTGAGGTCATTTACACCGTGAAGGATAGGTGGTTTAACGTTTGATGATTTAGCGTTACGTTTTTGCACTTGTTCTTATTATTTTCATTGTATTATTATTGCTTATAAGTTGCTGTTTTGTTATTTTGCAATATTTTGCTTTGCTGGTGGGCTGTGAGGGTTTTGGTGACGAAAAAGAAAATTGGGATTCTTGGGAGTGTGGAAAGAGAACGGATGTGCTGTCGATTCCTGTAAGAACGTTACTCCTGATCCTCCTGATTATAAAGAAATAGCTGCATAATGGACTGCATAGCTTATCAAAGTGCTCCGAAGTTATAGTATATAGTAGAGGGGTTATTGCGGGAATGAATGAAGGTTTTCCTTTCCTTTCCTTTGTCATTAAAGGAAAAGGAAAACGAAATATGGAGAATCAAACGTAATAAGGAAATACGAGATCTCTACAAAGAACATGACATAACTGCATGTGTCAGGGCCAGAAGAATGAGATGGCTTGGGCATGTTATGAGAGCAGAGCAGGGCTCAATACTTAAGGATGTTACCAGTGGGATACCAGAGGGAAGACGACCACCGGGAAGACCAAGAAAAAGGTGGTGGGATGGAGCAAACATGGACATAAACCGGATAGGGGGAGCAGTAGAAGAAGCTAGAGACCGAGAAAGATGGAGGGCACGCGTTGGTGAGGCCAAATCCCAGCTTGGACATAGATGGCCATGGGAGTAAGTGAGTAAGTAAGTATGAAGGAAGGTTGGAGTGAATGAACTTTCTAATGCGAAAAGGAGTTTTGGCGGTCACAGTATAACGTCTCATCTGACGGATGGAGTACTGAACGAAGTATTTTCAACGCAGGACTCAAGTTTGGATCGGGATTTTGCTGAAAAAAATCTGTGCGACCATTAAGATTTGAACCCGGGTTCACGGGACGGTATGAGAGCACATCTGCCTCCACCTCAACCCGATTCCCGTCAACAGGACATTATGAAACGACGGCATCTCGCACAAAAAGGATGGTGAGGTGGGATCGGTTCCCTTGCTTGAAAAAGAAAATTCCGTGGAATCGAACTGGACTGAAAAGAGTGAGCGAGAAATCTTTTTTTAACGACCCGCAGCGTCATTCACCCACTCCCCTTCCCGGAGGACTGGAGGCTGGCAAAATGGCGATCCTTTCGCTCTTGTGACTCACTTCTCGAAGCGATCCACTTTCGAACGAGAGGGCATGAATTCAAGGGCTCTTGGTGCGTCTCGCGAGGAGGGATGGGTGCGAAGAGGGGCGGAGGAGAGGGGATACGCGGGCACGCATTACTTTTGAAAGCCAGTGGCGTATTTCGTTCGAGACTACTGTCATGATGCAATGGCTCTTTTTTTTTCGTGTAACGTAATTTCATCTTTGTTGGAATAATTCATTCGCTTGAACATAACTGTGTCAGGCTGGACCTGGTGTAAGATTTCGATATTCATGATGAATAAAACACTTTGTAATCTTCCTCAGATTTATTGAATGGCAATGGTGCCATGCAATAAATCTGTGGAAGATTACTAAGTGCTTTATTCATTATGAATGGATTCGCTTCCTAATTCGGTGTTTCACGAATTGATTGGTGAGCCTTATGACAAGCCCTAACTTAATTGACTCCACAATAAGGTTGTCTCAACTTGAATAGTGCTATTCCTATATGCCCCGCTCTTCCAAAAGGTGTCTTTTTAGTTCCTAGTACATTCTGACTAGGGATTATAAATTTAAATCCAGAATCGATTTTCGATTAATCGACTTTCGATTTTGGTTTTTAAAATCGATTTTCTAATATTTCGATTTTTTTGCCCAAAATAATCGAAAAATCGAAATCGATATTTAACATAGTAAAATAATTGCCTGCTGAAATACGGATGTGCTGTTGTAACAAAATGCAAAATATGGGTTAATGGAAGCACTAAGGATAAGAACCGAATACAGTTAAATTTATTAATGCAATATATTATTTTAAAGATATTAATAAGATATACAGGGAAGTAATAATCCATAACAGATACATATAAACATATAGGTAATATAACAAGCAAATTACATATAGTTTAGTAGCAATAAGAATTGTATATTGAAAAGTGGGCATACCACAAAATGGAAAACATAATTTTATTTATTTCTTGTTTGCAAAGCCGTGGAACCAGTGTTCCTCAGGGATGGACCTTAATAAAACTAACATATTTAAATGTTCTCCGAATAATCGATTTTGCACCTGAGTTGCAATTAACCCGGCGTGAGAAAATAGTCGTTCACACGGCACGGTAGAGGAAACTATAGATATAATCCTGCTGGCTGGTTTGTATACGAGGGGATATTCTCCCTCAATCTCCTTCCAAGCTTGTAGTGGATAAGAGTTGGACTTGCGGTCGACTGGAGGGCGGTTAACGAACTGGCGCAGCTCGATTGGCAAAATTCAAACGCTAGCTTTAGCTAGCAAGCTAAAAATCGAAAATCGATCGGCTAGAATCGATTTTGATCGGTTTTTCAAAACAAAAAGTCGACTTCGATTAAATCGAAAATCGGAGTGTGATAATCGATTTTCTATTTCAATCGAAATCGATTTTCCGATCCCTAATTCTGACCCTCTCTATGTTGTAAAAAATTTCTTTTAGATGGCCGCAGGGAAACGTGATTACAACCGGGTTAGCCAAAACTGTTTTTTCTTGGAACTTATAATAATTCTAATCAAAAGTATGTCGTAGTTATTGGACTAGGCCATTTGTCCAATTTAGGACCGGCGGGAAGAGTGATAGGATACTCAGGTAGTGGACGATGGAAGGAGAATAACCCGCCTTTGGCAATTGCTTAGTCTTTGCAAAAGACGCCAAAGGAAGTCTTCAATTTTCGTTCCATCTGTTGAATGAAGAACTGCACTTGAAGTGCTGACTACTAGCTTAAATTAAGTAGCTAGTTGAATGAAGAACTACACTAGGCACCAATCGGGGTTCAACTGAGAAATCTCCACCACTTTCGGTATTTGAGCTCGGGGTCTCGCGAGTGGTGGCACTAATCAGTAGAGAATTAGAGGTCACTGAGTTTACATCAAGAATTGATGAGCGAGCAAAGGTAACGAAGGATTCCCAGAGGAAGGCTCAGCCACTTTATCCCAAATCAATTGTATAATTTCCTTTAATTTGCATGATGTTCTTCACAAGCGAGTGCAACCAAGTTTCACTACAACTATACGCTACATAATCTCATAGCGCTTGGGCCAAATGAAGATTTATAAAGGAAAAGGGATGAGGGCTTCAGTTAAACATTCTTGTAACCGAAATGCTGAAGATCATCACTTTTTTTTAATCCGAAGGATAATTTGTCTTGAAATAGTTGGAAACTCTTCCTTTCCAGGAGTTATTTGCATCCCCAACAACCTCCAAAATCTAGTACATACACTAAGTGGCTTCGAACACAACCTCCCACCCGAAGAATAGCTCTTTGCTTGGATGGATTCACACAAAAGAGCCCACAATTAATGAAAAATACACCCATTTAAATATTCTTCTGATGACGATAATTACGACTATAAAATGTGTATATTGATTTTCATTGCATTCATACGTTTTTATACTTCAAAACATCGTAGACAAAATATAAATAATAAAATGAAATAATATCATCATTTTATGTTCTACCAGTAGATTGGCATGTATTTTGGAAAATTCATCAGTAAAATACCTTGACAATATTTGTCTGCATCAAATTTTCTTCAGCTCCTCATAGTTTCTTTCCCCTTTATGTCGTCTAATATTTTTACCGTTTTCCTTCTTTGTTCGCGCTTACCTAGGGTTCTCCCCTCTATCAAATACTCCCCTCTCTTCCAAATTCCTCATCATTACTTTCATTCCGCTCCCACCATCTCCAAAACTTTCTTGTTTGTCTTCCTCGAAAGCCATCTCAAGTCTCCCCATCTATCTCCGCAACATTATCTCAAAAGCCTTGTTTCTATGCACATCTGCCTTCCGTGTCTATTATAAGTTTCCAAACCATACAGTGATCCACATTAAAATTTCAGCTCATTGCTCATTTATTTTAACACGCCCCACCTACTCCCAGATGGGGTATGCGAAATGTGCAATTTATGGCTGGTAAAATACCAATGGACGATTATTATCATACTTGAGCCGCTGAGATAAAAAGTGGTGCAAGTCAGTTATTAGGTGCGCAGAAGCATTCCTCTACCCGTATTTTCTTTCTTTTGTGAATGAGTGTTGTGAGCTTCAGAGATTTTTCACCAGAAAACAGCAGGGCATAAGTTTTGAAGTGGAATACATCTTATGGATGGGGGTAATGTCGCGAAAGCCTCAGGTCACGCGTTGAACCGTTGCGTGGTTACGGCTACGTATATACAAGCGCTTCGAATCAATTCTCAATACTATCAATAGAGGTGTATTTTCATATGAATACTTTAATGATATTTACATGAAATATTCATAGACTTAATGTGTAAATATAATTCTCATTCATATTATAAAACATATTAATATGATTAGTTGTTTATTTACATATAATACTGTGTACTCCCCACTCCCAATCATATCCATACTCAGTGCTCCACTTGTGTCAGCCGTCCCGCGACGGCGACACCTTGTTTTTATTTATTTTACATTTCAGCCTCATTTTCCGAAAATTAACATATGTTTACTTAGACCATTATTGCTCTCAACGGTTCACATATATTATCAGTATACTACATACTATATATGAATAATCACATGTGTGCATATTTGTATACATGTATCACATTTGTATCACATGTGTATACATTTGCAGTGGATTATCAGTTTGCAATCATAAGCTGCTTTGTTCTAAGCTAAACTAAAATATCACCGTATCTCACATTTAGCCGGTAAGAATTGGTTCATTTCTATTTACTGATGTAACCAGTTCATTTCGCGCGCCGTTTCGAAAATAAATCTGATGCAGGTCTATAATATGTCACCTGCTCTCTGGACGCGAATTCCAACTCCCCATCCCCAGACCCACCTCCACCTGTCCCCTTGAACCGCTCATTCAGTGTGCCCGGCCCGTCACAGCCGCAACTGCCCATCTTCGTCACTGTCAAGCGGCACCTCTCTTATACCCCTCAGCCCCAGTCCTCTCCAACTATGGCACGTGACAAATGACACCTGGAATCCGGGAGGTTTCACGAAATCCAGACGAGGCAGACCTCACCACTCCGAGGCGAAGCGTGCCACGACGTGGTAATCCTCACTTCCCTTCCCTCTTTTTCACTTTCAACTCGGAGCACTTGACTTTCGTCGGAGGAGTGAATAGAGTATTTGCACGCTTTTGGGAAGTGACATCTAAAAAATCTATCGATACTTCAGACACTAAATTTTCATTCTGACGCTCGAGAGGCTTTTCGTTAATTTTTGATCAGCTAATAAAATCTAATAAATTATTATTGCGCCAAAACACTGGTCCGCCATGTTTTGTAGGCTCTGACATCATCTCCCATAGTCGACCATTTGTTGATTTGGAGATTGTGTGACTGTGTAGTCTTAGCGTGCGGACGAAACTTTAGCTATTAATTAGCAAATATCGAAATAACTTCGAAAAGGCAAATACTCTTTCACTCTCAACTCACAGCTAGGCTATTTCGCTTCTGCTAATATGGGAGATTACGTCACACTACGAAGAAACAATGGTTGGGCGTTTATACCTAGGTAATTTCGATGCTAAAAAAAATGCATATTAAAAGCTATTTATTAAATTAATTAGTTGGAATTATACCTTGGTATTTCGCACGTGGAATTTCGAAACCAAACACTACTCGCTATAATAAGTTTCAACAACAATTACAGGCGCTATACCGCCCTCAGAAATCAGAGCGCTCGAGAGACACTCGTGGTGATGTAGCGAAAAGTATGGTCGCAAAGCGTAATTGCACGCATGAATTCTACCCTCCGAAAACGGTTTGTTTGAGAGTGCGTCCGACAATGGGGGTTTATCACGATTTTTGCTTTTTACTTTATCGTGCAGGGGACCATGACAAATGATCATTTGCAAATCATCTCTTAAAAATTACAAAAATTGCCAGAGATATACGAATCTAAATTTGAATGGACGGGCAACCTTCCCATAACGGCCGTGACGTCATTTCATCCATCGCTTCTTCCCTCTTCTTCGCGATACACTCTAAAAGATGCCTTAAAAAGGCTTTTGCGAAGATGTCCACTTCTTCCGGAAATACAACAGCACAAAGATTTAGAAAATACTTTGAAATAATATCCGTATTCACCGGGAATCGAACCCCGGGCCTTTGATCGATGGATAAAATGACGTCAGAGGTCAGGAGACAGAAAAAAATGCAACTTTCTATGATTAATTATTTGGTTATAAGGCCTTAATGTTTCCAATCAACTCCTTAACTCTATAATAAAACCTATGCAAACTTGATTTCAACAGTAATATCATTAAAAAAACGTGGTCTGCGTCGGACCAGACGGTGGAAGTTATACTTCTTTGGCCGGTCGCACACACCCGCTCACACACACAGGCAGACAGGATATATAAATGAAATAAAAGACATTTTTTCTCTATTATTCAATATATTTCTCTTCGATATATTGTTATTTTAAACAAAACTTCTTTTCAAAGTTCGAACGTACAAAACGAGTAAATGGGTGCTTGCAGTTTGCAAGCAAAAGGGGAAAAGTGTATGATAGTACATTGTAAATCATTAAAAACGAATGCAATAAGGTCTTACTTCTTTTGGAAATTATTTTAGCTGGGTCAATTTTTGACCTAAGAATATAATAATGAGATAATAGCATAAAACGAATGGTCCCATGACATATGTACTTTGTTCTTCTTAGTAATTGCTATATTTTTCCTTTTATTTTCATGCCATTGAGCAATTTTGAAGTATATATTTGTAATTAAACATGATTACAGTTATTTGGCAGTATGAAATTCAATCAATATGAGCTATGTAAATGCTATGGATTTTCACATTTCATTTTATTTTTGCTGATCTCAATTATTATAATTTACATATTAAACACATGGCGAGGTACTTGAATTCATAATTTCAAAATCCAAGAGATAATGCATCATAGAACATTATCATTTTACATGGTTTTGACTTGTAGAATGGAGTTTCGAGGTACATTTCAGAAAGTAGGTGCAAGGATTAATGTTTCCTGGAAAAACAGAGAGAGGGAAACCCGGAATAAGGTGTAAAGAGTGTTTCAGAAGCAAAATGGAGGAATCTGGAGCGATCCCAACGGATTTCGTAGGCATGAGCAAATGGAGGAGTGTCAAAGCTACGAAACAGTTTATGTATATAATTATAAAACATTGTAAAAAGTATATTTCTAAGGCATAATATCGTTAAAAGCGATTAAAATACGCACGGAGAATGTTATATTCCTTTAAGTTTAATCTTTATAGCACGCGTATAAGGTACTGGAAGTCTCGGGAACAATGAAAAAATTGCTTAGCAACGAAAATGAAAAAAGATCGAAATTTGCATTAATTTTGCGTTTAAACTTCAAACATCTCAATTTATCGATCGATAGAGAAACATCGGTTGCAAGAAGTAAATGCATTGATCTTTTGGCCTCATTTCAGTCAAAGAATGAAACTTGTATCTAAATTATTTCATATTTTAATGAATGAATGAAAATTACTCTACACGTAAATTATTCGTTTTTCCCATTTAAACCCATTAAAAAACAAAATCCTATCTGGACTCGAAACCAATGAAAAATATTGGGATTTTCGATTTTTTCCTGACTCGACACCAAATTTGAACCCTTCCCTGAAAATTTCATCCTTTTAGCTCGATTAGAAATACCCAGGAATTCGTATCAATAAGTACAATTGTGGATTTTTCTCACCCAAAAAAGAGTGTGACGCGGAAAAGAGCATGACGCGGTTTCTCGACCAACATCCCATCCCAAAAGTCTCCAACGGGCGCAAAGAAGTATAACTTCAAAAAGCATTTGAATGATAGTCTCCCATTGAGGTTGGGGATAGGTGGGTAGCATGGTAAGGGAGGGACTTTTAGGAAGTGGAGGAATTGTAGACATAGGTGTAGCAAAACTTGGTGGCACTCAATCATGAAGAGAATGGCATCAGTACATCAGGGAGAGGAAAGCAAGTTAGGAATTTGAGAGAAAGGACCCGAGGTTCCCCTATGAGGTCCATACAGGAGTCCTTCGGAACTTCTGCCCGCTCATCAACGATCCATTCACCCTCAATAATCACAGACTCTTCACTGTAGCGTACCTCTAAGTTTCACTTTGCCTATTGAAACCCATACTTGGGTCGTTCGTTAGAAGAACATGGACATAGTTGCAAATACATTATGAGGAGAATAGCGCCAGCGAAAGAAGCGTTCAGGAATAGAAGGGAGCTGATGACGGGGACCCTGGGTAATAACATAAAGAAGAGGCTGGTGAAGAGCTAGATATGGGTTGTAGCGTTGTATGGATCAGAAACGTGGACTCTGAGAAAAGGGGACAAAAATAGGCAGCACGCGTTTGTGAAGTGGCTGTGGAGGAGTATATAGAAGGTAAAATAAAGGTGGACGGAAAGGAAGACAAACGAGGAAATGCTTGGTATTGTGGGTGAGGAAAGTAAAAGTTTGGAAGAGATTAGGAAGAGGCAGGGAAGGTGGCTGGAGGGGTTAATGAGGGGCGAAGGGTTTCTTAAGTCGTGATAGAAGGGAGAATGTTGGGTAAGCGGGGAAAGGGAAGAAAGAGAAAGGTTTTGTGGACGGGATGAATAAGGACTGATGCGGGACGTGGGATGCATTCTGAGATGAAGAGAGAAATATAATTGGTAGACAAGGGCATGCACATGTAAAAATCTAGAAGATTTTTACTTACTTCCATTAGAACCTTTCTTAACCGGTATAGCACCTAATAATAATGATACTAACTAGAAACGCGGCGTCGTCATTAGCTTGCTCTTAACTAAATACGCAAAGGTGTACATATTTGAACCTCCCATCCGACCGCGACGGAGGGATTTCTACTACTGAAGTACTCTTCACATAGCATGCAAGTAAGAATTGGTATTCCTCTGAAAAATCTTCTTGACAGTCTGGATGCAAACCCTGTCCTTTGTGGTAAAAGAACCAAAACTGAGCTTATACGTTTCGGTTCTAATACTGATTGAGACCATTAAAACGAGTTATTTTTTTGTCATTCCTAGGAGAAAGAAGCTCGAATAAGACAAGTAATAAGTTTGAATAGTACATTTATCTACTTCTGCTGTTACTCAAGGACAATGAGAGGTTTTTAAGAAAAAGGTTAAACTTTGTTTTTTCCTCATTACATCTTAATTTTCACGACAGTGGTATCAACGGTTAACGTCATCATCAGGTAATAAATAAAAATTGTTGGACACTTAAGTGTCCTACGTGTTAGTGTCCAAAAGTGTCCTACAATTTGTATTTTTTACCTGATGATGACGTTAACCGTCGAAACCATGGTCGTGAAAATTAAAATCTAATGTGGAAAAAAACAAAGTTTAACCTTTTTATGAAAATGAATAACAAGTTCCTTAAAGTTACGCCAGAAACCTCCAACTTTAGACAATGAGAGAGGTAAAATAAAAACTGCGTAAGATTATCAATACTACCAAAGGATCAAAATCCATAGAGTTACGAGTAACATGGTGTTAACTTCTCAATGAAGGCTGATAGCCACTTTTCGCTTGTGGTCATTTAATTTCAATCAAACATCTCCCTGCATTGCAAAAAGAACGAGCTAATCTTTCCTTCCATCGAATCAATCCCATGTACATTGTACATACATGTAGAAGACGGAGGGCGTTTTTCATACACCACAGTACCCTTTTCTAAGAGCGACGATGTCCTTTACCTTTAATAAACTCTGCCGTGAAATATAATATATTGGTGGCTTTTTGTAGAGATTCATAGGTGTTGAAATTTACTATATATTAAACCAGGGGTTAGCAACTCCCCCACCGAAAGAAATACTCTCCAAATATCCAGCACCGTGCTATATGTAGAGAACTACCAAAGTTGAATGGAAATAGTTAAGTGCATTTATTTGATTCATTCAACGTCAATAGCGAGCTGGTGGCTCGCGATCGCCGGTATTCTGAAATTTGCATTTAACGATAATTTGAAAGCATTTGAAATATTTTAATGACATTATTTTCCTTGAATATAAAAAGGCAAGCAACATGATTTTGACTATAAGGAGATGATTGCAATGTGAGGAATTATGGTATTAAGGAAAGGGAGGGTTGATGTATATCTCGTATAACAAGTTAGCCGGCAGTATTAAGAAGAGTATAACACCCTGTTGCGGACATATTAGAGCAAACATATCAAACTAATGCACGTATTTACAAATAAAAAAGGATCTCTCGATATTCTGATTAATCAGTTGTGATATTTTGACCGCGATATCCACGATAATTTTCAAGATTTTTGTAACAAAATTCAATTCAAGATACTAGTACGCAGAAGTGTGTCGGACTTGATGAGGTGGAATATTTTCATACTAAACAATGAGATCAAAGTTTTCCTTTTCTATTTAATTTTTTGTTCACGCTGCGTTTCAATGCTTAATACTACTTTCAAAATGAATTGAAAAACTCGAGAGTAAAATAAAAAATGGAAAATGCCATGCCATATTCAAATGGAGATTCTGTGGAAGGCTCTAATTTTTGAAACTAGATTATTATAATCCAATGAAGAGATTCTTGATTTTCTGTTGCTTTTAATAAAATTATTTACTTCATCCAATTAGTGAGACAAAATCGTGATGTCTCTCATTGGGTCGATGGTGGACGTATCAACTTGCTGTGGCCTCTCCAAGGAACGTTGAATTTTTATGCTCCCCTGCTTCGTAACTGTGACTGCAGCCAGAATATTTTTCACTTGTACCCACATCACTGAAGTGATTGCATCCACTTTTTAGCCCTTCATTTCGAAAGGAAAAATGTAGCTATGTAAACTTTTTATCCACATACCACGTGATTAATGAAGCGATGTATATGGGTCATAAAAGAAGTTTGGGAAACTATTGTGACAGCAGTGAGTGTCCAGTAGCCCACTGTTACGCTTAGCTGGACTTCGTTTCGTCAACGAAAGACTATTAATGGTTTGAGAACGTATTTTGATGGGTAGAATGAGAAAATAAAATTGCCTAATGCTGGAGACGAAGTTTCTTGCTACATAGATGTTTACCTTAATTTGGTGGAATAAAAATAGTTTTGACCCACTTCAATGGAAATCTGAATAACTCATGGCAATCGTTTAATTGATCAAATTGCATATTGTTCTTTAATGAATGATTTTGTAACGTAATCTGGTTTAAATATCAGCAGGTTATTGAATGGTAAATATCTAACTCTTTCAGCACGTAAGGCATCCAAATAGGGCATTATTAATATTTTGGGTGGCTCAAAACGACAGCATTGAATGATAGGTTATTTTTCTCTTTCTTTCATATCCGCGATTTCCTTTCTATTTTTTAATTTAAAATGGAATATTGTGTAAGCATCCGTTATTTTGAGTCAATTTTCTCGTTTTAATTCTATTTTCGAAGAATTTTTCTTGTTCACCGTCAGTTCCAAAATACCGTCAGTTCCCCTGGGACAGTCAATTTAAATAGGTTCCAATGGCCAACTTCAGCACCGGGAAAGATGTCTTTATGGAAAATTCATGTTATTTTCTAATAAAAGTATTTTATTAATATGAAAAATTAATGAGGGATATTTACCACTTCTATCTCTACATGTTAGGGCTATTATTTTCCGAGATAATTCTAACTTAATGCCAGTGAGGCGATGAACTTTCATTCACAGAAAAATACATTTGTTTTTTTTCTGTGAATGAAAAGAATTTCACGAACCTAATAGAATACTTTCTGGCCTGAAGGTGGACAACAAACATTCTATTACGCTTTTTATAACAATCCTCTTCTAATTACTAGTACTTAACCAGGTCCCGATGTTTTACAACAAAATATTTTCGCTCATCTACTGCTTTTGGCGAAATATTCATTATGCATCTTCATTCGTAGCACACATTGTATCAATTCACAACGCGCATATCATGAGTTACAGTGTTTGCAACCATTTTTTTCATCCTGGAAAATTAAGTTTCAGTTAACAATGATACGTGACGGGAAAAAAGATAAACTTCCCTGGAAGATGTTTACTCTGCAGAAGAAGCATGACCAAATTGTAAATTACTGCAAATGAGTACGTAAACATTCCTGTTGCGAGATTTTGATTCAACATCGGGGCATGGGGTCGTAAATGGGTTAAAAACTCCAAAATCACAGAGTTACAAGCCTTATCTTCGGCATTTTCCCCAAGGAAATAATTGTCGCATTAGTCTCACTACTCTATTGCCTGATTTTAATATTACCCACTGAAACATTTTGCAGCATGAAATTACCGCCACAAAGATTAGTATCACTAAGACCACCGAAGTAAGGTTATAAGCCTTCATTCATAATATGTTTTGTGTAAGTGTTGGATTCAAGGAACTTCCAGAGACGCACGTCTGCGAATGTAAGACTATGATGTATGGCCTTATTTCAACAACCTAATCACCGTAGACCCTTGATGTAACAGTGTGAGTTACATACTTTTTTCATCTGAGAGTTTTTTTCCCTTGCAAATTTTATTCCCTGGTGATAGTTATCTGCCTGATATGAACTTCTATTTTTTTGTTCTCTGGTGGAAATTTAGACTGGACTGAAAAAATTTAGGCCTTTTTAAAATAAAATTTATTTTGATTACATAGATACTAAAAGCGCTAAATACCTGTATAAACCACCGGGAAATGTAATTGTGAGAGCTAACGGGGCAATATCCTTCCATCATATTATACGGGGAATGATGTAAATAAGTCAAGCTATCTCTGGAATACGCGAATTCCCCGATGAATAACTGAACCATTCTAATTTGGTGACAAGACCATCCCTCATCTCCATCTCAATAAAAGTAAATCTTGATTACTTTCCAGTGGCAAAATATACCAAATTTTAATATAGAAACACATCGCCCTCTCATCCTTCCAAGTTACGTGGCTCCATGCTGCATGGAAAAGGTAAACTGAGGGCCTCGTCAGATTCAAACGCAAATGTGCAATGCGAACTGCGAATTGCTGCTATTATGAATTGCTGCTGCAAATGTTGAATGCGAACGTGGAATGAAATAATTATCTATCCAGAAATTCTCGTCTATATTTGGTTTGCCTAATGTTTTTTGTTCTTTTTTGTCCTTGAAGTTTTTTGGGTTACCTCATATATTGCCAGTTATTTTCAACCCCCAAAGTCGCGAACAATTATCCCTATGCACCTGCTACAAGACCACTTCTGCGTCAAGCCACTTACCAAACTCTACCAACCTTGACGTTGCACCGTATATGCTTTCCAACGGTAATGGAAGTAGATAATGTAGTTAACCAACGGCAAAGACAAAGATGATTGTAGAAACTAAGGCAAGTTCCAAATATGAGATAAATAGCAGGGAAAATCATTCCCCTTCCGGTGAAATTTCCGTTGATGGTGTTCAATTGTTGTCCACTTGAATGATTTTCTTTTTTCTCGTAAACTCCTATTATGGTTGATTTTTTTAAAATCCAATGTCTATCATATATACCCTTCACATTGTGTCGGGTCGGGTTGGGCCCAATCATTACAGCCAAATTAGCAGTTTCAGATGTAGAAAAATAACTCAATATCATCAATTTTCTCCTCAGTGTCGTATTCATTGCGCGCTTTTTTTGCGTATTAACGTCCTTCGAAAGCATTCAGCCAAAATACGCGAAATCATCATCATAATATTTCCCCGGAGAATATAACTTTTCACGTTCCACATGTCATAAGATGAAAGAACGACAGAAATGAAGGGCAAAATATCTCAAGCAAGCGTTCGTGAATAAGAGGCTACTGCACTGATCAAAGAATGTACGGTGAGAGAATAGGATAGGCGGGTACGTGAAAACACTTGTCAGGAGTGTTCCGCTAAGAGAGATGAAAGGAATTACCATAAGACAAGAAAACAAGGAAATTATTGAAGTCTTTAAATCTACTTTCTGGAGATAGAAGCTCAGGATCAAATGAGCTGATGATATAGAAACGAGGGAAATACATTGAGGTGCATAAAAATGAACATCTAGAAAAATCTACTTATAATATAAATACTAAAGTGTGGAATTTTATAATGATCAAGCCATTTGACATAATATGAATGAGAACCAAAATATTTCAAATTCTGCTCGGATCTATTAACCAGCTACACAAACAACTCATCTGAATTCTGTAGAATTTCCGAGGAGGTTATAGCAAACTAGTTGTTCTCACCTGCCGTTTACGCTGTATCATAGAAAGTGATAAAAAAGCCACAGTCGTAGGAGTACTAACCCAAATTTTTCGCATTAGACGGACTTAACTTTTTAACCCATGTTCATTTTGAAATTTTCGAAAATTGTTTGATGCACATGGATGCAAAATATAACTCCGAACATTTTCTATTAAAAATACACCAAGTACGTGTACATTGTTACGCCATATACACTAATTTTAAGAAAGAGCGGTGTGAACTGGACAGGCTCTTACATTTAATAATATTGTTAATGCATATTTTAATCGTATTTTTCTGGTTAAGATAATCTTTGATGAACCGTTTATAATCTGATTTTCCATCATCAAAAGCATCCTACCTCATACGACTTCCCTATTCAAGTCAGCGTACTTTCAACCGTTCCTTATCCCGGCTAACATACACACATATAATTTTGTCTTGAATATGCTTTTGCTTCTAATTGTTTTTTACCACCTCCTCTTCCAATTCCTCATAATCTCCTCCGGCAGTAACCTTTCGTCACCCTTGTATCCAAGTACTTCTTTGTTTGTCTTTCCATCAGTCCATCGAACCTTCTCCATTCTACTCCACCCCCAAACTTCAAACGCTTTCAAACTGGTCTCATCCGCTCTCCCCAAAAATCAATGGATCCAAAACGGTAACATTGGCATAAAAAACAAGCTAATTCTTCCATCCTGATAAGGCTGTATTTTATGGGTAGGGAGAGGAGGATGTGAGAAGGGAAAAAAAAGGATTTCGAAGATGCACACGGAGAGAATAAAGTGGAATTTTGGGAAGATTAAAAGGGACGAATTGAGGACTTCAGTTGACCGAAATCGGGACTAAAATGCTAATGAAAACCACTTATTTTTGTCGTCCGAAGGGTTCTTCGTCACCCGGACGACTTTTTTATGTCATCTAGAATTTCTCCAAGACTAGGTTAAAATCATTCCCGCGCCAGGGCCTCGCCATGTGTAGAAACACTGTTACGTAAATTGGGTATCCCGATTACCCGTCAATGGTATCCTTGCCAAGAATCGTCGTGATGCCATCAAAATCATAAATGTCTTTATGGTAGTTTGAGCGAATTATCACCTCACCTAGAATTTGGTGAATTTAACCTCATTTTAAAGAAAATACTCTCATCTTTCCAATGATGAAAAAATATTAACTCCTTGCTGAACTACATTTCGAGCAATTTGCCAGAAAATACAAGCTGTTTTACATGGGATTGATTATGGCTGTACGCTCCAGAGGGAGAATATTAAAAAAGTAGAACTGTATATACTACATTTCGTAAAAAAAACTAACGGTGTGTAGTTTGTATGTTTTTCAACTATATATAAAAAATAATCTATTGCTCACCGCATTAATTTTTACAGAATTGCGAAAAAAACTTCTGTGTTGAAGGCTTTTTAGCCGTGCGGCGTGAAAAATTAGTCAAGGTAGTGACTTATGTGGAAAACTATATTTAATTTCTGAGATTTTTTTCATATAGCTATATGTTTTACCATTACATAATATTACAATATTTTCTTCACACTTCTTACAGACGCTGAAATTCAAATATAAAATCCAAATATGGTGTCCATTATGACTAGGGAAATATCTCGCTCAAACTACCTTAAATTAAAGATTAATCCAAATTTTCAATGAAAGAAATTTGAAATTTGGGATCGGCAAATAAACCTCGGCAAACTCGCTCGTGTTTAAGAGAAATTTATCTCTCCTTGTCGATGCCTACCAGTATGACCAAACTGCATGCATAGGAGTGAAAAGATTCCTTTGTTTTCATTGACTATTTGGATTAATATTTAATTTGAATTGGTTTGCCTATTGCTCTATTCTTGGATTACATATTTGTGTAATTAAACTTTTTATATGAGAAATTGGTCTCGAAAATGCTTTCGATATTCATGGTTTTATGATAACAACGTTTATGCGGAATCGCATTTTTCAGCAGACTACAGTCAATAGTCGATTATTATTATACGAGCCGGTCTGGCAACCAAATGTTTGCGGGTTCGAATCCTACCTCGTGCATGAGTGTAGCATCAGTTTTATAATTAGATTCTAGTCTTAGAAGCTCAACTGTACCAGGGGATACGTAGTGGAACAACATCTTTTTCGATAAAAACCACCAGTTGTATCACTAACTTGTTGCATTTACTACCGTTTAAAAGACTAGGCGTTATCTTCAGGTAGAAACTTAACGCGTTGTAGTAAATATGTAGGAAGACATTTTTATTGTTTTTATCGATATCTAGGATTATTTAGGATAACCCTAGCTGTTACAGAACCGAAAATTCTAGTTGACCTCTGTTGTTGGATAGTCGGGCAGGCTCCGAATATGGAGAATAGAGATGGGCACCTTAGTACCAAAAACATTTGAAGCGGTGAACATTTTAGCAAAAGAAAATAATCACGAGAGCTTCAGAAAAAGCATGAATAAAAAACTTCAGTTAAATTGCGAATTAACATTTATCTTTTCCTCGATTATCATTAGGATTGCTTTTCGACGGAGTAAAGTTCCAAGCGTTGAAGCACACTGATTCACTATATCATGTGACTTGGACCCTTATGAGAGAAGACGCATAGAGATTGGCGGTGTTAAACATAGAGGGTGAAACATAGTACGGAGAAAGTGCGATGAGTTGAAAAAAAAAACAAATGAAAAAGTTCTTGGAATGGTGGGAGAGAAATTTGACTAAGGAAAACTAAAAGCAAGCAAATTAATATGGATGGGGTTTGGAATTCTTAAGTTCAATAGAAATCTGCGAAAGATACGCCGTGGAAGGAAAGGGGTATGTTCTTGAGATGTTATGGAGAGAGGAAAGAAGTTGGCTGTATTAAAGGGAGAGATTGTGTGAGGAAAAAGGGTGACCCTATGGAGGGTAAAGGCCGGTTTAAGATTGGCGTCATCGCGAACTTCGAAGACTTAAACCGCATGTTCAAGTAATTGTTATTTGCGGAGACGTTTATGATCACTTGAAAAGGTCAACCGTCATATTCAAAGTTCAATAAATCCCAACTTTCACATTCACGGTTCACTATTGACGCCAACACGTGTGGTCTGTGCCTTGAACATAATTATTCATTTCTCATCCTTTTCTCCGCTCAAATATCTCGCATTTCCACCTTTCAGTTGACCATTCATTCTAAGGTTTCCACGGCTACCACACCAGTTATACGCGACCGATTCATTATGAATTTATCAAAGTAGTGTAATTATTTCCATCCAATGTCCAGTTATACTATCATATCTATCTTACATCTATACATATCTATCTTCAATCTCGAAAATAAGTGTATCGTCTTTCATTCACAACAGTTAATGTTGACTTAAGACTGTGCAGCCGAACATTAACGAAGGTGGAAGAAAATTTCCGACGCAAGTTCCGATTGACAGCCGATCGTCAATCGAAATCGTGAACGAGACTCCATTTCACGGTTAAGGTTTTAAGTTAACGCCCATTGTTGAATGGGAAAGTAGAAACGGCCTGCCAAAAGCTACCCTCATGATACCCTAAAACGTTTGGTTTTTATAGATATTTAGGGTTAGAATATAACCCTAGCTGTTGCGGAACCGAAAAAAACCTAATTGACCTCTCTTGTTAGATAGTCGGGGAGGCTCCGAATATGGAGATTATAAATATCGGCACCTTAAAACAAAAAAAAGTTGAAACATTGAAAATTTTTAGGAAAAGAAAATAATAATAAAAGTTTAAGAAGAAGCAGGAAAAAAAACTTCAGTTAAATTGCGACTTGACGTTTGTCAAAACCTACCCTCATTGGTAGAACGCAAAACAATGGTGAGATAAGCTCCACAGGACCATCTTCCTTCCGATGACGACGCTTGAACGTGACGCGGACAAACCTGGCTCCTCGTCCGTTGGGGATACCTCCCGAACACCGGATGACCTCGCCCTCCCTTTGGAGGCTCCGGCGCTTCGTAAGACTCCACACTCATCCTCCCCCTTCTCCCTCCTCCTCACCCACACCCTCCTCCACTCCACTCACCCCCAAACACGCAGACTTCCCCTCTCCCTCTCTTCTCCAAGCACTTCTCGCATTCTCACGCACGCTGTCCGAGCAACGAGACGCAACTCAGCTCCGAAAGAGACCTTCCCGGTTTACTCGCACGCCACGCACCTCAGCTGCCCCCGAGGACCTCTCGACTTCCCGAAGAATCACCACCATAGCATCCCCTCGAACCATCGTCGATCTTCTTTTATTCTCCAGTGCCCGGGAAAAGAGCGCCCGCTGCGTACTCTGGTGAGAGAAACTTTAAAAACATTTTAAGTCCGTCGAATGGGAGTAGTGACAGAAAGGCGGGAATTGGTGAATAACATATGGTTTCCATTTGACATGTGCGAATGGCAGTCGTGTTTTGTTTTCGTCATCTTTCGCGAAGAGATCGTTCAACCAACATCTCACGTAGTTTAATGGTCTATACCATAGCTTTCTGTTCACAAAGGAGATTTTTTAAACATATAATTAAATTCGAAAAGCTTATTTGCAATGGTAATCTTGGATTCAATACATTTCTTGATTAGTGTTTTTGCACATCATTATGTTTTCGATTTATTTTATATTTTTAATATTCACAGAAATGGGGTTCAGACTGTTTATTGACTTGTTTGCTGCCTTTCACTTTGAAAGCCCGCGTTTCTTACCTTATTAATAAGCCTGCTTCGCTTCGCTTGTAAAGAATTACAATTAGGAGCAGTTTGCCTTGGCGGTTATTCTAGTGATATTTTTATACAGTTGCCGTTTTACTTTTTTAGTGCTTACCTATTTTAGGATAGGTGTCTTCCTTTCTCGAAGTACTGTGTCCGACCTTAGTTTACCCGACCCGATCACTTAGTTTACCTTATCATCAGTTATATTTCCTTAATTTAGCTACATAACACACGTTTATATTATTTATTACTACATACTTCAGCTGTAAAGTAATCCAATCAGCGGGATATAAATTAAGTAACTTGTTGTTTCAGGGGATATTGATCTTATTGGACGCCTTTCAATTTCACCAATAAGATTTTAATGGTACGATAATCGTACGCCGGCTGCGGTGGCCAGGTTGCCCCAGTCCAAGTGTCACCGGTTCAAATGCCACCACGGGCATGTATCTTTATAGTTCAAGGAATATGGTATTTGGTTAGACGATTGTTAAAACGTCAGCGATTGGTTTGCGTTCGTAGTACCTATGCCTATTATGACGAATGTCCCTGGAGAATTTTCGAGGATGTCTTAAATTTATCAAATTGAAATAAACCCTTGAACCAATTTAGCTATCATTCCTACTAATATAATAGGAATACTCTCTAACGACGCTTTCAAATGCTCAAAGCTCTTCGTTAAAGTAGCAGTAAATAGATTAAATATTCGTATTCAATCATTATTTCAATGGATTTTGTATGATTATTTAAACACTCATGATAATGCCTTTAGATTTGTATTCAGTTTCTTGCGCATCACGTGTTTTCTATTACGCAAGTGCGCATTCCGCTTCGTCAAATTCGTCCTTCCAGCGTTGAGCGGGGATTGATTTGAAGCCGTCCTATCTGTCCTTGCCCTACCCTTCTACGCCTTAAAAGGCGAACGCGGTGGTGGCGAATCGAAGTTTCTGACCGGGTTTCGTCTTACTCCGGCTCCTCGATAGACAACACGCTTCCTGTTGCGAAAGCGTTTAAATTTAGGGTAAGACGAGCCAAGAGCTTAAGCGTAAGAGCCTCACCTCGAGAGGGATATGTCGATTACGGAAACCATCTCGGATTTTCCATTCGGCCCCACTAATGCTGCAAACATTCAAAAACAGCACCGCATTCCTTTCGAAAACACAACACTGGCTGTTATAGGGTCAGGAAATAAGGCAGAGGAGGAGGAGAAGAGCTCAAAGAAAAGAAGTATGTACTTCATGTTCATCAATTACGCTATATATTTCCAAATAGTTATCTTCTCTGCACCCCTATTGCAAATATTTGTTGTAGAAATAGCAAATATGAGGATTTTGTAGTAATTTTTTGAACGTTCGGCTTTTAATGGAGGAAGTAGGGAGTATATTTTTTAATTAAACTGGCACTGGTAACTGGTAATTTTTGCACTAGCGCTTCTTAATGCCTTACCCTGTTTAGGGCCTAAATAAAGCTAAGGATAATGCGTCGCTACATGTAAACATAGTTTAAAACGTATATGTCCAAGCATATTGTTCATTTGTGAATGAGTAAAAATGTCTGTTTATATTGTCAAAAAGTATTTATTTACTTTATGGACTGGAAAACGTTTATACATTAATGGCTTCCGCGAAACATACTCTTCGAGAGCAAACATAATAATTGCAGGATTATAGATTTTACATTCCAGGGGATTTTATAGCGAAATCGCATTTTCAGTCATGCTATCGTTAATATAATTATTCCGATTTCTGCTAGAAAATTTGGAGCTAATTTCCTTCTTGATCGCACATGCACTACATTCATTAAAAGGCTCCGAGTGAATTTCGAAGTATTTTTGAAATAATTTAACTGGATTTTATTTTCTAAGGTGAAGGAAAAACGGTCAGAATCTCGAGCAGCAGTCATCTATGAGTAAATAAATTTCCTTACGTCAGATGGCCTCTCTGGTTCTTAAAAGAGCCCACGAGAATTTTTAAATGAGTTTATAACGTCGTAAACACTTCTTAAGGGCCCCCACTACTCACAAGTTATTAATTAACAGATCACCTCCATGAGATGCATGGCTAAGCATTTGACATGCCTAGAATAAAACTTATGAGAACGAGTTTTGCAATGCTTTTAAACTGCGCTTTTGGGGATCATCCAAATAAGACATCTAATTACGAAAACATCATCCCTAGCAAATAATTTGGTTTTCTAAAAAAATGAAGTTTTCGTTCACTCAATCGCAATATTTGGATGAAATTTTTGAAGAACTCTTCTAATCTTGCGGTTACTTTTCGGAACAGAGAAAGACAAGGCATTTTCCAGAGTAGTTATAGTAAGATAAAATCTGCCAAAGAGTGCGTTATTTTCATGTCACCAAAGAGAAGACAATGTTTTTTTACGCGTCTCCTGCAATGATGAATCCAGGAAGATATTCTCGCTAATCCAGTTAAATCTTCATCATTGAATCCATTCTTTAAATTTGATCGAAATATATATATCGCTTGTCTAAGTCATAGCCCAAGATCAATAAACAATTCTTGGGCATGACTGACACTGATAGAAATAAATATTTCCCGTCGTTCTCGATAGGTTTATGTGCTATTTATTGTGGGCTAAACCAAGTTCTCAATTTAATCTAGAACTCAGTTCACCCGAGTAATGCCCAAATATTTCAAGTTTAATGATGGGAATATTTCACTCATACAGGCATTAAGTACCTTAACCCGGCTTAAGAGCAATATGTCAGGGAGTTCTTGGTCGAGTAATTGACATTTACAGATTAACAACGTTTGTCGCACTGTTATTAAATGAAATATAAATAATGCAGTTGTATTAATATTTACGGACAAAAAATAATGTCCTTAGGATTTTCCATTGTTGTAAGGATTAAAACAAACGTTGCTTTATTTCCTAGACTCAATGCCGCAAAATATGAGCGAAAAGGTTCCTCTCAAAATATGAGTTAATATAAAAACAAAATAGTTCTCTGCATAATTTATTTAATTTTTTATTCAAGCCACACTATAAATGGCTACAACTTGTAATTCTCAACTTAATACTAAATTTTAGGAATGTACATTCTGAAATGGGTAAAAACTAAAAATCAAGTAATAAAACGCTGTTTAGAAGCTGCAAGTAAAGCTTTTTGTATTTTATTCTGTGTTCATATGCATATTGTGGCCTTAATGTGGGTTTTCGGTTTTGAGGAATTGAAAAATAGAATGATAGAATGGAAAATAAACAATTAATTTTCGATATTCCACAGAGGAAAAATCATCGCACTTATGTGCACTTGCAGGTGACTCCGTAAAGGTAACTACTGTGGCTAGTCCCGGTATCCTCAAAATTAATTAATTTTTCGTTATTGAATTTTCACGTCTGACACCCTCATATTTATCTTTGAATGTACGTGAAGTTTGCCTTTAAATATTTCTTCTTCGTACTTGTTTAATTATGCTTGTGGATCCATACATGTTTCATTGCATTTCAACACGCATTCTTTTCATCTTCTCCTCTCGAAAGCTCTAGTCTTTCCTCTTAAATCTGGGTATGATTCCGCCGGCTTAAAATACGGTGTGGCAACTCAAAACTAAGCGTACATTCCTCTCCCTTCCTAACGTTCGCCAGACGCTTGCTGTGGCCTGGAATTTCGGTATCCTTCCTACCGTGAGCTTGTCCATGCTTTCAAAACATTCATCTCACCCGTGTAAACTTTAAATATTACTTTCTCTATCTCTCCAACACACTCATTAAGGTGCGGCATACATGGAGAGGTCACTTTACTTCTTTTTCGTTTGGCATATTAGCATAGCCGTTCGTTGCTTTTTCATGACAGCAATTGTAATTTACGTTTCATTTGGGGATGAGAGGTATCTTCAATGTATCGGGAAGTCATTTAATAAAATTACATAAGATTTAAATAATTCAGTCAAATCAATTTTTCGGATTTGGCCGAAATACCTCAGGTGCAATACTATTGTTCGTTCATCTAAATCTTAGAACTAGAATAGTAAACGTAATATGCCAAAAATGACCTGAAACCAGAAAAATTCTAGTTGCTGAGTGAACTTAGATAAACTTAACGATGTAAAAAATCGCTTTTCATAACATATCGTGAAAAATAATTTATTTATTATAGCTTACTTGCTACCATTCTTAGAAAATTTTCGTGATGCTTAAGAAAATCTCTTTAGAATGGTATAAATAGATGCAAATAAATACATGGTATTGAGCTTAAAAGCCCATTTTTTCATCTATGTAGCAATGATTTAATAACCAAACAGCCAGAAAATGGAATAATCGGTAGATATGTACTTAAAACATGAAGGGAAACAATAGCAATTGAGGAGATGGGTATAGCATAGAATAATATATTTTTAGTATTGGTACACTTGGCCGATTTAATCTAAGCTCAGGTACTCATCTCGCTGAATCAAAATACAAATAGTAGTTTTTGGAGTAAATCTCGTCCTTACCGGAGACCATCCTTCAATTAACAAACATGTGCAATTGTACCCCTTCTCTGTTCGTCATACACAAAACTATTGCAGAATTTCTCCGCAGTGATTTCCTCAAAACTTAAAGTAATAGGTTTTTTTTTATCCAGTCAACATCGGTCATCCTAAGAGCGATGATGGTTATGGTGAGAGAATGGGTGTCACTAAAAATAAGATTTTTTTATTTTTAAGCGTCACCGACGCACGCCGAACATAAAAAATCAAAATGAAGTACCGTTTTTTTTTTTAGGGCTCTCAGACTGTTCTCGCCCCAATTTTACGTTTCGCAAGCCTATCGTGGAGTTCCAAGAACAGGGGACAGGAGACTTAAATCGAGATAAATTTTGGCCGTCGGTAAAATTCACGAGTATGTTTGAAGTGTTTCATTGCCATATTTATAATTGAGTGAAAGTACTCCCATGTGAAACTCGTGTACTACTTGCAAAATAGCAGCATTTAAGGTAATGCACTAAATTGAATAGGTTTTTGCTGTCTCTCTTTGATAACAGACAGAATATATTCTGTTGCATAATTGGAATTGACTTTTAGATATGACTAAACAATAGTCGTTTGGCAATTATCCACATGTAGACTCTTTGTTCTGGAACCTATTTAAAGTATAATTGGGATGCATTTCCTTAAAGCAAACTTTGCTTGAATTAAACTTCCTCCATTGAAGGCATTGTGGTGGTTGAAATTTTTTTTTAATCAAAACTTTTATACTAGCCTAATTATTAATTTTCATCATCATATCTTAATTATAAATTTCATAATTTCAGGGCTTAAATTAGCTCATTCCTTATTTACTCCTGCTGAATCGTTGTATGTAGTTTAATTAAAACTCGTGCAGTAACGTGATGTTTATCTCAACATCAGCCATCATTAGCCAATATTAATTCAAATATTGGTTTCATTTAGCTCTCCACTTTATTATCTTTTCTGAGGACCGCTTAATTCCTTAATGATTCCTCATTAAAACATCCTTCGTAATTTTCCCCGTGTATGTACTCCCACTGCAAAGACTCCCACGATAGTTCTATTTATATTGTTCCTTCTATTATAATATTTAGGCAGCTATCATGCTTGAGAGTGTGTCCAATTATTTAATCTCTGATTCGCAGTTGTTACTCTCCCCTCTCATTTTTTGCTTGTGGAAAATCTACTCATTGTTTTGGGTTTACTCAGAGACGAAGCCTTCATTTTTTTAAGTTCAGTGCTTTTTGTGTACCATTGTCAAATGACCTCGATCGTATTTGCTGACTCGTACCCCCCACTCTTCCATTATTACTTCATTAGACGGCACCGTTCACCACAATTAGGTACCTAGGACAAATTACGCGCGAATCATTTCCAAACGAGAAAGCCATCCCCTTCGCTGTGTCGAGCACGTCGTTAAACTCGGTCGGAGTGGGACGAATATTTCAAAATGTCAGTTGGGACCGTTGGGACGTTATTGAAATTCGCGGGGGTATTTTTAGCGGATGCCCCACCGAAGGGGAGAAAAAAGAGAAGTCGGAGAAGAATTAAAATTAGACGGATCGTCTTTTCGACAGCGTGCGTGGAATCTTCTCCTTCCGCTCCTTCCCCCGAAACATTTCTCCTAGTTTCTCTAGCGGTGGCCGGGAAGGTAGCGTGGGAGGAAACGGAAAGAGCCCTCGACTAGTCTGATGGAGTACAGGGGGGGGGGGAGCGTATGCTGGGTTATTTTCGTCCTCCCCCCTAACCCTTCCACGCCCACGCAAAGCTTCATATCTCAGGCCTGGAGTGCGCCGCAGAGAAAAAAAAATGAGTGTTCCGAGGAGATGCACTTCCACATCCATCCTCCCTTTCTGGCATCCACGGAACGATGAGTGGGTGAAAGGTTAACTATCTTACGCGTCAGAATTATTGGACTCTCAGTAGAAATTACCCTTTATATCCTGTCCCTCGGACTAAATGTGCTCCTTGCATGATTTAAATCATTTATAATTCATTGCTTTTTCTTCCATGCGCAAATGAAGGAAATATGGCAGTGTATTCGAGTTTAATCCCCTTAAACTTACTGAACGACGGCGAAAACTTATGCCCGGGCCACCCGGGCCGAATTAAGGAAGGAATAAAAAAATTTCTTGGCCAAAAATGAGGCTATTTTAGCATCAATTTCAGGAAAAAGTTCCAAATTTTGCACACAAAAAAACATTTATCGATGTCTTGACTTAACAGCATCGATGCGGTCAAGGTTGAATAAAACGAATAATTACGAGAGTTTACTCAGTATCGGTATTTAGGTAGCCCTTAAAATTACCCAGTAACTGTAATAATGAATTTTTTGACGTCATTATGCCGAAAAATTCCAATGTTATCATTTTAAAGTAAACTTTTTTCGAGGTTGTGACGGAAAACATCTCGACATTGTCACAATTTCCAGTTCTTTAATCAGTTCTCTTAACGTTTTTGATCCAAGATGATGTTAAAAATAGGAATGTCAGAGACTAAGCAATCCCTATTGTTGCATTGAAGAATTACTTCGTAGGCTAAGGTGCCACAGTCTCGAAACGAATCCTTTTTCTACACTAATTTTAAAATAAGTAGGCTAACTGAAAATCGTAGATCCATCCCGGATGGTCCATATTTATTCCAGAGCCGATACAGGGTTATAAATGAGCTGGTAATCAAGTAATGTGAATTAAATGCACTGATAATGAGTTGAACTGAATTGGAAGTGAATGAACTGAACTAAACGAGTAGGCCTCGTTGGTTTGATCACGTTAAAGAATGAATGAGAGTGGTAAACGTTCCCAGATAATTGAAACAGGAGAAAATGGAGTAAGAGTGAGTCAGTGGCGGATTAATAACGCTGTATTTTGGAGGCGGGGTGGATTGGTACAATCCAGTGGTCAGGGAGTTATGGAACACCTTATGACCACTATTTTTCCTCTTTCACCAGGCATCACGGGGGGTCGGCCGCCCCACACCCTTAATCCACCCCTGTAGAGTCACGCAGTAAAGAGTAAAAGAGTAAGAAAGTCACGCAGAAAAAGAAGTAAACATCATTGGTTTGTTGTCAAATAATGCAAAATAGTGGTGGTTTTCTCGACCTAAAACAAATTAAAAATGTACACTGACTGATAGTGCTCCGAAAGGGACCTAAATGATGTTAAATTACACTTGATGAAAATTTGAAATCAAATAGGAGAGCTCTTTTGGTGCTCCAAATGCCGTCTTATCATGCCGTCCAACCCATTTTTGTCCTATGACAAACATCACATCTATACGCAAGAAGGGACAGGGTTACCAGGCCAGCGAGCTACCAACCTAACTACCTTGGTAGCTTGTTCATTTAGACTTTTGAAATGCGTGATAAAGAAATGGGAGGAGTGAGAATCAAAGAAGGTTGGACATAGTAGTGTTAGGCATGGTCAGGGAAGAAAGGGAATTCCTGAAGGTTATTAGCTGCAGGTGGAAAAGTGGATGGAAGAGAAAATATAGGAAAGTGAGGTGCTGAAGGGGAAAAGTGGCAATATTAGGTGAGCGAGGAAGAAGAAAGGAAAGGATGGACACTTTTGAAGACGCAAAGGATAATAAAATAAAAATTAAGCTCAAATGAATAACAATTTAATGTAAGACAGAGGTAGAACGTGGTGTTATGCAATGTATTATCATGACCCACACAGGGGTAACATCCTTAGTCTTCGCTTAGTATCGATCCAGGTTTCAAAATGTACACTTTCAGCAAACCAGCCGCTGAAATTATAAATTAAAAACTTCTAAGTTAACTATGTATAGGTTATCTTGGCGTTCATATTCATTGGGTAGTCGAGAACGCAAATTTAATTTTTTATCATATTCTGTATACTATGGCAAGCAACAATAAATGCCACTGAAGCCGCATTTGATGAGCCGTAAAAATTTCCAAAGGAGGTCCTTTTTAGCGAACCGATTGATGAGAAATAGGGATGGCATCGATCAAGCAATCCGAAACCCACCCTCACCAACAGTTTACCAGTGTAGATAATCGTTTGCATTTCGTCACCTAAAATATGAATGCTCTACTATAAGTAGAAGAGTATTCTGAAATTGTGGGACACAAGTTTAGAGTGAGATTGGGAAACTATAATCCTCTCTTCAGAGAGAAAAAATTCACTTTTAGAATTCGCTCTCCATTTTGCACACCATTACACTGATACAGTTTTTTTCTTTGAAACTGTCAGTGTGCTCTCATGGAAATTAAGAATAATTCTAGGACAATCGGTCGGGCAGCGCAATTTTTTTTTTAATTTTTTTTGTTAATTTACATTTTTTTTAGAACTTCCCTCAATTTACAAAAACCTTTTTGTTTTACCTTTCTCTTATTCAGAGAAAAGAAGAATATTCACTTCATTTTTACTTAATTTATTATCCATTTGCATCTTCACCATCTTGGGTGAATCATGCGTCCACCAGCGTAGGTACTTCCCATCCTTACATGTAGGAGGAGCGGTAGTGGACAAGGTGCCCAGCGTAGGCAATGACTCCATGCGCCCGAATCGTCGAATGCTAGAAATACGCTCATGGAACTGAGTCACCAGAAGGTACTCACAGCTATAATTCCGCAGCACATTCGAAGAAACACGCTCATTTCGCAGTGTTGAGCCATTTTCATCTTATTAAGAGCTACGGATCTCAGCTGCTGCCCGTAATTTCTACCTCGTGCCTCCGTTAGCAGTAATCGGGTTCTCTTAGCTCCCTAACGGCCGATGTCTCTTTGCATCGTAAACTTAACTCCGGAAAATCTGTTTATGAGAAAGTAACATTTATATCCTAGGTAGAAAACAATCCGTGACTTCTAGACGGTGAGCATTTCACCAGCCGCTCCTAGGCCTGCGCAATTGGTACAGCTTGAAAAACATGCAGGCGTTTATAATATCTATGGCTTGATTGCTCGTCTAGTCATTTGTTGGAAATGATGATCCAATAATTACGAATCGTCGCACCTGCTCTCATACTTGTTGAGCTCGATTTTGACAATTGTTTTCCTGAAAAAGCTGGTACCTACTTACTCATAATATTCCTGTTAGGCATTACAGGTCTTTACAATTTATTTCCCATTTTAGTATACTTTTCAACTTCGTATCAACCTTCCATTAGAGGACAAATATTTCCGATAAATTGCCGCAACTATTTTCCTCTTTTATTCATTGCTACTCAAATAATCATGACATAATCAATAGGACTAAGTAGATTAATCAACTGAAAGAATAATATTTAAGACCTCTTGGATTTTACATCGCCGATCATTAATTACCAGCAGTCGATTTTGTTTCTCTAATTCGGGTGAAATCGATTACTTTACATTAGCACGGACAATTTCAGAGAAAAAAATAGTATTTTTTATCCTCGGCATCCGTCATTTTCTACTGTCCTATTTCATTCTACGGGTACCAAAGCTCTGACTATCACATGGCCTTCAATTTTCTTTATTGCTGCTAATCTTTTGCTCCCAGTTTGATGCCCATTCTTTTTACAGCTCCTTGGAAAACCATTAAAACTTTCCGCGGAAGTTTGCAATGACACTTTGACTTTTCCGAGTAAGATTGTTTCGCTATGTCTGATTAAAATTTGTCTTTCGATGTTTAGAAACGTCTCCGTTGGCATCGAGTACAAGGTGAGAGAGGAAACCGAATGTCTTCCCTTTCGAGAGATTTCTGATCCTCGCCAATCCTTTTTTGTAGAATGAAAGAACGCGACCTCGCTCTCACTTGTTTACCGTTGAACCCGACGAAACCGAGACATAAAGCAGCCGTTCGGAAGGGACCAATGGTACTGTTTATACGCGTGAGTATCACCATGCTATGTATTTAAAACGAAAAATAGGGAAGTAAATTGGTAGAATATTATTCCGGGGACCTAAATAAGCCTCGGAATATAAAGGCGCTAACGAAATTCTGAGACTTTCGCGGTCTAAATTGACAAAACTACGTTCAAAGTGCCAACCAGAGATAGATATGCAATGACAGGTTCATCAAAAAGGGTGTTATACTAATCATTGTTGGTTCTGATTCGTCTCCTGCTTTGTTCCCTTTGTTTTGAATGGGCTCCACATGTCCTACATAATCCCCATCCTAAACTTTTTATTTTCCTCCAAGGTTTCCAAAATCCCCACCTCTCTTCCACATTTCTCCTCTTGCTCAGCATTCTACGCTTCATCACTCCCATCTACAATCTATTAGCCTTCTTTACACTTTCCAACCGACTTTTCTACCTCATTCGTATTCCTCCCACCAGCCTCCTCTTCTCAATCATCATCAACATCCCGAACCGGAAATCTCTTCGCTTTAATCTCCTATCAACTAAAAGTTATTCCTTCATATCCCTTCATTTTAGCATCCTTGATAATTTGCTTCATTTATTCCACCTTTCATCTTCATCGGTAATTCTTCCCATTCCTTAATCTTTTTCCATAGCTGTTTTCCGCCCTGTCCATCTTATTTATTAATTATTTGTTTGCCCCCCACCCTTCCAAACTTCCTCTTTAATCCTTATCTACACTCATTGCTGCCGTCAGTGCGAATATAGTAGGCAAGGAAAGAAAATTAGTGGCGTCAATTTGAAGGAAATAAGACAAAGGAATATTGGGTCTAATAAGAAGTTTTCTGATTTTGAAGAAGATGACATACGCGAGAACGTTCGGCGGACGCGAAAGAGTGATCAAAGTTTGACGTCAAAAATGAAGGCAAAAACGGCTATTTTGGTAAACAAGCTTAATTCAGGGAGAGAAAATGTTATTATGAACCGTGATTAAGGTAGGAATAAAGAAAGGTATTGACTAAGAACCCACCTGTTTTTCTTTGTTAAACCTAGGATGGTGTTAGTACTAATGAATACGGTTACGTAAATAAATAAAATCGATTATAACACGTTACTATCTGGCCTAATCCTGCTTAGTTACGCATTAAACTCACATTCACGTTTACCGTGATGTAAATTCTCTTTCTATCTCTCCATAACTCGTTTACCGTTCGTCCTTGTACCACATGCTTCAGTTTTACTTCGTGCACTTCAGCTTCATGCAATATTGCGACTCAATAAATTATTTCTGTCTTCTTCGGAGTCGCCCATCAGCCTACCTGCTCTTTCATATTGTAAAAAAAACCTCTTTAGCGTATTCCTCTCAATTCAAACCTAAACCTCTAACCACTTATCAAGGATTAACCAGATGAAAAATTCTCCAATGGCCGTAAAATAAATGCACCACTCGTCAAAAATCAAACACTTACTGTGTTGGTTTGCGGGAATGGGGACTCCGCATCTATATAGAGGCCGTAGAGCTTAACTACCTTGATTTACTTATCAAGGAATCTCCCGCTAAATGTCGGTCACGTCTGACATTAGACACTCTATGCTTTGCTTTTTCTATTTTGGACAGATTCGCACAAATTCTTCACCTATCCACTCCTACTAAAGTTACTCTTTTGTTGCCAGAATTAATGCAGAGATTGCGTGATGCTGTTCCTAATTTTGTAGCTAACTTCTACACTTCCTTCTCACAAACCGTCGAAGTCAAAGTTTTATTTACTTGTTTCAACGCGGAACATTTGACATAACTCGCTTCTTTAGGATCTTGAGTTTTACTTGGGTTTTATTTCATTTAATGATTATGGCATCCCTCCACGGGAAAAATCACATGATTAAAAATACTTCGTTAATACTCGTACATACAAAAACGTATGTACACACGTGTGAAAAAACTCCGTCAGATGCCGCATAGTAAAATGACTATTTTAATAATCTGCCTGAGACAAATATTTTAAAATTAATTTTCCAATGTCTTTCAGGCTGTGAAAGCATTGGCTTCATCAGCATTCGCAGTTTTACTTTCATGACCCCCTCCATCTTAATCACTTGAACTTATATTTCAGTGATAATCATAAAATGATTGCATGATTCATTTCAATAAACAATCAAAAGTGTTTTGTGATAATTTTGTCATAGTGATACTCTTTACTTTTCATTAATTTATGACTCATTCAGTTTTTTTATTAAATTTAATTTTTTTTAATTGTTATTGAAAATTTTCGTATGACGGAAGTCACAAAAAAGGTAAAGTTTTGAATCTGCCAAATGCTATCATGTTAGGAGAGCGGAAAAACAATTATTGCCGCTACCAAAAATCAAGTCTCCGTTGATGTGCTATTTTCAATAATTCTTTTGTTTATTTATTAGTTAAACTTTGGAAATTTCAAAGGGTTTTTGATACGTTAAAATATAATTACCTGAATTTTTTAGCGTTGATTCGTAATTTTTTCAAATTTGTAGAGTTTTTAATTACGTAGTCTCCCCCGCAGGGACTAAAAGCACGACGAAATATAAGATTTTCGTCACTTGGAAATTAGGGTTTAAGGTGAAATACGTCTAGCCGTGGGTACATTTTCGTACAAAGAATGAAGTTGTTTCTGATGGCATTGAAATTCTAATACATATATGAAATAGATCCAAAGAGATTTAAATGGCTGACTCTTAAACACTATAAGGCGCACTTATTAGGTAGGATGAAGATAACTCCTAATTTAAAAAATGACATGAATCGTAAAACGCGTAACTCAAGAGGCTGCCGAATTAGCTGAAATGTGGCTGCTGCTTTCGGTCTGTCCGTCGCCATAACCCTGAGTAAAATGCACGCCATCTGTCACGTCTGCTTGCATCGCCCAAAATGAGACGATTGCTAGATGGCTTGAGGTCACCAGAGCTATCAATAACCAATCAATTATCCAGTCACCTTTCAATCCTGTTCTCATGGATGATTGGTAAAAGACGTGGTCAGCAAAGCACTTGATTTTCCAGAACAGGAGAGTAATTATGTTGAGCAATTAACTCGTAAAACTCTGACGTACTGAAGCCCGTCTAAGAAAAGTTATACGACTTTACACAAATAACTCAGAAACCGAAATAAAATTAAATATGGAGTAAGCCTAAGGCAAAAGATAAATTGAGGAAGGTTTTACATAAGTCACTAAATATACTTTATATAGGTCGAATCCTGGGCTGTGACCTCTAAAGTAATTTAGTACTCCACAGTACAAAACTCAACTCTTGCTGCCAACCTCCACAGTAATTCAGGCGGATGTCATAACTTTAGTAATGTGTAATTATAGTTTTCGAACTCATCGCAAATGTTGGTTGCATTTTTTTAAATCACTGCTCTCACTTGGAAACCATGAGCCGCTCGATTTAAAGAAATCAAAACAATTGGGGAAGGTATATTTTACTCCCGAAATGGCTCTTAAAGAGTAATTTCTTCTCGCGATCAGTCATCTCATTATCTTGAGAGACTGAAAGTTATAATTTGAATGCACACGTTGTAATTTGAACACTCATCGCCCCTGAGCGACCATTTTATTTGCGCAAAATAGGTCTACTAGTAGAGAATATGTAAAATGTCAGTGTAGGACATTCAAATTATTCACTGAAACTATCCGTCTAAAAAAAGCAGTGATTTCTAGGCATGAAGTTCGTCACCAGTATCAGTAACCAAAAATAAATAATGCGGTGAATGTTTTGTTTAGATTCGCGGTAACCAGTTGAGTTTCGCACTAGTTTCCTCAAGGTCATGGGTTGATTTACCACCTTATACATGAATTGTTGTGTTCGTCTTAGGGTTGAGTTATTACGCCAGTCGTTGCATTTTGGCGCCGTTGTGTTTAAATTTTCCGTGAAGAAATCATCTGACTAGGCCGAGGTTCTCAGCAGCATCTCACTATTACCGGTCAGAAGTTTCAGCCATTTGTGCCAGTAGCCCTAGTTTGTAACCCATTTAAACAATATGCTAGCGTCCCTCGGTCACTAGTCGTAAAGTCTAGTGACCGAGAGTAGCTATGCTTCATGTTATATTTAATGATTTTCGTTGAAAATCGTCTCTCGAAAGCGGCTACTATCGTTAAACTCATTCAAGAGCGAGTTATTTTGTTATCGCGAAAGTGTTACACAGCTTTATTTTAGATACCCGTGTTCACTCGATGAAGTCTTGTCGAAATATAGAATAGAACTACAGTAAGTCGTCATAATGTTGGTACAATTTCAGAGGGAGTATGCAAAAAAGGTTTTGGCGGAATTGGGAAATCCAGGTTCGAATCTCGGTGAATTCGAATTATTTTTTTATGAAGAATTATTATGACACTGTGTAATTTCCTGCCCCTGCGCCATTAGCGGCGTATTAAGTATGCGTACTCAGCATATTTGTATCACGCAAATGAAACATCGGTCAGTAAGATTATTTGTTAAAGCAAGAATGTCGTCCTTTTCCACAGATTTATTTTGAACAACGACGCGTTTCGATGTGATCTAGCATCATCATCAGGTTTTTCATATCACAGTATGTACTGTGACATGCATTACCTGATGGCGATGTTGTAGCACGTCGAAACGCGATGCCGTTCAAAATAAATCTGTGGAAAAGGACGGAATTCTTGCTTTATATCCAGTGTGAACTTCCACATATTATCGCCTGAATCCGTGAATGATAAGATTAGTTTTAATCATAGTGGAGCTCCAAAATAATCTAAGTCTGCATCTAATGCGAAGCACCTGTTTGCTCTGACCTTGGAAATTTCGCCTGAGTAATTTCTTTGACCTCTCTCCAGCTTCCAAGATCATTATGAGGCGCTGCCATTCCTGGCTTCAAGGCCGTCGACCGCTGACTCGTGTGCTCTCGCGGTGCCGTATAAGGCTTTCTGACCCAGTAAGGAACCCTCGCGGGTATAGCACGCCGCGCCGGTGCGCCGGCTGAGTTAGGTTACCAAGTTCGAGCGATGACAACTGGCGCTTCGATTGAAAGGCTTTCATAGCAGTAAGTGATGGGCATATTCCATCATCTTCGGTCGACCGCACCTTTGAAGGAAAAAGACTCAGGTTTCCAACCGGCACAATAGGTCCACGACTGACGTTTCGGCAGCTTACCCTGCTGCTGTCCTCAGCTGCCGTTGACTGGATTGGCCGCAATATATTGTTGTCACAGGAGGTCTGGGACGCAATTACGGTTCTCCGTGACGCGTGCTTTCTCTCTATTGGCGTTAATGCGTCATTTTTCAATTGCGCTCATGAGAGCGAAAATGTGACTGTCATTCGTCACATTTTGTCAGGTGCTTTAAATCAGTAGTTCGTCCGAGCAAGCAAAAATAAATTTGATGAAGTTCGTTCATAGGACAGTAACTGTAAGAATTATTGAGAGAAACGTCGGTCATGGACCCACTAACCTGTTTGGAATCCTGAGTGGCCTTTCTTCATATTATTTACCGGGAAAGCCTGAAATGTTTCGACCGAATCTTTTCTTAACTGTGATAATTTATCAAATTTCTGTAGATAGCTTTGAAAAAAGAAGATAGCAGTCGAAGATAATATTTCATAACAAGAAGGTAATATTTCAATTTAATAAGGAAAGGTCTTTAACGTATTGGGTGGTGAAATATATAAGGAAGAGGTCAATGGCTAATAACCTTCTGATCTCGCTATGCTGGTGGTTTATTGCGCAAGTTTCATCCACACGCTTAAATAATTTGTTTTTGCCTTGACATTTATGAAGACTTTCGCAGATGCTTTAACCCATGTATGTCATATTGGAACGATCTCATTCATATATCGAAACGAGCTGTCAGTTCATGGGATCATTCCGTGTAAGGCAAACTTAAATATGTGCGTGTAGCATTATTAATTGATAGCCTCTTTTTTAAAATTCTGAATCGATCAATCATTTTTTTAATATATACACTAGAGTCCCGCTAATCATAACTAATTGGGACCGGACACAATTCAGATTGCGAAATTTTTCGGATTATCGGAAAATTTGCATAATTACTGTAAAATTCCATTTAAATAACTTTATTTCATGTATTGATACAATATTGTATACATTTCTGTACTTAGTGCAGCATTGTATAGCACAGTTGTCAATAATGACAGTACATTAAAATCTGTATTGTATGGTAAATCTGTATCTTTAGAGTAAATTATCCGAAATACAGTAGTTTTGTGCCATACTGTTGTAAAAGTTAATTAATGAGTGGTAATGAGCACAACACGAGTTAAAATAAAATATATTTCGGCATGCATTATTAATACCTGAATCAATGTACCAAAATGTGCTGAAATATTCAAACCATTGATCTGAAATGTACATTTGCGCAACATCAGTGTCGTAACGTCGGCTACCGTGGTATGCCTATGTTGTTGAGTAGGTACTAAATGTTATCGTCAGATGGAAATTTGTTCCACGCAGGAACATACGCAAAATTATATTGATGCAGATTTACCATATTATTTTCATTTTCATTTTCTATGTTTGTACTTCGATTTTGTTCCGTTATATACCTAAAATTCAGCCAAAAACTATATTTAAAACTTTTTAAATGTTCCAAAAATTCTATCCGGATTAATCGAACTATCGAATTATCGGTGTTCGGAATAGCGGGACTCTAGTGTATTTTTGAATTTCGAATCCCGTGATAAATTGTTGAAGATAGCAATAATCATTTCGGATGAGTGTCGACTACTGTAATCTTAGTAAGTAACACCTAGCCATTTAGAGCATTACCCCATCTTTGATTAGCCCTATTAAGTTATCACAATAGCTCGATGTACCAAGGTGTTCTGGCACTCCTGGAAAAATGGAAGGGGTAGCGCCCACCCCCCACCCCCCAACTCTCCCACATTTTATGGAAAAGTCATTAACCTTAAAAGGCTTGTCATTATCAATTAATGCTTACTTTTGAGCCAAAGGTAACGTCATTTGTTATTTCCTTTTAGAAAAGGATTTGGGATTCAATGTACGAATTTCTTTAAACATAGCTCAAAAATGAAAACTTAATTTTACGATGATCCCCCCTCCCATCTAATTACGCCACAGGCAATGGGCCCTGCTCAAAAAGATTTAATTTGCAACGTAAGAAAAATGCAAAGGAAAGATGTATACATTTAAAAAATGCTACGAGCAAGCAGAGAGTGTAACACAGCTGATGAAAGGACTAGGCCAGGAGGCACTGGAGACTCGGAGACTGCGTGCTAGGCTTAAATTACTTGAAAAATTTCAGATCATGCGAGTTTAAGGATGAAATAAAGGATATTATTTAACCCCACATTACACCTCTAGAACTGATAGAAAAAACGAAATAGCAGAGACATCCTGATGAACTTAAGGGTATCAAAATTCCTTCTTACCGCATACCATTTGTGACTATAGCCAAAAAATCAAGACACAAAGACACTGGATTAACATGCAGTTCACTTTCTCTCTTCCCCTCTTTCTACATACTTATTTATTTTAACTATTCCAGTGGTTTCCTAACTTTTTATGCCCCCCCCAAATATATTCCTATATTCACATCCAAAATCCACCGGGTCTGATAATGTGGGGTCACTCTTTCCCAACCGCACTGCTACCTCACTCAACATTCCCTTAACAATCCTGTTCAAAATATTTTTCACAAGTGGCTGCTTTCCCTCCCAGTGGAAATACTCTAATGTCACACCAATTTTGAAATCTGGCGCAAAAGGTGTTGTAGAGAACTACCGTCCTCTTTCCATATCACCCGTTTCATCAATAATTTTTGAACGCATCATCCATAACCGCCTTCTTCACTTTACTCTCCCCTACATCTCCCCCAATCAGCATGGCTTCCTCCCAGGTGGATCTTGTCTCACCAACCTCGCCGTTTTACATCACCATATCACACTTGCTTTCGAATCTAACTAACAACTGGATGTTTGCTACTTAGACTTGTCTAAAGCCTTCGATTCCGTTAACCACACCCTAGAATTCACAAACTTAAGCTCAGGTACAATATCCATGGTTCTCTTTTATCCTTACTCCGCAGTTTCCTTAACTCGCGTTATCAGCGCGTTTTAATTGATGGAGTGCGTTCCACCCACTCGCTGGTCGCGTCAAGGGTTCTTCAAGGTAGTGTCCTGGAACCCATTCTGTTCTCCCTTTTTGTCATGATGTCGTGGACTGCGTTCTCCCACTGGGCTGTAAAATTTTACTGTATGCTGATGATTGCAAGATATTCAGGAGGGTTGATGGTCCCTCCGATTCCAGTTCCCTACAATCCGCCATCTCCTCCGTCCACGCCTGGCGCTCCATCCGGCAGCTTCATATTAATGCCTCTAAGTCGGCTCTACAGACCTTTTCACTAAAGCGAAAACTTCTTAAGTATTCCTATACTCTCTCACAAAATCCTATCCCATGTGTCAACTCCCACTATGACTTAGGGGTAGTCAGCCTTCGACTCTCAACTTGCCTTTCGCGATCACATAATTAAGACTAACAGGAAGGCGATGTCAGTAGTCGGCGTTTGGTACCGCCACACGGACATTCAGGATTTTTTGGTTGTGTCCTTCCTATTTTAGAATACTGTGCTCCAATTTGGTCGACCGCCTGCCCCACAGCCTTTAATACGCTCAATCGCCCTGTTAACTTCTTTCTCGCCATTGCCCGCCATCGAATCCCTTGAAACTTATCAAAAAATACATCCTTTCTTCCCTTTCAATCCCAATCCTCTCTCTCCGTCATGTACTATGCGAAATAAAGTTCATCCATAGCATTTGGAGTGGCTCTCTCCGTACCAACTGCCTTCTTCCTCTCTTTCCTCTTCATGTTCCTCCTCGTTCCCTACGCAATAACTCCCTTCTTGACATTCCTAAATTCAGGCTCTCAATATCCCAACCGAATTCTACCGAATCCCAAAAACTTTCAACTCCCTAGCCTCGCAGTTAACCTCCCTTGACCTCTTCTCCACACCCTCCGTTTTCAAATCAGTCCTCAGAAAACATATTGCTGAGTTGACTCCCTCTATCCCATCTCCTTGTCCATAAATCCTAATACCAAGCTTTCTTTCCAGTGTATTTTTCTGTTGTTTTATATTTTTTAGGGTATATTTTGTTAAAATTTCTATTTATTTGTTTGCTTGTCGACCAATGTAATAATTAAGCCTTTGTGCCGCTTTTGTGGACTTTTTAAATAAAAAAATAAATAAATGCCTTAACCTAATATCACGCACCCTTAAATTGATAATTTATTTCAGAGTAAAAGTGAAATGAAATTGAACCTTAAGGTGACCAAAATAAATTTTCATAATCGATTTTTACAAATACCTATATGAAAACAAAAATGAAGCATATGGAAAAAATGTTACAAAAAATTAAAAGTTTCATAAACACTACAAAAAAGCTACTCTTAATATAAAAAAACTGAAATATTATCTTGCACCCCCTATAATGCTATCTCGCACCCCTGGTTGGGAAACCCTCTCCCTATCATGTCTGGTGTTTTATTACTCTTACCCCTCATGCCCCCACAGTGGCTCACAGGGTAGTATGTAAGTGTCATATTTCTGTCATAGAATCTCTGCTATTAATGAGTACTATTTTGAGTAATTCTTTTATTCATTTCTTCTTTTAGTAGCCCTCATACGTTATAAATTTCACTCAAGATTCTTCCCGAGTAATAAAATCATTCTGCTGTTATAACTTGTGTTCTTATGCTTAATTTTAGCTTTTACCTTGAAAATGTAATAACTTTCAACTTCATTTCATATCTGTTGCACCAATTTGGGAGGCCATATATTAAGAACTGCAATATCTTAGCTATAAACTACCTTATCAGTGTATATGCTCCTAGTATGCTCGTATCGTATCATTTGCTTGTGGCATATATGAAGAGGAAAATTGGTGATGGGATGCAGCCCTCTCTCAGGTTCTCCACTGGCTATCCTCTCTCGTACTGTCTGAGCTGTAAATAATGTGAATTATGTATCAGTTGTCCATCCCTCCAGTTTGCTCCAATTTTCATTAATACTTATATTACATTCCTTCAATCTACTGTGCCAATTGCCTCTTTGAAGCTTAATAATTGAGGAAGCAAATATCAATCATTCTTTAATTTCCTCCCTAAAAATGTCTCATTACTGCTGTGTCATCAGAAGTTGCTCAAAAGCTTTGAGCAAAATATTGAGCATAAAGTTATGTCAGGATTGCCTCATTCTCTTGCTCCCGATGCAATGATTGAAAGATCATTGGTTACTTCAGTCAGGAGACAAGTAACGGGGAGGTATTCTGAGTAGTGGTGAGCTTTTTTGCTCTCTATTTGCAAGCATTGTCATAAGCAAAGTGGCCTAGAGGGCAATTGAGTCGTGCTGTGTGATGCTCTGGGCCAACCACCATTGTGTCACCTTTCCCCAAGAATCAAAGAGAAGTTTAGAAGAAAGAGAAGTAATAAACTGTTGTTTCACTATTTTACCATCTTTAAGGTTGATGAATTCATGTGCTCCCATTCTTCAATGATCCGGTAGCAGCAGGAAAATAATTGAGTATTTTTGCTCATAATAAAATAATTTATTATACATGATATAATAATCATGTTATAATATAACAATTAGATATATTATTTTATAATAATTATATTATAGTATAGTAATAAAAATTATAATATAACAATTTTTCCTCAAAATAATGGCTGACTGTTTGATAATGTTCAATAAAAAGCATTGGGCAAAAGATACCATTCACCATATCCTTTCCTGCACCCAAGTGCTTAATTAAGAGGTTAAACCATTGGAGGCATCCTGGCCTCAGCGCAGGTTGTTGTTTACCAGGGGTTAAAACAAAATAAGATGAATGCCAATATGTACTAATAGGTATGGTGCCTTAACCCATTCAATGATGACCTGTTGACATGACATTTATTCCCACGCTGAAGGGTTTTTTCCGTTTATTAATATAAAACGAAAACACATCCAGCAAAGAACGAAACTCATCCACGTGTGCCTAGAGCAAGACTAAGACGCTGAAGGAAGTTGCAAGTGTCAGCGCCGACGCTTGGGAACTAGGGAAAACCGAGAAAAGTAACGGGACCGATGCCTTGAATTCAAGGCATCCGCGCCTCTGGCTTGTACGGAATGCCTTAAATTCAAGGCATCCAATTGAATGGGTTAAGGCCCCAACAAGAGAACTCCACTAAAATAACCAATCTACCTGTGCCATTCACTAACTTTTGGGAAATGGGAATATTTCAGCTAATTACAAATATCAGAGGCTATTTGTAATTCACTGATGATTTTTAGGCTTTAATAACAATGAAAATCCTTAAAAATAGCTAGACACACACTATGAGTCAAGTTTATGCCATATTCATGTAATTAACATAACATATTACTTTCTTTTGTAGTTTCTTATGTAGTTTTAATGGTATTTATATATTTCTGATTTTTTCAGATTACCATCTTCTTCTGCCTGACTATAAAGTAAAGCAACAATGCCTGGAAGACCACTGTGGCAGGTAAGAAATAGAGGATCAAAATAGTGTACAACGTAATTACCAAGAGTGGTTACTTTATTTCAAAATATATTAGCCACTGAGTAACAATTTGAATCCCCAGGAATAAGGACTAAATTTGTATTGAAAAAATCTAGAAATCAAATTGTTTTTATGAAACAACTTTTTACACATTTGAATTAGGTATAAGTATATGTTTAATTTTGCTAGCTTCTCCTAAAAATGTATTTTTACCTTATCTCATCCAGTAGAGAATAAGTAAGTACTGATGAGTAGAGAATAAGAAGAAGTATCTTTGGAAAGATTCTTTAGCTCTCATTTTAAAGCTGAAGTGATTGCCATCAGTCGTGGGCAGGTGCAGGTTCAGGTCGTTGTTAGGGGGCAGGGGGAAATTTCTACTTTCGCGAGGGTCTGGGAGGTATGGAAAACCTTTTGCCCACTATTTTTCCTTTTTTAAAAGGAATTATGGGGGGTTATATGCTATGGACCACCCCACCTCTAAACCCCTCCTTAATCCGTCCCTGTTACTAGGTTCGCGGGTTATCCATGCAGGGCACCACCCTCCACTCGGTATCAAGCGCAAGCTTATGACCGAGATGAAGAAGGGCTGCGGGAATAGGAAGGAAAAAAGAATAGGTGAAAATGGTTCAGGGAGGGGCAGCTTTCGACCCCAGTGCCATTATTAGCCAAAGGGGCTTAATCCGAAATGCAAAACAAATTTTTTTTTCTTTTGTGTTGGCAACAATTCTTTCTATGAGTAGGAAAGAATCAGAGTCGCCACCCATCGTCCAGCCAGGTTGCAAAGTGGGAATCTAGAGATCAATAAAAACAATTTTAGGTTATCTCAATTGCTGAGATGAAGTCAATTCCTGATGATTTTTTTATACCAAGTTGCCCTCTTGTTAATTTGTCTAACTTTTACTAATAGTTCGTACATAATCTAGGAAATATGGTTGAGCTGAAATTTAAAAGTTAATCACTCTGTTAGGAAGAGAAGGATTATATAGTAATAATAACCACTTTATTCTGAGCTACAAATTAACTCTTAAATACAACACAGCACACACAACCAGTATATACAATAGCATTTTGAATTAAAGGGTGAGCATGATGGAAAGAAGTAGCAGGGTGGAAAGGAAAATTGATGAGAGCGTGTATGAGGCATGCAATGGTGGATTGAGGATATTCTGAGAGAATGAGTGTGAGAGAATGGAAAAAGATGGGTAGAGATTGGAAGAGGGAGGCCAAGAGTAGGATTTTTTTCTGGCATGAAAACAGGCGAAAGGTACAAAGTGATTAAAAGTGACACTGAATAAAATATAAAGGCATATCAAGCTGAACTTTGCGGAAATACTGTTTGCAAGCACTAAGCGCTACTGTCCATGAGGTAAAGCCAAACTTAAAACAAAAAGGTGTTTACCTTGACCAATTCAAATTTGCACACGGGTACTCCATGGCATTGTATGCACGGTACCTGTGAAGACATCTCGCTCCTTAAAGCCTCCATGAAATTCACAGCGAAAGTTGACACCTGGGTAGCTTAACTGGAAGAGCACTCAGTGCGAAATCAAGGGGTCTGGGTTTGAATCCCAGTCCAGGCGAATGATTTTTTCACTGTGAATTTCACACAATTATGTGCCATTATCAAGAGCCAAATTTTCACAAACCTCCAAACCTTCAAACAAAAGAGGAGGTTTGTGAAAATTTGTACCTACCTGGAGGTAGGACACTATAGAGCACACCACCACACTTCATGAAATAATGGGCAGAACTGTCTATTGACTTACTAATCTTTTGTTGGAATCTAAATCTACATACTTTACTCAGTGAGTCACCACAAGTAGTCACAGCAGGAGGGGAATAAGGTCGTTGTTTGGGGGAGGGGACAAATTTCTATTTTCCTGATGCCTGGGGGGTATGGAATGCCGTATGACCACCATTTTTCCTAGTTTACTAGGAATAATGGTGGGGGGGGGGCCTTAATCCACCCCCAAGTCACTGGAGTTTTAATAACACCAGGCATAAAAAATACAGGGGATAGGGAAAATGAATTGAAAGAGGGAAAGAAAAAATAGAAATGTATATCTTAGTATCTCACTATGTTAACCAAGTAGTCATATATAATATATTGGGAGAGAGAATATGTGTTCCTTATTGTTTGATTGTGAATCTCTCACATTTGTATTTTATATTAGTTCAAGAGATGTTTTGTAGGACTGAAATAATTCCTCTGTGTCACATTGAGACCTGCAACTGTTCTGAATTTTTCAAGTAATGTTGTTGAGATGAAAGAAGGATCATTGTTCTGTCCACCATTTATTTGAAATATAAAGGCACCGAATGTGTTTTAATGATGATGATAACTTTATGAAACATGTTGTGTGAATCTTCACATTTCAAATAAATGATGGACAATACAAAAACTTATTTCATATGACATGTTGAAATTTGTCCACAAAATCTTGCCAAAAATGTTAAATCATATATTAACCCCTCAAGTGCGGAGGACATCTAATTAAATTCCACCCCATTGGCCGGAGGACATTTAAATAAATTCCCCTTTTTTGCATGCTTTCATTCAATAATTTATAACTTTCAAGACATAGTATCTATTGTGTGGAAAATTTCTCCCCTCTTTTAATATTTTATGCGTGAAATTTTTGAGTGAATAGACTGAGTGGGTGTTAGATACTTGAGACAGGCATTATTATGTTCGATACTGGTTTTCAAAATTAGCTTAAAAGTTCCAATGTCTTTGGAGAGGTGAATTTCATTAATAATTTAGAAATAAATATATTTATGAATAATTCTGTCTCCAGTAATGATCATGTGAGTTATATTTTCTTGGAACATTGCTGCATATTTGCCATGTGTGTTTTAGCGTTATTCAAATCTTTGCTCTTACACCAGGCATTTTACACATGAGTAAGATTTGAACTGTTATGTCATTGTTATCTCATCAATTGGAATTCAATGCAAATTACTTTTTAATCATGTGTGTTCATTCTTTATTTTTTACTGCCTATTCACCTCTTTATTTTTTATCCATATTTTATCTTTGAAATAGGTAGGTACCTCTTTTATAAAAGACATACATTTTTAATAGATAAATGCCCCTTATCACTATCCTCTCCAATTGGTAGATAATTTTTGCCGAGCTTCTTGGTGCATAACCTATGTGATTGCAAATGAACCATTTGCATCACTGTTTTGGCAACCTAGACTACGTTTGTTCTAATCTTAATTTTGTCTGTCATTCCTGTGTTTCACTTGGAACACTGTTTAGGACCTAGTGCCAACTAGCCAGATCAAACTCGAAAACCTCAGTCAAACTCATTAACACCAAGCAACGTTTTAAGCCTTTTATTATTGTAATGGGTGGTGAATAGGGATTATCTTAAAGTCAACAGTACTTGGCATAACATCAGTGGCATAATTAGGGGTTGGCAAAGGGTGGCAGTTGCCACCCCAGAATTGTCCAACCCAGTATTTTGCCACCCCAGAATTTTGAAGTAAAAATCTCAATAATTTACAAACAATTAGAAAATACAATTCTACAGGCACGACACTTTCTTGAACCTTCTTCATTCTTCATTAATCATGCCTAATTTTGCCTAAACTTCAAAAACTAACAATTTTATATTTTTTTAATTTTCTGGGGGAGGACCCCCCTTCCCCCGGTAGTTATTGCCAACCCAGTTTAAAAGCTGAAATTACGCTCATGCTTAACATGATGGGGCAACATTTTTGCAGTAATGGAAAAGTGACTTCACACTGTCCACTCTATTTTCCTTTAATTAGAACATATGTTTTGAAGTCTATAAGCATCATTTTTTGGTACACAGTTATCAGTATGTAAGCAGCTTATATTTATAGCTAATAGAAATAATTTCATAGTTCATCCCTCCTAACCCTTCATCTGCGGCAGCTAGATTTTTTGCCTGCCACTCTGTGTGGAAAAAAAGGGGCCCTGGAAGCTGGACATGTTCAAATGTATAACAACGTATCTCTAATAGTTGCCCATGAATAAGTACATGTATGTTTACCGTGGCTAAAGGGTGAAGTACATATATACATATTTCCATCTAAAGCTGACAAAGAGGCTATGAATGCCTCCACCATGTCTTCTCCCCCAAGTCCAACCACTCCCTCCCACTCGAGTTATTGAGAGCAGGAAGATGAGGAATGAGGAAAGGGAGATGAAGAGTGTGGGGGAAGAAGAAGACGAGGGAGAATGGTTTTATGTCAGATAGGGGAAAAAAATGGACCTCTATGTTCTCTAAAAGGCATCCTTACACTGTGGCTCTTACGATGGGAAACTGGAATATTTTTCCTTTTCTATCTTAAAGAAAAACCAAAAAAAAATAGTGATTTGTGTCTCAATCATAACCCTTAGAAGGGACATAGTGTTGTTATGGGAATTCTGGGTGTCAATTGAAGTTGCCACTCATATACCTACTCAATAATGTGAACTCTTAAGAATTTGTTTGCTCACCTCATGACAGCAGCAGGTGTTTTAATCTCTTCATTACTTGGTAAATTCATATTTGCAGAATATAAGTAAAATCAAGTGTTTTATTTTTACCTTAAACAGCTGAAAAAAGAAATTCATTTATCATAGGTAAAAGAAAAGGAAAATCTTTGAGGAAATAGCTCAATGTATTTTCTCCAAAAATTGTAATTATAATTATAAATTTTCCTCCTTTGGAAAGAACTTTATCCCACACAGGGGAAAGTTTGAAAAGCACCTTTTATGAGAAAAATGCAGTTGCATCTACAAGTTTAATGAAAATATAGTTAGCTTCCATAATGAAACCTTTCATAAAAGCTCATTGGTTGAAACGTATATCCCTTTCTTTCTTGTCATTCATTAATACTTCCACAGTGGTAAAGCTTTTTTATCTTTGGCATCACACCTAAATATTGCAATTTCCAGGTTATGTTATTTAGATGTTTACATGTGTCTTGTGTTTCCAAAGCCTCCATGGCCAGATTGGGAGGCACCCTTATTGTAGCCCATTTGGAGGTTGAGTTGTCCCTCATGGGCACGCAATTGCTCCTCAGAGAATTCTCTCTTGTTCTCTTCTGCCATCTTTGGTCCAAGCCTTGGACCAGTATATTCTGGGTGTTTCTGGGTCTGAAAGAGAAGGGGAAACAATTTTTTGCTTCAAATAAAAGGGAGTGATAACTCAATTCCATTTTAGTGAGGTCCCATACCAAATACAGTGCTAGCAATTGAGATCTATTTTAGAAAATTATTTTTCAAGAAATGAAGATTTGAAATATGGAAGATATACTGTCCATGAAAAATTAGCATGAACACAAACCTTAAGCTAAATAAAAAAATCTTTAGTGAAATTCCCTGAAGGCATTTATGCTCAGCTAAGTAACCATAGTGAGATTAAAACAACTGAATGGTTTTGATTAAGCCAAAATAGGATATTTGACTGTTTGGTGGTTATTTCTTCTTGTACATGGTTTTGATTGTGAAGTTTAAGATACTATCATAGTCCTGAAATTCAGAGATAGCTTTGGTAATGTAAAAAAGAGAAGATTGGTCAAATAGTTTTAAGGAAATTACTTTTCCTGCTTAAAAAAATTTAGGGAATTAATATTGTTCAATTACTTGTACAAGGCAATATGAAAACTCATGAGGAAAACAAGAAAAACTTCACAGGGCAATTTAATTTCTTTCTAATTGGTACATAATTGTGTGTCAGCTTACATAAATTCTATAGTTTATCAGGCAACACTGAAATTGGGCATTATCCAGATTTTGAGACTGATACAGTTACATAAACCACTTGTTGGCTTGAGCTATCCTCAATGATAATTATTCCTCAGTAAATAATGCTTTTAGTTTTTTACTCTGATATCCTCCTTCCAATATTGATTATGAGCATCCAAACTTCAACAGTCGAGGTTCATAGCAGGATAGAAGTGTCAAAAATCAGTATCAAATAATGAGTGCAGAGTATTTTGTATCCTAAATAAAATTTGTTTTATAGTTGGCAAAATAAATCAACCCCTCAATGGTCAATTGGTCCTCATTCAGGCAGAATTCACGAAGTCAAAAATCTTACTTCTGAGTTACATATAGTGGTTTTAATGTTGCAAACAATTCCTAAAATCAGTTTTGAATTATTATTTAAGAATAACATGTTTGAAGCAACAACACCAAAAACATGTTTTTTTAAATAATAATGTAAAACTGATTTTAGGAGTTGTTTGAAACATTAAAACCGCTATAACTCAGAAGTAAGATTTTTGACTTATGTTAGTGAATTCTGCCTGAACAACGACGAATAGTAAGTTTGAATTGGTACACGTTGTGCTACAGTATACACTGTTATCAGTTTCTGGGGTGTGAACGTTTGGTAGAAATATATCCCATGTTTAGATAAAACTTCAAAGTAACCAACTTCGAAATAGATGTACTTCATTTTTGTTTACATCTAAAATGAAACACTTCTAGCATATTTACAAGCCAGATAATATGATTTTAATATCTCAAGTCAAAAAATTTTTCCTTCATCAGAATAAGACTAGGTATTTTAAAGCCAGAATTTCATGCATTAAAAGCAGTATAGCCATTTTTAAAAGCAAAATAAACCATAAATAACCCAAAACTTAATGCTCATAAAAGATTTGCTTAGATAAAACAGGTTTCCATGAAGGGAAAATACATTGATTGTATTATATGGGTACTCACCATTCTGCCCAGAGAATAAAGGCATAGGGTGACTTGAGGGATGTTCCTCCTCTCAAACAAGTCTGCAGTTTGGAATATCTCCTCCTCTGGAACTCCATATTTCTTAATGGCAGCTTGGAATCTGATTTTGATTTTTCAGAAGAAAAATGTGGGAGGTTTTGATAAGAGATTGTGTGTGATAAGAGATTGAATGTGGTTGGTCAATAATTAATAAAATCATTCAAGACCAAGCCCTATCACAGTAGTTAATACTTTATGGTTTTTTATCGGAAAGTGGCCATGAATAATTAACTTTTTTGCCAAATATTTTTAAGATTAGGTACCTACTTAACTGTAGTAGGGTTAAACTGCTAATTGGAAAAATTGAAGAGAAACTTAATGATACTAGTTTCAATTATTTGGATCCAAATTTAGTATGCAAAGATCAGGATAGTTTGTCAATATCTATGCCAATTCTCTATCATATGCATAAATAAAAATTCTGATACCTATACTTCTTATCAACTGGCTCTTTTACCATATTGTCCATTCAGTCCATACCTAATGCTTTCTGCTATTGGCATTTATGCATGTCTATTAGAGACTCACAGGATTCACCATAATACCCTTGTGTTTTGTTGGAAAGAGATCTTTTATTATTTATTATGTGGAAACTTCCCAAAAAAATAATCAGAAATTTCAGATTTCCATGATTTCATAAAAGATTACTAATTAGCAGGGTGAACTGAGTAGTGTTTAATATGAAGAAAGAAGTCCTAGATGTGGTGGAAGCCCTGGTAAAAATAAACCGTGTCAGACAGTGTGACGGACAGTGTGACAGAAGCACGAACACAGTGTGCTTAGAATGTGACAAGAGCGAGACTAAAGCGTGAGTACAGTGTGCGTACAGTGTGACAAAAGCGTAAATTGGGGCTCAAAATCATGCAGAAAGCGTGATAGACAGTGTGACGGTACAGTGTGCGGACATTGTGCGCTCAGTGTGAGGACACTGTGCAAAAAGTGTGCATACACTGTGACTAATACCCTCGCACAGTGTGGAGTACATTGTGGTCACACTGTCTGTCACATTTTAAAGGGAGCACAGCGTGCGCACATTGTGCATACACTGTGACTAGTATACTTGCACAATGTGCAGCACATTGTTGTCCCACTGTCTGTCATGGTTTATTTTCACCAGGGAGAGGATAGAAAGTTGCAGGCAGAGATTTGAAGAAGCCAGAAAAGGTGAATGGAGGATGTTTTGAGAGGCAAGGTCATGTTGAAGCAAGCGATAGAGGGGAGAGCACTAGGCAAGCATGGCTGAGGAAGGAGGGGGGTAGGAATTTAGGAGAATTTAAGATTATCTTCAATGTTTGAGGAACTTAAGATAGCCTTGACGGTGGACAAGTGGAGTAATGTGTTAGAAAGTTGAATGCTAATTCAGGAAATTGAAATTTAAGAGTCCTTAGTCCAAATAAATAGCCAATCAGCAGACCTAGAATGCCCAATGATGAATGAAAAAGTTGAAATATAACAAGAAATTGTGATGAAAACTTGTGCAATGTGCATCTAGACAAAAGCTATGGTCTGAGTTGATACAAGGGTACTAACTTTCAACCTTGACATGGCAAGGGAAAATCAATTTGGGTAGCTTGACATAGGCTGGACTCAGGCTTGAAAAATTCAACCATGACATGGTAAGGAAAAATCAAGCTTGACGTAAGCTTACATGTTATGTGGGTATGGTTCTTGTTGCAATCTTGTGCAGAATAAACATGAAAAATGCTCTACTTAAAGGGATTGGAACTGAATTACATGCATACCCATCATTCCATTCCCATTCAGGGTAGGCAAATTCAAAGAATTAAGGCATTGCCATTAGCCCTAGAATTACATGATTATTTAAATAGCTTAGATACTGAATAAAGTTCTTTTTTTTAAGAGTTGAGAATTTTAAGAGTTAGAAAAATTTGCAGCTCTCACAAGAGCTGGTGGCAGACAAACATGCAGAACAGCAGCAAGAGAGAGTTAGTCTGGTGGAAGGTGTAGTGAGAAGGGATGGAGGAAAGGAGAGAAGTATATACTAAGAAGTCTGTACCTCTGGAAGTGCACTTTGACACATAATAAGCCAGAATGTTAGGCGCAATGTACGTCCCTGGTGAAAATAAACCATGATGGGCAGTGTGACAGACAGTGTGACAGAAACATAAACACAGTGTGCATAGAATGTGACAAGAGCGTGATTACAGTGTGGCCACAGTGTGAATACAGTGTGCCAAAAGCATAAATTGGGACTCATAAGCATGCAGAGAGCATTATAGAAAGTGTGTGGACATTGTGTAAATAATGTTCGTACACTGTATGTGCACAGAGTGAGGACACCATGTAGAGAGTGTGAGGACACTGTGTGCACAATGTGCATACACTGTGACTAATACTCTCGTACAGTGTGCAGCACATTGTGGTCACACTGCCCATCACACTTTAAAGGGAGCACACTGTGCGCACAGTGTGCATACACTATGACTAATACACTTGCACTGTGTGCAGCACATTGTTGTCACACTGTCTGTGACAGTTTATTTTCACCAGGGGAAGGATAGTCAATAGTAAACTAAAGGACACAGTTAATACCCATTCACCTGCGGTGATTGGTTGTTAAAATATAACCCCTCCAAGCCTCCTAATTGTTCATCTGCCATGAGCTTTTGTGAGGGCCTTAGTTCTGAACAAAAATTGAATGGAATTGAAAACTACCCATTTAACTCATGCTCAAAATTACTTATTTCCGAAGAAGTTTGAAAGAGTTTAATTTTTAAGGGAATCTATACCTATCTGTGGAGTTGAAAAATGGTGCCGAGCTGTTGAAATTAGAGAGAAAGTATATCATTTTGGGTGGAAAATCACGAGGTATATTTTATTATAATGGAAATATGGTACAAAATTGAGCTGAAAGGCAATGAACTAAAAAGGGACTTCAGTTAGTAGGTACAGTGTGGAGTGTATCACCATGGTACCATTGAAGAGTAAGACCTGTTTAAGATGGGACTGTAAGTTCAAGGGTGTAACCAGGGAAAGCTTTTGGGGGGGGGATTAGTATTTGTGACCTCCCCTCCCCTCAGTGGCTCTTACCAGTGATGATTGCCACAGTTGTTCCCTGGAAAACGTACCTTTAATAAGGGCTTTACCTACGGCATGTCACAACTGATTACGCACGCTTGATTTTTATGTATCAAAATTTGAATGTAGGATATTAAAATTGAGCTTTTTTCTCCATCTTTGGGGGGGGGGAGGGCAATCTCCCTGATTGCCCCCCGTTACACCCTTGAAATTACTCTACTTAAAAAGTGACCCTTCAGATCTCATTTCATCTTTGCCAGCACCCTCTGTTGGGCAGTGGCCAGAATGATACCCACCTCTGTATGTTCTCCATAAGCTGGAAGTTGGTCCCTTTGGTCTGGATTTTCTTCACTGAGTCTGGTGCAATCTTGTTGATGAGTTTGCACAGAACAATTCCATCCTTTAAGATGTCTTCATAGCTGCCTCCTGGTAGCTTCTCTCCCAAGACTTGTTCAATCCACAGCAGGACCTCAGCCTCTTGTTCCTTGTTTCGGGCCTGCAAATGCAAAAGCAGATAGATAAACTATTGTCATCTTGTGGTACAAATTCATTGTGATATTTCATCAAAAATGGAATTGAAGTTTTCATGAGTTCCATTAGATCAAGCATTCTATTAAAAATTATAATGCCTTCTCTTTGAAATTATAGTGCCTATATAATTCATTTGGCTGCATAAATGCCGACCATTGCAATCAGATAGTGAAATCGTGCACCGTCCATCACTCATAACTACAAATTTGTACTGTGATCTCACTCGATTCCCTATTATGTTAGCAAATGATTAATAAAACATACCCAACAAAAAGTAAACATATTGTAGCACAGCAGTTGCCAAGCCATAACACATATTCTTCAATTATAAAGTTTAGAACCTATTGAATGTATTTTAGCCTACCAATTAATTCCAATGGTGATATTCCAATGCACAAAATATACCTAGGCTTATTATATATACAGCAATATTAATCTATCTATAGTCATTTTTTTTATTTTAAAATTTAAATTTATTAAATGCCGATTATAAAAACTTGGTTTTTATTTTAATCAACCACACATTAATATATTCATCTATATTTGTGTTTTTCACACTTAAGGTTATAAAAGCTGTAATTAGAAAGGAAATGATATCCATTTAAGGGGAGCACAGTTTTCTGAGGAATCCCTTTAAATTATTTAAACGCTTCATGAGAAACATTCTTGGGGTGAATTTGATTTCTCTCAATTAAAATTAAATTTAAAAGCACAAATCAAATCAACTTTAGTAATTTTAAACATTTTTTTCTGTTTTCACTATATGACTTGAATAATTCCATCGATTTGATGCACTGATCAACTTTGAGGTCAACTCAAAATTAATTCATGATCATATATAGGCATCCTCTCAATGTTGTTCTGTTTCTCATGGAATTTGAAAACTTTATTTTTTTGCCTACCTCTATGTCGATAAAGCTGCTTCGGCAAATTTGATTTAGTTGCCCATTCCTAATTGTCCCAAAAGTGAATCACTTGGTTTGACAGCTGGTGATCATTTGCCTTTTGTAAACAACTTTGACTGGTCGAGTTGAGGAAGGTGGTCGATCGCCTATATTTTGTGACCACGCCCTTTACCGATTTCTCAGAATAGAAAAATATCTATCTATACCGTGGAGGGGTGCCCCCAACCACGATTTCGTCACCATGGGGATCCTTCCGAGACTTGAGCCCAGAGAGTTGCTCAGAGGAGAAGATATTCTCACTCAATCCAGAGCGCTTTAACGAAAGCAGAGTTTTGGTTCAGCGGTCAGAATATTCAAAGATCGCGGGTTGGAATCCCGCTTCGGGAGTTGGTGATGTGCTGATTAAAGGATTTAGGTCTTCCGTCAAACATTGCTCGTAAAATATCTTATGAAATGTACGAACTGATTCTCTCCCGGTGAATGTTGAACGTGAATTCTTCATGAGTTACGCACCAGGTCAATTCCGCCTTCTCTGCAGACGCTTCGTCCCTACTCCGTTTTAAAAGCCAAAATTCTTTTGAAACTTCCATACAAATCATAAATATTAATTAATGACAAATCAAATGGCTATCGTTAAGAAGAATATAATTATTTACAAAACAATCAAACGGAAGACGGGGTTTCATGAGAACACAAAATATGGACGAACGCAACCTTTGCGTTTGTTCATATTACGTGCTATCTGTCCCATTATTTCTCTTTCTGTTTGGACGGTATATATCTGCCATAGAGTGGTTGTGTGAATGAATTAATAAGCTATTTTAAATGGATGTATTTCACACTTGTTTTTTATGGTCAGATCTTAATTTGGCGCTCCCACTTGGGGGTCACATAGGTTAGTTCCACGGATCGCCCAGGCTTTTAGCCGCTTCTAAGTTAGTTCATCTAAAAACCCTTGTGTAAGTACTACTCCTGTTTACTGCGGAATCACTGAGGTAATATTTAGCTTGTCCACGCTATAGGGGCTTTATCTGACCACCATATGTGATTCTCGCCCTACGGATAGCTCGTTTACGATTCCAGTTTGGAAATAACCGATTCATTTGAGAGATTTGACTTAAGAGTTAAATGGTTGCCCAAATTGGTGTGTTTGACCGTAGCCTCCGAGATATACCTACAGGCCTGAACACCCGAATTTCGATCGCCATCTGTTTTCAAATAGTAGGCCTAAACTTGTGTGCGTTCTTGCGGAGAAAATTGAAAAAATCTAATAAAAGGTTATTATGGCAAAAATACTTGGTTAGTACCGTAAATTTTTGTTAAATGAGATAATGCATAATAACCAGTAGCTGCAGAAATTCACATATCGTTTCAATGTGATTTTATCACAATATATGTACACGAAATTTAAGGAGGCCTATAGAAAGTGAACAAATTTTTATTTGCCATTTATTGGATTTTATGTCCCTAAACAAATATTACTTTGCATAACATGAGAACAGAAGTTGGTTATGTAACGAAGGGGAGCGTTAAAAGGCTATTTGAAATATATGACGTCTTCATCCTCGATTGAGAATTTGCATCGCATGACACTCAGAATCAAATTTAGTTATCAGTATCCGTTTGTGCTTTTATTATCTACATAACATTGAATCAAATTGTCTCCTTAATCTACCCAATTTGGTTTCAGGTCGTGTTTGTCGATCAATTGAATGTGAGGGAAATATATTTACCGCAATCGCAGTAGAATTAAAATTCGCGCCGACAATTTTTCTTTCCGTTTTCGAAAAATCATCGCCTCGAAAAATCTTGCTAAAATAAGACGAATGCTTTTTCAAGTGCATAAATATTTTTATGAAAATAACGTGGCCCTTGAAATGCGGCATATGGCAAGAAATAATTGCCTAACTTTGTTGAACCTTGCCATAAGGAATACACAGGAAGCGCATTTCCCGCACTTATCGTAGGCCTACTAAATAAAAGTGGAGGGGGTAATGTTACGGCCTGTTTATCTCGGAGGCTACGGTTTGAGTTTAAAAAGCGGATAGCATAACCTCTTGAAGACCCTCCCTGCTCGAAGCTCGAGGCCTACAACTTACCGTATTTATTGGACCAATTTCCTGAAATGCTACTGTCATTGTCAGGTGAAAAAGAGTAGAAAATAGAAATGTGAAGACTGAGCTTAGAAACCGATTGCATAGAGAGGAAGGCAGATTAACGTAACTGACGCAAGGAGAGGAAAGGTTTGAACAAGGATCCGTTATTGATGCATACAGTAGCGCAGAAATTGAAAAAATATTATAAAAGGCCGGGAATCGGACCCGATTCTCCAGGCTGCTTCCCCTTTAGCATTTCCCGGAGAGTTGTTGTCTAGTACGATCCTTTTTATCACCGTTTCCGAAATTTGGCGCACGAGGGTTGAGCGTTGACTTTAAAGGTTTTTCATGGCAGCCAGGTATCTAACACAACACAAAATCTATGTCTGCCAACAACAAAGGTCGTGGGATCGAATCACGACTCGAGCATGGATAATCTCTTCGTCTATGAATGTTTTAGGCTAGACTGTCGGATATGCCCGTGGCAGTCGTAGAACCTAAAACCAAATTGTACAAATATTAATGACGGGCAAATGTAGAAAGAATACATACAAAGAACAAAGGGAAATCAGTGAATATGTGTATGAACAATATCGAAAAGAATACATTGGTATAGGAGAAGAGAAAATACAAGGGAAAAATTTGGAGCAAAGGAGGAGGGGAATAATTTTTGTTGGCAGATTGGAGGGATTTAGAATTGATCACAGGTCGTGCTGAGAAAGTGTGGATTGTTTAGTTCCAGCAGTATTTAGGAAAAACCGTTCTAAAGGACTGACCTAAACCTATCTCGAAGCGGTAAACTGCCCTTGTTACAAACCACTGTCCTAAAAAAGACACTTCTAAAGAAAGAGTGCATATATATTAAGTATGTACACTGTGGAGAGCTTTAGAAAATTCCGATAACCGAAGAATTGTAGGGAGAATATTGTTTATCGTTTAGTTTCCACAGTCCAGTGGGCAGAGTACCATTTCTCGGGGACTGACGCAAATCCATTTTGAAGCTGTAAACTACCCCTTTTCTCCACCACTGTCCGAAAAAAAGACATCCGTGGGGCAGATTGCATTGAGAATCAGAATGGATCCAGAGGGAGATGGGAGAAAGATTCTTGGACGTAAGCAACTTGGGAGAAGTTAAACAATGACGTAAGGAGGAATGGAAGGGCTGAGGGAGCAAAAAATCTGAAGAGAGAGGATAATGTGATGCTGAGTCATCCATTGAACCGAAAATATTATGAAAATTAATTGACTTTTGATGGTTGAATTTAAATTAATTGAATTTAAATTAATCGGTTAATGTATGTTTTCTTTCAACTTTCTTTTTGTAAACACTTCTCATTGATATCAGCGATAGTAAAACTCATCGCCAAGATAAAATGTGCTTGGGAAAGTATGCTTCATTCAGACAACAGCTTAGAATTGGGATTTTGCCTTAATTATGCTTTTCCTATCCATATAATTATAAAATATTTGACATACACTTAATTGGAAAATGAAACATCATTGTATTTCAATATTCAATTCAACGCAATGAAGCAACATAATTGCAGGACAGAGAAAGTCGAGCCTTCATGTTCAAAAATATTATTAAGCCCTTGAAAATTTACTATAGTAAACCATCTAATTCTTAAAATAATGATGCTATCAGAATTATGTGTAGAAAATGAAAGGTACATCCATGTGAATTGAACTCGATTGTTTTCAGGGAAATTTTTAGAGTTTCATTTAAAGTCTCTCAGAAAAATCTTTGGCATCTAATGGATATATCTTAGATAGAATTCGATTCTAAAATAAAAACTAAAAATGAGCCAAACAAAAAATTTACCTAATATTAGAAAACTTAGCTAATTTTAAATTCAAGTTATACTTCAAAATTAAAAAAAAAACAACCAAGTCAAAAATGTTCAAACAATTTTCTCCGTGTTCACGTTTCAGTCATTCCGTTGCATTGATGTGGGAGTGAACAGTCTTTGCCAAGTCAACAATTTTCTCAGAATTGTTGACTTTGCACGTTGACTAATGACGTAACATGGACGGGTGGCGGCGAGTAGAAGGAAAGAAATTCGAAAGGAAGATGGTAACAAATTGGAAGCGGATGCCCGAAGCGTTCGGAATGCTTTCTCCGAGATGATGTTGATCGGTGGAACGGCGTTGGAGGTAGGGAGGTGGGTGTTTCGGCGAGTTTTTTAAAACAGTCGGAAATTGTGCCGTAAAACCGTGGAATCGCCTCGTAAATGCGAGGCGAATGGATCCGCGGCAGAGAGAGACGGGGGGCCGTGAGGAGGGGGGAACCGCCTGGTTTTTAGTATGAAGGGTGGAGGGGCGGGATTCCTTGAGCCTTCCCCTAATCCGTTGGCCCAGACCATATTATGTGTACATTACGGGAGTCGTGGGTGGGAAATTTATTTGTACGAAAACTCAGGTCAGAAGGGGGACTAGTAGATATCTCCACATATTAGCCGGCATTCGCCGGTTCATCGAGTTGAGTCTGAAAGTCAAGAAGAATCTTCCAAAGGAATGTGCTATCGAGACAGAGTTTGGCAAATGAATGACGAATGCTTAAAAGGCAAATTCCTATACACATTACGTATGAATGTCTATGGAGTTATGTATAACTTATTTCACCCTTTACAACTTTAAAAAAATAACAGAATGAGAAAAAACAATGAGACGGGTTTCCATTCATAAGTATCAACTTAAGATGATCTCTTAGCTCCCACTCCGTTTTAAAAGTGTAGAGTAGAAGTTTAAAAAAAAACACCGTACAACAGGAAATATGCTGTGAAAAAGCACTTGAAGATGGCGCTAACGCATTAAATTCCGGGTCGTACTTATTTTCTCATTGCGGTCAATAGCTTGATAAGTGTGTAATAAATTATTCAGCAGCATAAATTATTCATCATCTAGTTAAGGAATAGTAATGTTTATTTGTGATGACATATTTAGGCCTTTTTGAATGCATTATAATTTTTTTAAATATCAGAGCGGATGTCAACGTTAATTCTCTTTTGATCGTCATCATCATCAATACTTAAGGTTGAATAGCCGTGGCCGCACATTCATACCTATTCACGTAATTTTCTTGCACCGTGATAATTATTTTCCACATCCCACGTCATTAGGTTTAACAATAAGCATATTTTTACTCCTTTGTCTTCAACGAGAGACCCTCCCTTTTATTTCGCCGCATATAATGTCCCTAAAACTAATGATGCCTCCTTTGAGGGGAGCGTTTTATTTTAAGTTCGTTCATGATGTATCAATAATTAACTTTTCAATAGAGCAATTTTACAATCGATGCAGTGGTCCTTATGAGCATTCTACACTGAGTCTTACAGGTTACACGCCGATTAAGTCTCAATACTTGGGTTTATAGTTAATGTTGGTGGCGCTGTTTAATGAATTGCTTCTTTTATTCCTCGAATGTTTTGTTCTCCATGATAATCATCCATGATCTTAAGTTCTATGGAATATATTTATTCCTTGCCCATGTCTTTTTTTTGTTAATTTTTATTGGTCTCGTGTATTGAATTCATGACTTGTTTTATTTCGGTTTCAATTACGTCCTACTAACTTACCAGGAGTTAGAGTCGTAATGATGTTCTGAAGATTCACCAGTACCATTTATCTGAGCTTCTGAAGGTACTGTTGGGTAGGTATTGTTTATAGACGGGTCCTAGTTTAAACTGGGAGTTTGAAACTTTGCTGTAAGAGCAAAACCCAGGTCTCACTTGGCAACCACCTGCCGGTATTTAATCTCTGCGACAAGACGCTAATGTTAAGCTGGCTTAAAGTTACTTGAGCCTCCATTGTTACCACCACAGATGCTTAATATTTTTATAAACTCAAAAAAAATGGTAGTACGCATTCAGGTACAGTGAAGTTAAATGACAATGATGATCATTATCAAAGGCTTGAGCCATTCATTTTAGCCCTAGGCAATTCCTCGTTTCAATGTTGTTAAGGAACCTCGCCTAGTGGAATTATTTTTAGCCATTGCTCCAGGTAAGTTTTCGTACAATATTAAATATGTTAACTGGCCTAAGAAGATGGGTTTTGGAAAGAGCCCAATTCATATCGTCGACGGTTTTCGGGTTCCAGTAAGCATAGACGCAAATGCTTCCTAATGCTTCATTCTTAATTCCTACTCGTTACGGAAAAAACTTGCATGCGGTACATAGTATTAAGACTTCGTCGTGATTCCATCACTAATTATTTATGTATTTTATGTATATTTATGTAAAATGAGTCGATAACGTATGAATTTTAATATTATGTTGAAATTTAATTAACAAAAATCATGTTTTTGTAAGGCTGCGTAAGATCCCGATGGGTATACCGTGCCAAGTGAGGGTCGTGGCTACAAAACGACTAACTGCTAGTCTTCAGTATAATTGTTCTGTCACGCTGCATAGTATATGGTAGATTTTAAACCTTTAAAAGGCCGTATTGTAGGTAATTAAGTGGCAAAAAAATCATTGAAAATATTTTTGAGAAGAATTACACCAGCAAACGGAATTGTATCAATTCCAATTTGATGAAGTGAAAAAGTTCTCCATAGTAAATAAAATGCGATGATTAAAATTCACATTAAAAATAGTGTCTTTAGTTGAGATAATATAAGAATACTGAATAGTTTTTCTAATTTTCTCGAGATGGTGAGTGCTATAGTGATTGTAACGACATAATGGTAAACATCGTTTTATTTAGTACATGTATGGAAAGTTTTTTAACAACAATTATGTTTCTAACCTCGGCAACAGACAAAAGAAATACGTTGAAGTTACTCGGGAAAGTCATAAAAGCATATATGCCTATTTTTCAAGCGACTTCTCTTTTTCTCTTTCTTATAGAGTACCTTCGCATTTAAAGCCAGTAATATCGGAATTTTTTTGCCCCGGGAATGCGAAACGCAAATATTTTCCTTCGGAAAAGCACATTTGTAGTAGTGGCAAAGGCCGTCATTACCATCTATTGAAATCAGATTTCTGTTTAGCGTTGAGTTGGGCAACAATCCAAGATTGCAATCTGTTTGACAGCGTGAATTGACAGCTAATGCGAGGATTTTGTTTTCAGTTCAAGTGTTGGGAGCGAAGGGAAAACTGAACCAAGGAATATTAGCTACCGGTAAACTGTGCTGACTCGCTCTAGTTGATACTTGTTGAGTTGACACCTAAGATGTGGCGTGGTTTTATCAGCAACGAATGTTAGCACACTACTAAACTACCGAGGAGGTAGCTATGAACGTTTTAAAAACTATTGAAAAATTAAGGAGGTAGCTGACCTTTGAAAGATTACTTAATTTACAATTTTAAATAAATTTAAGCTGTACTTCATCTGATATTTTCACTATGGTAGAAAGCTTGAAAATAGAGAAGAATAATAAAATAAGCTTGGCTGTTTATTCCATCTAGAGTGAAAAGATAATTTTCTTTGATGAAAGGTAATATAACTTAACATTATAAAAAATCAGATGGGTGTATTTGATCAAAGACATTAAGCAAATATAAGAAAAGACTCTTATATGGAGCACAGTATGGTGGGATATTTAATCATCTCGGAGTAAGGGTGTACGTGTTGTCTGGAGACGAGACCACGTGGTCGCGGATATATCACAGACGGAACTGTCCACGGACCAATCAATCACTTAATAGGTCACCAATGATGATGATGTTTGAAAATTGAACTCATGTTTAGACTAGCTTAGACATGTCTATTATTATTTCCAAATCTCTGCCTTGTTCAAATAGGGAATCTTAATTTCTCCCTCTATCTCGTTCAAAAAGTCTGATCTCTTTCTTAACCTTCCCCGTTTACTCAACATCCTCCCCATCGTACATTGTACTCCTAATTACCCTCTCACCCCACAATTATGTACTTTGCATCTTAATATTCTTCAGCTGTCTCTTCTCATCACCCATAATGCCAACCTAATCACTTGTTCTTCTCCCCGTTCATCGCACATTCTACGTTATCTTCCGCACTCACATCTTTATTAGCAAATACACTTCCATGGTATTGTAAGTGTAGCGTTGTATGGCTCCGAAACTTAGTCAATGAGGGAAGAGAGCGAACGTAGATAGGAGGTATTTGAGTCTTGCTTTTGGAGAACGATGTAGAGGGTAAGATGGGTAGAAGAGAATATAAACTAAGATGTGTTGAATATGGTGGAGAAGGAAAGATGGTCGGTGGGGGAGATTTGGAGGAGGCAGAAAATGGTTGGAGGTTGTAATGAGGGACAATGCAATGTTGAAGAGAGTGGTTGGGCTAAAGGGTAAGGGATTGGAGAAGAGTTGGACTTTTGTACTTACTGAAGGAGGTTGATCGTTACGAAGAGTTAAGTATGTGAATAATGTAGAACGCGTGTAGTGAACTGTGAGAGTGTTAGATTGTTATGGGCAGATGATTGAGGGGTTAAGTGTCGGAGTGAAGCTTGGTAAAAACTTCATTAGAACGTGATAATATTTGTAAAACACGTTACCTCCCTAGGTGTGTTATTGGATCGGAAGTAATGGAATGTCATGGTATTTCTCTTAAATTATTTAACTAATGCCTCTTATTTTCAGCGTATTATCTGCCTATTCGATCCATGCAACATGGCCGATTGCGAACATTAATGGCTTCAGCCTCCGTAATATAATGCTGAACGGTTTCAAATATCCTCTTCTATAATCTACGGCTGGGACAAAATGAAGGCGTTCAAAGTGGAAAGAATAACGACAAGAACAACGCCGAATGACTATAATGACACAGGAGACGGAGGGAGGGAAGAAATAGAATGACACGACGTAATGGTTGAAAGGATGATGGACTGAGAGGGAAACCTACAGTTGCGTGGACGCATTTCAATTGTTTTCTCTTTTATTTTCGTCAGTATTTTTGTTTGTTTTTTCTTTGCTCCATTAAAAGGAGCAAGTTCTGGGAGAAACGCCAAGGTTCGTAGTGACCTCTTCGCTTGCCAGCAAAAAGCCTCCCCGTTCACCTCACAAGACTTACAGCGGGAGTTCCACTCCCAATCCTTCGGTGTTTATTTACCGAAAATCGCCCTCCCCCGAAATGCATACGCCCAGAGCAAAGATTTGCGAGTCTGTATTTAGCTTCCGATGCTGGCGCCGATCACTAGCGCGGATGTGGGTGAAACCTGTCAAACCATAAAGCCGGAGGAAGCTCCACGATTTTCTTCTTTCATTTTATTGTTTAAACGTTGACCGAAGTAAAAGGACTTCAAACGAGTCTAAGAAGCGTGAAGTTCTTTATGGTATAGTTCACGATTTTATAAACGAGGAATAATAATACAAAATACGTAAGTTCAACCATCTGCAAATAAATAAATTACGGTGTTAACAATGCAAATAAATTGTAAAATCCACAGCGATTTAAATGAAGTAAACGATCCCTTTCGAGATATTTCTCTTAAGTGTTCTTTACCAAGTAAAAAGGCCATTAATGATCGCAGTATAGTTGCAGTAACTCGTATGAGCCTCACCTTAAAAATAAGTTATTGAAATTCTAATAATAATTAAAGGAAAATATGATGAAGTTCAAAGCTGCTGCTTTCAAGCACTGGTGGCCGGTGCATTCTGGACTGTTGGTGCTATTTGCGTCATCAAGGGAATTTTGGAGCAAGTTCTGATCAGCAGAAACTTTAAGTCATCAGCTACCTATTTTTCTCGCCTCCGATGACGTGAGCGCTGGGCCTGCCAGAACGATTTTAAATCCTTGGATGACGGGTAACATATTTATTGCCCGGCTTCAAACTTTGGCTCACGATTGTGGTTTTCATATGATAAATATAGTCTATTTCACTTTCAATGACTGGTGTAGATTACGCTTCATTCAGAGAGCCTGACTGATAGTAGGGCATGCACATCGAAACACACTGGCTTAAGTCACACTTAAGTATCAATTGCCATTTGGACTTTATTTTAGAATCACTTTCATTTTTTAAAGACTAAATTCATTGAAATTAGAAAAGTTACATAAGCTGTTGGTTTAATTTCGGGAATACATCGGGGAGCGATTATGAGCGATACTCATTAGAATTATTTATGTGCTTTTAATGAGCTTAAAACATTCAAATATATTGGATAATGACAGGTAAATGGTAGTTAGTATTTCATTTTTGTATGCTTAGGAGAAACATTTTGCCGCAGAAAAAATATTATATTCCTTGTGCTCATCAGAACTTATTGAACGAGGAAGATAAACAGGGTATGAAGGGAGGAGAGAGGAAGTTGCTGGAGAAAATGTTGTATGAAACAGATAAGGTGGATGGGAAAATTTAAGAGACTATAAAGAGTTGAAGGGCATAGTAGAGGGAACAATATTTAGTGAAGAGGGGAAGGGAAATGAGAAATATATTTCGTTCATCACGAACGATGGGAATAAAATAAGCCCAGCATATGAAAATAGTAAATATAGAGATATTAACTGGTTAAATACAGGGTTAAAAATCAAGTAAGCCCGAAAACCATACTTTTATCGGTATAATACCAATTTTTGTGATTATGATAACTGCAATGAAATTTGGCGGATTATTGTTTTGATTTTCTTAGTAAAAATAATAAAATTTTCGCCTCCTCTTCGATTGAATACCATCTGAAGTTTTGTGTCAGGAGTGGTCTTGTCACCCACGATTACGTTATTTAGTTTCTCCTGGGAAAAATCCGGAGCAGAATGTGGTGGAGGCAAATGATCTTGAGATTGCTTAAAATTCAGCAGCCGTTAAAAGTTAAGATGACATCCAAAAGATTTATATTCCACGATGGTCTTGTAGCGTTACCCACGAGACATTCCCGTTGATTAGCTCCAACGTTTTCATTCACATTTTATCGTCCACGCCCACTTCCGCCTTACACGGATAGGCCGGCTGTGGTGGTAATTATTTATGGCCTGAGGACAGGGGAGAAAACGGAAATGCGAAAGAATTTCGGGTTTGACGGAGGGATTTTTATCGCGGAATTCTGCACGTCTTCGCGGCCTCGCCAAGTCCACCCCGATTAAATAAATCCCTACGGCCAGAGTGGTTGGAGTTCCCACTGGAAGTGCCACGCCCTCCCTTCTGGTCGGATTATTCCTAGTTATGACGTGAGCGCAAGGGGTCGTCTCAAGGGGAAGAAATATCGCCGGCGCTATAAATTGGTCCAGGGAAGAGTGTGAGGCGTTCTTCGCAGGATCCCCATATGCCCCGAAGGCACTTCTCTTTGCCCCTTTCTTCTTTTACCCTGCGGCGTGGTAGCCTGGCGGAAAAAAAGAGCTTTTCCGACTGCTACAGGATCGCGGGTTAGGATGATGACCCTGAGGTTTATTGGCTATATCCAGTTTGTTTGCTTTCTGGTTTCATGGGAATGGGTGGCAGTTAGCGGCAATTCTTTGCGTAATTGTGACGTGCGAATTAAAGTAAAAACTATTTGACAATTTTTCAATCATTGCGATTGCACAATTGATGTGGTACGCAGTCACGCGCACGGGCGCAAAGATGTACACCAAAGAGGGTGAAATTTGTCGTAAAAAATCAGTTGACTTGATCCGATCTCCTAAAACCACTAAAAACTATTCCTTGCAAGGCATGTGTGAGTGGTTTTGAGATCTCCCCTTTCCCCACATTACGATTTTATTAAGATGATGATCGATCAGGCTAATTAAAGAAGCATAAGTGTGGGAACTGTTATCTGATAATAATAATATATGTAATACCTTATAATACGTCACTCGTAGGCATGGAAAAGAAGATGAATACTTTTTCCAAGGATAAATGTGGCGATAGGAACTCATTCAAGGTGTTTTACCAATAGGTATTGGTAGGTTCCCCGATAGTTCATTCCAAGCTCCCTAGTCTCGATTTCATTGGTTCATTATAATTTGATTCTGTCAAGATTCACTGCTTATCGCACACTATACCTATCCAAAGAATGCTCACGGAAATAAACAGAAATAGTGTCGTTCCTTCCCAGTGAAAATCATGCTCTCGAATAACACCTGGCATGACGCCCTCGATCCTCTGCTATGTAATCGCCGCATCTTGAACTCATGAAGGTAGGTGCATCCGTAGGTATGTAAAGTTAGGGCAAAAAAACGATTCATGCTTAATTTTTTGATACTCTTTAATCCTAAATGGGAAAATCACTGCTGGTAATATTCCTGATAATACTAAGCAAGAATTTTTACATGAAAAGTAGGCCGGACAGATGTACATTAGGTTTTCGGCGCAACATGATGTTGCTTAGAATTACAGTAGGGTTTTATCGAATCACCAGTTTTTGTCGGATGGTCACCAAAATTAGGATCTAGCACTTATTTCAGATTTTAAACAAAACTAAATATGGATGAATGCGCTGCGACAACTTTTAAAAAGTAATAAATACGGTACCTACCTATCTTGATTAGGGAAGGGTTCCTCGTTTGCTTCGACGGCCATAACAAACAACAGTAGACGATCGAATCAACAAGCGGCAAGGCTAATGGCCAGCTTTTGCTACCAAAATTGTAATAACATGTACAGCACTATCAAATGCTTAAGGATTATTGGTAGGAGTGAGTCTCAAATCAAGAAATTACAACAATTGTTCTTGTGTTGGAATAATCCTGTCAAAGGTTTTAGTCGCCGCATGGAAACGATTCCGCTGCTTATACTTATGTTTTCGGCATATTAACTGCACAACATATCCATTCAATATGGCTGATTGAGTATTTTAATGGCTTAAGTATTTCCATGTGCTATTTCACCGTATAGTTGCATCAATTCTCTTTTTTAATCTTTGTATTTTGCAATCGGTGAGGCAGACACTCATTTTGATCTCGAGGTCGCCAAAGGGGGCGTTCGCGACCGAAATATGCACGGCCCGCGAAAAATAGTGGAATCTAATACGCAACGTGAGCAGTGCGTGGAATTGGAAGAGTTGGGGGGGTCGGAAGAGGGTTTCCAATTTCCACGCCCCTGCAAGCGTGACGGCGGTCACGGAAGAATATAGCGGGGAGCGCGGAAGCCTCACCCGCCGGGAATTAGTGTTTTGTATTCCCCGTCATGCCCCGAATGGATTTGGGGGTGGGGGAGTCTCAGTGGTTGAGCCAGCACGTCACTCCACGAATGCAGCGATGCTTGTGTGTTGTGTGTGCGGGATCCAAGCGGCGGGTGTGTCTTTAAGAGGCCCCCGACCACAAGTGGGGGTGCTGAAGATTGAGAATAGGAGGCTGCCTCTTTATGCCTAATGTCTCTAAAAAAAATACCGGAAGTTGACACTAAATGAAATATGCCAGCGTAGCAATACTAATTATTAAACAAAGACCGTCGCGAAGAAAAATTAGTACAGACTTTAATAGAGTCTCTCTTGCCGATGAGTAAATTAGTTACGCTAAATGTTAAGACCCAGCCCCCAACTAAAAATGTCTTGTTAAAAGAAACTGGTCAGTAGCTGGCGGAAAGGTTACAAATTAAGTAATTTTTCAAAGGTTGATAGCTTCCTCCTCGGAAGTTTAGAAGATATTATTACTTGAAAAACTAAGATATCTAAAATTTCGCTGGGGAAAACTGGTCTTCTAAAATAAACCGACTTTATGATAAAGTAGTTGGGTACATTTTTCCGAACTATAGCGGAGCCATATTTTATTATGTGTACATCTGCGGACTCAGCGAAATGATGAAGAGCTTGAATTCTTAAGTTAACTTTAATAATTCAAAAGAGTGAAAATAAGAATGACCTTTAAGCGCCTGCTTCGTCATATCCGAAACTTTTTCGGGATTCACATTCTGCGGTTGCAAATTGAAGCTATGCCGACCAGGTCAAAATCTACATTGATATATACAATATGCTGAAATATTCATGTATGTTCTCCACCTGTTTTCTGTAACGTGCTGATAAAATAGTATAAACGAATGAAAATATCAGACTTCATTTCACTGGCCAAAATTGACTCCGACCTCCACTTGGAAGTATCAGAGTGCCAAGGTTGAGTATAAATATACCTCACTTAAATTTCACCTGCGGCTACGCCATTATCTTTTCGTTGAAAATGCAAATTGTCGGGGAAGGGGTGGAAACACGGAAACACGGCCCTCATTCAACATGTGGTCCAGCGAGACTAACGACAGAAAATGTGTCACGAAGTGGTCCTCCTGGAAAGCAATTCCTTCATAAGGACCTCAAAAAAACCTACTTACATCTCGATAACATTGGGCCTGCCAATTAGTTGAAAGAGGTACGCGCAAATAAAATGTATCCCTCTTTAATTTTTTTAGTATTCCATACCGAAAAATTAGTCGCACAACTTTCCAACTTCCAAACCATCACTAAAATAGCAAACAGCTCGACCCAGGTTTCAATTTTGATTATGCATACTTGTTCTTTCATACCTGAGCCTTATGTTGTTTTTTTCCTCGCATTGGCACTTAAAAGTCGCGACTATCTGTAATAAATCGTGAGACAATATTAGCCGAAGGGCCAATACAGTCTTTAAAGACAACTGCGTGTAAAAAGATGCACTTTCTAACTTATCTCTGTTTTCGAATCTTTATAATTTCACGATTTCATAAAAATAAGGAATTTTTCGTGACGCCGCTTGTCTTGAAAATAGATTTTTTGTGTAAATCATTCACACAAATCGATTTTTTTTCTTCCCGCGCCTAAACGCGCTCCGCTCAGTGGGATAAGAGGGAAGCTTCTTGGCCGCGATCCCCTATTCGACCGGCTCCAACCTCCCCAGTGTACACTGAAGAGACGTTTCGAAAAATAGGTGTTTCTCTAAGAGTAGTGGGGGTTGGGAGTTCCTCTTGGAGCCGCGGGCGCGCGGTGGAAAGGCGGGCTTAGCGTGGGTGATAGTCGTTAAGGAGCATTAAGAGTTGACGCAAGGATCGAAGGGGTGAAGCAGAACGAGGGGGTGTAAGGGTTTTCGGGGGTGGAGGGGAAAGTGGGAGAGAGAGAGGATATGTGGGGGAGAAGGGGGTTCGAGAGGGCATATTTCCAGAAAAATCCCATTCCCCCTCCTATCGCCCTCCCTCTCCCTGCTCAACTCTGCCCTACAACAACCATCGCTCACCAACGAGAATACCGCGGAGGCAGATGCAAGCCAGAAATACACCCCGACTCTCTCTCTCGTACGAGATAGTGGAGAGGGGTCGTGAGGGAGGAGGATGGAGAAGGAAGAGGGCATGAAGGAAGTCGGAAGAAGGAAAGGGAATGAGGAGGTGGAGAAAGAAACTCGTCGGAGAGGAGAAGAAGAAAAAGAAAATTTTGGAAGGTTTATATATCCGGAAAATTGACGTTCACTCAATGGGTCGCTTCGTAACATTAGGGGCACTTCGTGGGAGTCAGAGAAAGGGCCTTTCTGAACTAGGAACATTCTTTTAAAAAAGAGCTGAAGAAGATAAATTTTAACTGGTCTGTATTAAAAAAATCTCTGGAATCAGGATGCGGAACCGAGAATACACCATGAAATTTTCTAGAGCTGCACGAGTTTGGTGAGTTTAACATGAATAATTCTGATAGATTTCTTTGCAATACAGTTTTGACGAAACAGCTTTTAACAATTCCGAGAACTCGCCGTCAAATACCAATACATTATGACCGCAAATGTCATCGTTACGTTTGCTAGGGAGGAAAGGTGAATTAGTTGCTTTCTGTAGGAACCAAGGAGAGAAATTTTCACCTTGAGTATTGAATTACGATAAAAGAAAATGGTACGGAGTTTCCACCTTTGAAAATTCAACTGCAACGTGTCCTGGAATTGATGGGTGTATGGTGCCCACCGAAAAACGTTTGAATTGAGTCAGTTGCTAGACTGAAAACATTCTTCCATCTCCAGGCATTTTGGCATAAAAGCTAGTACTGCAGGTTCTGTACAAATAATTTGTACAGAAAAAGTTGAATAGTGGTTACTCGTGAAACCCATGAAACACAATATTAAAAACGTTAAAATCTAAGAGTAATACATAAATATCGCGAAGGTTAATGCTGAAAAATAAAATTTGAACTTCTCATTGGGTTTGGGAAAAATAAAATTTGAACTTCTCATGCAGGTTTTAAATGTGAAATTAGGGATCGAATTCTACGCGTAGAGAGATTGTTGGAGCATTAGAAAAACTCCGTTGTCTCAGGCGTAACTTTATGGAATTTGCCCTGCATATTGAATGAGAAGCAGTAACTTTGTAATTCCACATGTATTTATTGTAAACGACCTATTTTTCGACGTGACACGTCATCATCAGGTACAAATATCTCAGAAAACTCAGAATATATAGTCACAAACATTAAAGGGGAGGGCAAGAGGGAGGGAGGGTCCCCTCCTTCTAGCCCTCCCCCCCCACCCAATATTTGTGACTATATATTCTGAGTTTTCTGTGATATATGTATCTGATGATGACGTGCTACGTCGAAAACTAGGTCGTTTCCAATAAATACATGTGGAATTACAAAGTTACTGCTTCTCATTCAATAAGCAATAGAAAAGTAATCCCAGGAAAGTTTAATAGATAAAAGAAAAAATAGATGGTATATGAAATATGAAAGATGTGGTAATGACCCAATCTTGTACCTACTTCTCGGTCGTTTACATGCATGAATTCAAATGTAAACTGAGTGCTAGGAAGGGCAGTGATTTTCATCTTATGAGTGCGCGAGTGAAGATGTCATGAATTATTTTTTATTTCAATTTTTTAAAGGTTTACCTTGTTTCTATCTGTTTCCTCGCTGCCATAATTATGAATTTACCATCGTAAATATTTAATTTTATGACACCAATTAATTTCAATATTATTCAATGATAATTCATTAATTATTGTTTTTAAGTTTTTAAATGAGACACTATTCTCAAAGTTCTCCCCAAGAATGCGCATAAATATTCTCTAGTACCAGAGAAATACAGAATTTAGGAGAGACTAAGTGTTGGAGAAAAACAGGATGCTTTCCTCTTTTACTTGTTTCTCTAGCGGATGAACTTAGCATTTTAACATAGTGGAAAGGGCTGGGAAATAAAGTAATTAGAAACATTCCCGCGGAAATGTTTTTTTTTTTTTTTTCGGAAAATGTGAGGCTGGCAGATGAAGAAATCAAGAGAGAGTGGAAGCGGTACGGGAGTAAATAAGTAGGATGAGAGGGAGGAGCAGGTAAGTAAGAGGAAAACGGTTGAATGCCAACAAAGCAGGGGGAAGGATACATCTGGGAATGTGACGATGCGATAATTCACCATGTGGCCTCCTTTACGAGCTTTGACGATTAATTAACAGTCGCAACTGAGTCTGGTTGTTTATAGATACCTTCTCTACCACGAACTCTCATAAGCAGTGCCGCTCGTGGGACACAAGTGTTACAGTATGATCGATATTCTACGATCATCGCTGAGTTTGGCAATTTAAAGGAGTGGAGCGACCTTTAAGGTCTCAATATCTCAGTTCATCAAATTACCATTAAAACTTCTTTTAGGTATTCAAAAGGATTTAGAATTTATAATGAAATGTGAGGAAATTCTAAACGTGTTTTAAATCCGGTATTTAATTCATTTCAAAACGGTAGATTTATGGGGAAGGGAAAAAATATTGTTGCATATCTTAAAAATCCCACCAATTTCCGTAATCTGTGATCTTTTCCCTTTTCATGGTCTTGAAAAATACCTTTTCTAGCTTGATTTCGTTTATGTAGCGTTCAGATTGTATGTCAATGAAAATTTACCACTTCAGGCCTTCAGGTTTAAAAAGATATACCTGTATTCTTAGTCTCACCAAGTAACTTCCATGCAGAGGAAAATATTACCGTTGCATTTTCCACTGTGCGAGTGACAAAGGCAGGAATTGTCAGAACTACGTTTGAACTCGGATAGTTTTCAGGTTTGATATTTTTATTGAGACAAATGAATTGTTAAAAGCCTTGGGTCAAGTTTTTTTTATTAAAACCCCTTTTAAGAACTTTTTGCCACAGGAAACTAGTCTCCTTCCTATGTTAATTACAAATTTTTTCACTAGACCATTAAAATAATTCTTTGCTAATTATAATAGTGATATATCAAAAATGAATTCCTAAAAAAATTAATTTTGGAATAACTCCAATGTAAGCATATAGGGTTTGCAACAATATTCCGTGTTGTGGTGGTCATCGGATTAGAGAATATAAATTGGGGTTTCCCTTGCAATGTAAGAGAATAACAGGCGTTAAATAATGGCATCTGGTGAATTCAAGGAGCGTTGGCTCCGATTTACATTGGTAGGACAGTTTTGAGTGACGGAGTCCACTCCTTGCGATCTATTTTCACGGACCTCGGTCACGCAAGAAGGGAATGGGTGATTGGGTATTTGAACGGGGGCCAGCTCGGTCATCAGTATTACTCGGTCAATATATTACAAAAACTCATCGGATAAAAGAAGGTACTCCTTTCGCGAATTATAGCATTTGACTTTACCCCAGGATGACGTACAGCGTGGTTATGTTTTTCATGGTTTCTCATGCCTCTTTTCTGAGTAAGAATAATTTTTCTCTCCAACCGAATTTCGATGGAGAAATAACTATGAGATATCAGAAATTTCTCGAAATATATAATTGAATTTCCTACATCGCTCACCTTGTAATTGATGGGATTAAATTTCACCACTCGTGTTACGACTTAAGTCCATATTATGATATTTGTAGCACTAAGAAATATTGTCTTTTTTTCTGATTCGCGGCATAAGAGAGGATATTTTTACCTGGGAAAAATTACTATTCTTACGATAACGACTGTTGGAATAGTTAATTAACTTTAACCCAAAATTTATTTCTGAAGGATTCCAGAGATTTTTGCCACGCACCAGTTTGTGTCTGTCGTGTACCGGTGTGACAAAATAAAATATCTTTGTAATCATCCATATCAATCACATTGGTAGCAATGTACAGCAAAGTAAGTTATATCATCGCTCCTTCAATTCTCTACCTGATTCTTTCCTTTCCAAAATTAGCAACTCATATTCATAGCGTGCCTGGCCTTTAAATGTCAGGAAAACCAGAGGCTAAACATTAGGAAGTACCACGGACTTAGAACTTAGGGGAGTACTCATCGGTAGGGGATAAAACGGCATGGCACTGCAATAGGAAAAAACTAGGAATGTTTCCTTAGTCGTTCTTGGTTGAGTGGTCTACGCCTCATGATGTAAATCTGTCACCATGTCGAAAACATCCAATATTTTCATGCGTTAGATGCGTATCGTTTTAAGCGTTCATTTCCTTTACAATACATATACTAATGCACAATTATTAAAAGAAAGTATGCAGTACTATGAACAGTGATCTTATGAATGTATTTTCTGCTTGTTCATCCGGTTTGCTTAGCTTGATTGGCGCTCATAATTTCTCGATACATTTCACAAATATCTCGCTGATCGATGTAAAATGAACGTCGCACTGTTGCTTATGCCGAAATTGCGGCTTAAACTGATGATCCCCCAATATTGGGTATGTACGCCCAAGAACCGATCGCTTGCACCGGGGCTATTCTATGTGATGGCATCATGATATCTCTTGATTGGACCAGTCCAGGAAGAAAAAAAAGATGTAAGTAAGATGTGGTAAAAAAATTACCAATGCATGATCAGCAATCCTTTTTGTAAAACATTTTCCACCAAAACCTCAATGTATTTGCGAATTAATTTATGTTGTGGCGCTAATAACATTATAGATATATCATTAATATCATATTTAATTCACTTTATCATATTCTCTACAATAATCTCGTTCAATAGATCGCAATATTGTGTATCTCAAATATTTAAGCAACCTAGGTTGCAAATCAATCAACAGCAGATACCGTCATGTCATCTACAAGTTGTTTATTTTACTGCCGCTAAGGCATGGATAAAGCTCCAGAATGTTGTGTGTAAATCATGAACTAAGAAAGTAAATATAGCATAGAATTTCTCTTTTTAAATGACGCTAAAATTATTGTTTCAAACTGTAGAGGATGGTAATTATTAGTAAATTCCCTCTTGCTTACAAAAGATGAGATACGAAGAGTTTAAAGGACATTGGTTTGGGAAACGAGGTATTTTTTATGTTGTAAATGATTGATAGATAGTCTATTGAGTCATCTTTGGAGTCATAGATAGAAGTAAAAGGTCTAGTCCTATCATTTATTTTGTGAAGTACTCTTAAGTGGCGGTTTTAGACCACCGAACATGGTTTCAACAAATACCCTCATGCCGTTTCAGCTTCGGTGCACCGTAATAAGTGGACAGAGAGCCACATGTGACTATCATTATTCTGTAATAGGGAAGAGCAAGGTTTCTGCCAGTATGGAACTGAAATTCTATCCGTTATTCACGCATACCATGTTGGATCCGGATCCAGGTCACTCAAATAGCGGGAAGATTGCACGTAGTAGGCTATTAGTGGACTTATAGGTGTAACGCGATTGGTGGAGGAGATGAGAGGTGTTTGGGAGGCAAACAGATTTCGTAGGTGAGGAGTATGAGGATGTGGGATGAGATGGGGGATGAGAGGATGGAGAACCCAGGGGGAGTGATGGAAGTGTTGAGGAGAAGGGGAGGTTGGTACAAAGGCGCCAATGTGTGCGTTGGGCGCGAAACCCTTTTCCTCACCCCCTCGACCAATCGCCTCTGGCGTGGGTGTCTCTCCTCTCGCGCATCCGCGGGAATTCCCCGAGAAACCACGGCAGAAATAGAGTGGACAGTATAAAACTCATTCAGGATTTACGCCAAGCGTCCCGCTCACACCCTTGTCGATCTTTATTTCCGACTTTTTCCTCGAGGTGGAGGTGGTGTGGGTGGGGGGAGCAGGAGCGGGGTTTTCAGGAGAATTGGGATGACGACCTCTGATGCCCCAACCGACGAAACATCCTTCGAGCGATGCAAAGGAGAAGATTTGGTGTAGTCGCGTGAAATCTCGCTTTGAAATTCGCCGGCTGCTTCGAATAAAATCAGCTCTAGGATGTTCACTGCGCGGTGAAAGAAGCGCGCCAACTTACACCGATTCGTTTTTTAGCAGATTGCGCATAACAGGCCACACGCGAGACTTAAAACTCCAGCGTATTTCATAATTTTTAGTACCTCCTGGAATCACAAAACGCGCGCGACGACGAAGGCGACCGAAGTACGGATATTTTAAGCGCAACGTTGGCCATGTTTTTAACGTGACTCCATCGCTTGAATGACCACCCAAATAGGCTCGGACGCTACTATTGCAGCCACCTCACTTGAACACGACTATACACGGACTGTCTTTTGTCTGATTAAATTAAAATAATTATACTTAGTGTATTCTACACGTAGTTTGAGTATCTCGACCGGTTTCAGTGCAATGCTTACGTCAATATCAAGAGGAGTCCTCTGTATGATAACTCGGACATAGCGTTCCAATTCCACTAAGTGACTTACACTACTTACTTGTGAGTCAACTATCACCATACTTTTTGTATAGTTCCCAAGATTCGACCTATTTGATACTTGGCAATTAACATTTCTCCCACCAGACCAGCTCAAGGGGTCATTGTAATGCGCAAAGCCCCTTCGCCACGTCAAGGTTGTAGTTCATGAGGAAGGATCCCCTCGTAATACCTCAACAACTTTTCGAATATGGGCCCTAGTGTCGACAGTTGGGGATTGCGAAACGAGTATTAAAGCAGAGAACGTGCGCAGATGGGAATGCATGATCATCTGCGACCAAGATTTACGTGAAATCGTTATCAAGTATCAGCTGAATATTGGTTAGCAGCATCTCTCCAATTCAATTTCTTTTCACCTAACCGTTTTCTTCCCATATACTTCCATGTTTTAATATTCCTCATAATTAACTTGCATGTTTCATAATAAATATTACTACTGAGCTTCTATGATAGTAGGTATACTTGAAGTAGCTAGAACAGGCATCGTGTGTGTCAATCATGTATTCGATCGTGCTCGCACGCCATACAATCGGACGAGAAGGACTTTGCCGGTCGAGTGAAGCCGGATGTTCACTCGATTTAGGAATTTCAGACCTTACAACGCATGAGGTCTCATGGAGCGGGATACCGGTCAATAGCGCGAATGCTTGTCATGCCATTGGATGAACTCCGATCTTCGTGAAATGACCAACAAAACTTCCGCCGATCCCCTTTGTGTCTCGGAGTAAACACGACTGCACGGTCGGCCACGGATCGAGCTCGTTTCGACCACTGGGAGGGAAGTTGCGTGCACGGACTCCTGCCTGGAGAGATGCACTCCAATCTGAGATAATGAAGGAAGGGTAGAGACCGCTCGGGCACGCTACCGTGCGATCACCGTCTTCCATCCAAGGGCCACGGACAGGAGATTTCAAGATTAGCACTTCGCTCCGATAGTCGCGGAAAGATTAGCGGAGTTACGATTCTTTCTCTCCGCGCAACGCGCCGGTGAACATCAAGCCGTGAACGCTATGTGTTTACAGTACTGCAATTCAAGAACTCCTTTGAGGCAGATGTGTTACTCACGTGTAATGCTGTGCAAGAGAAGACAGAGTTGAGAAGGGATACCAGGTGTTACCCCCAGAGCTAATGTTACCGAAAAAAGCCTTTAAAGTTTTAATCAAATTTTCTATCAATGGTATTTTTAGTCGTAGCGCATCTGTAAAAGAAGAGATTACCGCCACCCAAAGAGAATATCTTGCAACAAAACATTCACTAAAAATGTTATCCCTTTTGGAAGAAATGGGCGCTAGAATGAAAATCAATTGAATATTCCACTAAATGGATCAGATCATCATTTTCATTTATCATTCACATTCATAGAAGAGCAGAAGGTTATTTCTGGAGAAGTAAAAAATAAAAAGGGGACTAGAATAGAGTATCAATTACTAACGACCACAGTCATTTTCTGATTTTCCAGTCGTATTTTCCATCACCACTGTTCATCCGCAATTGTTGGCATCTAAACATACGTTTTTATACTGATGTGAGCATCATTTTCTAGTAGAGTAAGGTGTTTACTTAACATATCGGAAAGTATCAACAACTGTTTTCATTCACATGACATCTCTGGATAAGTCTATTTTATGAGGCTATTATGGAATGAATTGTAGCTCCCTTAGTTCTTCTCAGAACTAAACGCCAAAGTTAAGGTGCACTTTGCCGTGCAGTACGACTCGTACTCAAAGCAAATCCGTATATATTTTTGGTGTACCCGTTTGGTGCTGTACAGGAATTGCATCAAGAGAATATTTCGTATTTAAGTCCATGGTCATCAGACCTACCGCCTCTATTGTCTTACATATCATTTAAGAATGCAAAAGGAGAATCTGAATGGTCATTAAGGCAATTATCTCCGCCAAGCAGTGCTCAGGCATATACACGTGTAACCAATAGTACCCTTCATTTGATTATTAGATGGCTTGCGTAAAAGAGTTTGCAATCAATAGCTAAATAGAGATGATATCTCAACCGCTGACGGGTGTGCCCTCAAAAAAGATAAAGAACGATCAATCCATCTAGATATGGGAACTAATATTTGACAGGTAATGAAGAGTCCACTTCTAACAGGCGGATAACTTCTGATAGCGTGGATTAAAGGCACTACCAGGCCGCTTCTCTTAGAGCTGGTATTAGGCAAACTTATTGGAAAACCTTGACTTTGGAATTTCAGTAAGCCAAAGACGTAAAATGTAAGGAGTGGATTCATCCAGCAATACTGATATAATGACGAATATCGTTGAACGCTTACACAAGGCCCTTTAATTTAGAAGTCTTTTTTTGTGGTTGTAAACTTCGATTGACGAATATACTTCAATATACCTCCTTGGAAACCAATGAAACTGCATTTCTTCATCAGATGTAACTTTTTTTGCTACATCAATTTAAAGAAAGTACTATTTTCATCCAATTTATTGTACAGTTAACTTAACTTTTCGTGTTGCGCGCATAAGAATTTTAATTATACTAGTCATCTTCCCTTAATCCCCTATCGTTGCCCGGCATCTGAGTCAACAGAATTAAAATTGTCACCATATTAATTAGTCGGATAACCTTTCCAAGTTCAAGTATAACGTTAACGCCAATTAATATTCCGTTACATTAGCATTTAAAATGTATCTCTCGTTCTTCAGTTAGAGTGACGAGGAAGGAGAAATTTATAAATCGATGAATGAGAATTCTCTCTCCCAATTATTTAAAATGCAGGTTTAAATCTAAATTAAATTTCAATTAATCCAGTGGTGAGCGTCTGACCAACATTTTTTTTGGGTGCTAGAACAGAATTAGAAGTTTCGTATAGGGTTGTCTCACACGCTACGAGACTGGCGCCAGCGGAGCGGAAATTAGGGGACCCGCCTTGCTTTTCCGTGTTTGGATTTCATCGCTACAGCGGAAGGCGCTTTCAAAGCACCGTGTGAACTCGGGTACCGGGCATAATGGGGGTGTGGTCATCCCGCTCCACCAACCTTTACAATCAATCGTCTAGAGGGAATACGTTGCCATCATCCCCATGTGGCTATTTATTTTCATCTTTAATTAGCATTATATGTTTCAAATATGCTAGTATTTTCGTCATGTAAATCGGTATACATGTTCAGTTGAGTAGCGTGAATGCCTACCACTTACGAGAATAATTGCTATGTTGACGTGGTCTTGTTTATTGCGTTGGGAATGGTAAATTATTTCTAAGTATATTCCGAGCTTGCGGCCGATTTTTTTCAGTGTATCACTTTCATTTCAGGAAGTTGACATATTCGTGAATAGCGATAATAATTTTCTTGCTTCATAACGGACTCTTTCACATAAGCCTAACTCATAATCATGTATTTGTGCTTTTTTAACATTCGAACATGGTTATCTCGATTCATTGATAGATCAGCTTTTTTATATGCTAGGTATTTTCAAGACAACTATATTTTCTATTAGTAATTTCAGAATTTATCAGCATTTTCCAAAGTATTTACTTAACGCCTAAGGTTATTGGGTAATACATTATTTTGCCTGAAGACATTAGGCGAGTTTGCCATTGTGTTTTACATTTGGCTCCGTAGCAAATTAACGCGAAAAAATTGCCATCCATCTTTGTAAATGAAAATGCCTTTTCAAATATTACGTTAGCCTCTATTTCGCTTGAAGCATACTGCTCTCGTTAGGCGTACTTAATGTAGCCGAGTAGTAGACATTATTAATTCGTTATTAAATTCTTGGAACTTATCTGGCGAACAAGAACATTCAATGTAAATTGACTTTACTTATGTAATTGATAAAAGAGACCTTTAATTCACAGACATGAATTTTCTAAAATCCATCCATTACTTATTTTTATTCCGTGAGCAATCCTTTACAGTCACCTAACTTTGAAAGAACCTCTCCTTACAACATCATCGTCGGCAGTCATAAATCCGAATATTGGTCTTCTTTGGCTCACCACTCTATTCTCTTCACATAGTACCTCAATAAGTATTCCTATCCTTGGTCCTCCTAGGTAATTAATACTAATAATTCCTACCTCCATTTTTGTTTATTCTAAATTTCATCAAGTTTTTAAGTGTTAAAATGAGACCAATTAGTTTTTCTATTTTACTACGCAGAATTTTCATACTTTCATTTTCGATGTCTATGTAAGTTTTGTTGCATGTGTGAGCTTCCATTCCCTATAAAATATATATGTAAATTTCCATAAATAAATAAATATGTATATATTTATTTATTTATGGAAATTTTCAACAAAAAAAATTATAATCCATGCGCGTTGCACTCTGTGAAAGACGATGTTCTGCCTAAATAAAATGCATAGCGCTTCGGGTAACTCAGGCGGATCGCAATGTGTGGGTCAAAATTCAACGGCTTAGGGGAACGCGATATTCCGCGCAGTATTTATACAAACCGCGTTGCTATCTTGCGAAAACACTCACTCCCGAAATAACTTTGGCTTTTAAAGAGCCTGAGCGCTCGCGAGTTGAACGGCGAAGTAATGCTATTAGTCCGAACACGTGTCTGGAGGAACTTTATACCAGCATAAAGTGGCTCGGGAACACGGGCTGGCGAATAGCATCGATTTCGTCGATGTAGCCTGGGGCGTTGTCCCCATAAGACTCCTGCCCTCTCCCACCACTTAAGTGCACCCTGAAACTCTCATAAATGACTCAAGTTCAGTATTTTAGCAACTAGGTTTGCATAAATATGGTTCTTATGTTTCTAACAATATGCATAAAGAGTATTCCGTAGCTTTTTTTGCTAATTGGAGCCAAATGGTAGAAAATAAAAATATGCAATCAAACAGGGCTGCGGTCTATTACACATGAGTAATCTGCATCTACATCTACGAAATATTGTGCAAGCCATCTCCAGGGTGTGTGGCACGGTGTGATTTCACACCAGTAGTGAAAGTAAATAATTCCAGGGATACAATAGGATAGTTATTTCAGGTGTTAGTTTACATTGTTGGCAACATCTTATATGTGGAAGTGGAGAGTGAATAAAATATGCTATGAATTGTGCAAAATCATGCATATAGAAATTTTATACCAGAAAAAGCAATAAAGTAAATAAAATTTATATCTTTTTGGACCAGCGATGGTTTAGATATTATCCAATGTCATTTAATGTTATGTTTTCTAACAGAAAACGAAGTAGCATTATCGCAACTAGTAACCTTAATTTTAATTGCACATAATATCCAAATAAAATATTAATTTGATATATTTGAGAACAAAAAATCAATCCTTTAGGCCGGCATTTTAATCTCGGTCTCTCAAGTAGATTAACCTCTGTAAAATATTTCTTCCTCTTACTCGCTATGTTCCGGATATTGCCAGAAATGTAGCGTATTGCCCCGTCTCACTATTTTAACATTTCTCTCGGGATGTTTCACACTTTCCAAAGTGTTTTATCCATGATACACTTGACTAAAAAAATCGTATTGAATAGGCCTCATAAATGATTACTATACTTCGTTTGGGCGAGTTTTTTAATAGATTTCTAATAAATGATACTGTGTTTTGATTACGTAACCATTTCCGATTAGATAATGGCTGCATTATCGATTTCATCCTATATCTTTCGTTAGCAAAACAGGAAATATCCGTCGATTGGTATCTGATATGAGTTGTATATATGTCGCGAAAAAATACTCACTATTTTATTTTGAATTTGTTTTTATTTCCGTATTCTTCCACATGATGTGACTCTGCTCCATCTTTTCACGGATGATTTTTCATCAGGTTCCCTTGACATTTCACAAATTTACTTGGCAACCCTTGCAATATTCTAGAAATATCTAATGAATTAACGTGGGTATGCGATGGGCTCACACATATTTTGCGGACCTTTTAATTAGCCTAATTAAAAGTTTAAATCCCGCCAAAAAGTTGATGTCACTGAAAAATCAAAATTAAAGGCATCCACTACAAGCATCTGTGAAAGGGTCAGCAATGTGACTTATAATCACTAAAACACTAATTAATGGGTGTGTGCCAATACGATGACCTTTTTTTAAATTAGCAGCGCTTTTTAATCGGGAAATTGTCACGCGAATGTGAATTTTATTCATTTTTAGTTTAAAAGTAAAAAAGAGTATGTCTATATCTAAAGAGTAAGTCTATATCTAAAAGAGTATGTCTAAAAATAAGTGTTACAATGTCTTGCGATGCACATGAAAAAATAAATTACTTAGTTTTTTACGAGATTTCTGTAAGTATATTTGAAATATTTACTCCCACTGTCTCATAAAATGAGACTTTCGTTGGTCCAACCCAAATTACAAATAATTATTTATCCCTTTTCCTATAATGTGCACAGTTATTGGAGCACGCCATGCATCAGTTTCGCCTTGGCAATAAATACACCAACATTACATAAGTTCCCACTTAAACCAGAACCATTTCATGCTGTCAAACATTTGCTCTCCTTTTTAGAATTTTTTAAAAATTAACCGCAGAATATCCATAAGGCACTACGGCATTGAATCGATGAAATATTTTCTCCCGTGCATTTCTGAGAAATAAACAAACTGATATATTTTGAATTCATTCAAATCAAACCCCAAATAACACCATATCTGGGAGTGCGTGCTACTGATATCGTTGAAGTATTCCCTCGCTGATTACGACAGTCGCAAGACACTTCAGAAAGCCGCCAAAACAGTCTTAAAATATCACCATTCCGTAATCAGCGGTTTGTTTTACTCGGGTTGAAAGCGGCAAGGAGTGGATTAATAAAGGGGTTGAGTTGCAATTTGGTTTCATAACAGGGTAATTCCATCAGCCAGAAATCCTATCGTGATGCATTCCACAGTATCTTTGGAAGACGCGCTCCTTTGGATGTCTTTGGATTCCCCTGGAATTTCTAACAGATGAAGGAATCTCAAAACACGAAATACAAACAGTATGGTGTTAGGGGAGTTTCCATGTTTAAGAAGTCCGGTGGAAAGAGAAATCGCGGGAAAAGTTGGATGCATTCCACAGGTGAAGAAAAGAGTGATTCCGCGCCAATTTCCCCACCTGATGTTTTCATTCGAAGTTCAAGGCTCACTTCTTTCAGCTTTGGTATCTTTGAGGGTTAGGTTAGCGCTGATTTTCTTATCCTGGACCGTGCTTCACATCTTAGCTGCGATAAGATATTATTTCACTTGGTCACAAGAATAAAATTCATGATGCAGGTCAGGCAAGCCGATGAGGTACATTATGGTGTCTCAAGAAATTTACAAAATTTGGTAATATCACAGCACTCTTTTGCTTTTTGGTGGTAATCATGTATCTATTTATTTACTTTATATGTATTTGTTGGTAGCAAATATCTTATAGATTTAAAAAAATGAGTTTACATTATGCATATGAATAGTTTACTAAAAGTATTGCGTAGCTGGATCAGCCTACGATGGAAATAATATACGTACGAATAACTTGAATCGTAAACCTCATTAAACATAAAATACTTCTTCGTTTTCAATGATTATCTTAACCTAAGTGCAACGTGAAAAAAAATCCAAAGCATAGTTGCAAAGAAAGTATTACCATGGCACTATTTAGAATGATCACTGGAAATCATACAAACTGCATATTCTGTTCCTTAATTCTTAGAAGTGCTTAAATTTTGATTTTGTGAAGTAATTCATTGAATTTATTATCAAACATGAAAAATACAGCATTGTGCGCTAATTTACTATATAAATGTTGAGCCCATTTACCCGATAAAAAATATGGTAACTAATGGCAGCGGCTATCAAATGCATTCCAGTTCCAAGCAATAGCTTGACCGAGGGTTTTTGCTTTCATTTGGTCTTATTTATTTTCAATTGATAACAAAATTAAATCACTTTTTGCAGAGAAAAGTATGGAAAACGCTTCCTTGACGTGCAATTTCCTTGGTTTAAAACAAGGTCAGCATTGATGACAAATAGGATATTACCACGCAGAAAGATTCAATGAAGATTGCGGCGAAAGTGAACATTTTCCACGTGAGTAAATTAAGCCAAAATTAAATCTATGTTGGAAATTGTTTTCCTGATTACATCAAATCCACACGTTTTGAATCTGCGGGCTTGGGTCTTGGCACAAAACACGGAGAGAACCCAGCGACCGCGAACTCTTACCGGCATTTTTGTCCTCCTCTAGAAACCGTTTAAAACTTTTCGGGCGGATGAGTTCACGACTTCCGATCGGGGAAGGGCTTATAAACGAAGCCGTTGACTTCTTGGGGGCCGGCTTGAAGGACGAAGGTGTGGACGAAGACGGGATGAAGCCGACGGCGACACTGGTGAGTCCCCGGAGCAGCTGCCGAGAGAAAACTGCAGAGAAGACCGTTTGGGGGAGAGGGACTTATAGACGGGAGTAAGCTGTGCAGGGGAGGGGAGAGGAGGGAGGGTGAATGGGTGGGGGAAGAGGGGAAGGGAGGGTGGGGATGTAAGGGGAAAAGGAGTGAGGGGAAGCGTGCTAGGGCGGCATCAAAAAGGGTTTCGCTGGGCGAGGGACAAGTGAATGAAATGCGAAAGGGAAGGAAGGCTTGGGGATTCATCAGCTTACAAAAATTAGACCAGTTTCCCCGCGAGATATTCGCAATTCAGCGCTACAAATACCTTCTAAAACTCATAAATTTAGGTTAACTTAAACGTCTGCTTATTTTTAGTGATAAAACTTTCCGCAAAAGAGTTGTAGTAAAAATTTTTAATTACATTTTAAAAACGTTTTCTCTGAAATTAAATCGTTTTTTGAAATTCGATTGGTTTGACCAATTCATTATATGATTTTACTTTTATCATCTAATACTAAAAGCCGTAACAACAGCGCCTTTAATTTAATCTCTTCTCCCAAAAAATGGGCAGTTAAAAATCAGGGATTCCAACATTTCACGTCAATTTATCTATTGCCTGATGATCACGTAAATTTTTCCGTGATACAATTTTATGAAGCCTTCGATAAATTAGTTTTATGTAATTGTATGTCTTGTAAGTTTACCTTAATAAATTTTTTTATCACACCACTCTGAGGAAATGTAATATGAAAAATAATTTTTCCCAAGGAGCGCTTTTTAAGCCAGATTTTTCTGAGTCTTAATCATGGCCGTGTGATATCACACTTTTGACCAACTTTTTATAACTGTCCTCTCTCGCGCCTTTTATGAAATTTCATTAGATACTTTTAAGACACTATACGAAACTAGAACCAGCTCTGTTCCATGAAATATTTTACACCGCTAGGTTTGCGGAACTCCTTAATCATAATCCAGCGTAATTATAAACATTGTTACATTTTGTCAACAAAACCAGCTCTCTTCCACGAAACGTATCAACTAACAAGATTTTACGGAAATTGATATTCGTGAGCTGGAAAAATTTTGTTACATTTGAAATTTTACTGCAACTTTCTTAAGCACTCGACGGAAAACTTTGCCACGACCAACATGCATTAGAGGTGGTAGTATAAAGTTTAAAATAAAAATCGCTCCAGCTAATCTACTAGCCTTATGCTAAATGATGGCTGCTATGGTTTAGAAAGGAATTTTGTACCAAAACGTTCTTGTTTATTTAGTGTTTGATTACATGTTCATTAACCAACCATCGCAGGTTTTTACGAACAGTTTCGACCACACTTCATCTCCGTTTCTAAATTACTCATTTCTTCAAATCTTACTTCCTACCTCTCTTCATCGTATTTATATTCATCATTTCCCATCCTATTTGTCACTTACGTTATATTATCTCTTCTTAAGGGGTCTTACGAGTCCAATTTTCCTCTTTTTATCATTGCCATTATAATTTTCTTACTATTGACGTATTTTCTTCCTTATCTCTCATTCTTCATCTCCAATGCCTAACTCTCATTTTTTTGTTTGTCTTTCTTTGCGCCTAATGTTCGTCAGCGTGTCTACGAGCTAGTTTCTTCTCTTTTTAGGATATTCTAATTTCCCTCCCAATCATGAACACATGAGGATATCCAAATTAGGAGTAGTCTTCTATTAATTATTCATTAATCTCATCGACGAAATACTTCGATTGTTGTCTACTATAACCATCACCGTATGCACCATCATTGAATCCGGCCTGAACATCATCGTTTTAAGTATCAGCTTAAGACGTATGTTTTCCATTTCCTGTGGTCTAAATTCTGACTCTAACTCCTTGGCACAGAGTATACAATATGAGGAACGGTAATAAGGTGTTAAAGAGGGGAAAGCGGTGTGGACATGGGATTTTCCAACAATAATTCTTTGCTCAGCCTCAAATTAGTATTGAGTGACATGGATGACACTGTGTTCTAATGGCACACAGTGATCACAAATCGAAAAAAGCTGGCCAAAATTAATACCGCTGTTATTTATCCATACTTACTATATTTGAACGTTGATATAATAGGTTTTTGATCTGCTGATTCCGAATTTAAAGTTTATTTTGCTGTATCTTTGATATAATTGTTTTCACAAGACTAATTATTTAAACAATTACATGCAATAAATTTAAATTATACTTTAACAGTGGTTCCGCATGTTGTTAGATCCGTATAATCTAAATTTTATGTTATTTCTGATGTATCTCAAATTTTTATAGTTTTACTTGATAAATTGTTTAAATAATTTATTTTAACTAATTAAATTTGGACAATAATCGTTGTTTCAGTATATTTTCTATCCGCAGAATCCGAATATTGAGTTATTTTTTATGTATCACTAAATTTTATTGTTTTTACGAAAACATTGTTTAAACAATTTTTTTTAAACACACTAATACCCATTATAGTCGGATTTATAAGTAAATCCGACAACTGCACTGTTAGATTTGAAGAATAAACCACTTTATGAAATAACTTCTTTCAATGCATAGTCGAGATTAGGACCCGTGATCTTCAGTTGAGCCGTTGCGTGAATTAACTACCAGGATTGGAAAATAATATATTTGTATTCCAACTTTAGCACTAAATTTTTTATCAGTTTGATTATTTGGCTGGGTATTATTGTCATTAATAGCAATAAGAAAATAAATAAGTTAGTTCCATATTTATATTTATAATTATTGAAGAAAACAGTTACAGGTATTCAAAATCATCTTCATCATGCTCATGGATGTAGCTAAGGCTAACTCAGCTGGCGATGTACTAGCTCTAATAAGTTTACCTGTTTTTCTTCTCTTTGTCCTTTCACTGGACTCCTCAAATTGTTTTTTCGGGCGTCCAATTTCAGCGAACTCTTCCGAACCTACATAGAATTATGGTGCTATTAAGATTATGTGAAATATTCCAACTGATCATGATTTAAGTAACAATTACTCACAGATGTGCTAGGAAGATATTTGCATGCCACTGAAGGGAATTTGAACTTTAGCTGCAGTCAACTTCCGAACTTGTTCCTGAAAACACTATCTCGTCGTGAACTTTGCTCCCAATTAATCAGATATTTGGAGAAAAAATATTTCCGCATGAAACGTGCCAAAGTATTTTTTGGCAATTACATCTCCGTTTAAATTTAAAACTTCAATCAAGTAGTCCAGCACATATTTTTTCTTAAAGGCTATAGATTCTTCCCTTTGTTCAATAAATTTTTCATGCAACTCAAGGTGTGTGACGTTTCGAACTTCCATCAAACACTTAACACGATCTCTTTCGGGCTGAAACCTGGTGCAAAAATCAATATAGTAAGATAAGAGTATCACTCAGAGTCCTAAAACTCACGAAAGAGAACTAAACATAGGTAATACACAACACTAGTAAACAGTAGGCTTGGCTCTAGAATCCTGGCGTATCTTGTTTGCTGTACGCAACGTAGATGAAGCACTTTCCTCTGGACTTAAAGCAACTCACAGCACACAAATCAACTCACAACACACGAGTTTACCACTCAAGGAACGAAGCAAAACTGAATTCTTACGAACAGATTTCGCACTAGCGTCCTTGATTTTTACTTACCTTTTAAAAGTAACTGCGACATGGTTTGTGTCGAGGAGGACCTAAATCCTCCATGCGTATTTTTTCCAAGAAATGTTGCACATGTGCAGTGACAAGATTCACTCCCGGTGGCCAAAGTACAATTAATTCCTGGTTGAGTTCTTCTAGCTGGAGGGCAATAAAATTGCGGCATGGCGCTACCATTTTCGGCAGCAATTTTCCTTGCGCGGCGGCTACAAGGGTATCTGTGAACAAATGTGCTATGAGAGGCCTTTTAGGAGTCCGCTTTCATGATGGATGCGATCGAAAGGGTGGCCTCACTATTTAAGGAACTTAACAATTCATGAATGCTTAAAACCTATTTACACAGCACACATGTTCCACCATCACGTCCATTCGCTACCGTAGCAGCTCCCAGAATGTTATTGATTAATATCAAGCCTAACAGAGTATGTTAATCGAGCCAGCTGGATATAAGCTGAAGAAACTGGATAATCTATTGTGCACGAGACGAGAGAATAATTTATCCTATAATAGTTTCCGATATGGAAAACGAAGCAATGCCTATACCTCACGGGAACCTAGACACAAAAATGGCATTTCCTTGGGTTACACCACTCGCCGGCTGCTATAAACTAACGATACTTTGTTTTACTTATAGCTTAAGAGGGTTTATTTTTTAACTATTCCGGATTTTTGTTGAATCGTCAAGGTCCTAATTTTCGAGGCTCTATTTTTGAATCAACACGAAGTTCAGCGCGGTAATTTTTTATTGAAATCGGTCACACCATAGAATACTGTTAAAATTTGGGTCTTCCCCATCAAGGATCCACTTAACCAGGATTTCAAAGGGAATGTAATTTTCCAAAGCACATTTTCTCCTCTTTTCTCTGCCAACTAATATTCAGTACTCTGCTTTACGAGTGCACGACGTAGGAGAGGAGACAACTAAAAAAGATTTTGGTCGCTCCTTAGAGGCTTCATTTAGGTCCATTGGTTACTTTATTGAGGTTTGGTCATGTCTTTTTTAAGAAACTCAACTTCCTTTGAAAGAGGAAGTTGAGTTTCTTAAAAAAATACATGACCAAGCCTCCATAAATTAACCAATGGATTATTAAAGTGGTCAATAACTATTCAAAGATGCTTCATTTAGCCACCATGAAACATAAAAGCACATTGTAATGGGTTTTAAGAATTTACAGAACCGTAAAATTTCTCTAAATCAAGAGATAAGTTCCGTCCTTTTCTTGTGCCGATTATTTTTATTCGTCTAGTTCCCATCTTGCATCTCGCATGTTCTTCCCCTCAAGAGTTTCTCCCCTTATGATGTCAGTCAAATTCAGAGGAGAATGTTGGAATGAGTAATTAAAGGGTAGGGGATAATGAAGAGCATTATCAAAGGAAGAATGATAGCCAAGCGAGGAAGAGGGTCGGAAATTATCTCCATGTAAGAGGGAATGAATAAAATGAGGGAGTTAGGAATCATGTTAATTGAAACAAAAAATAGTGTGAAAGATGAAAAATTTTAAGGTGAAAAATAATATAAGAAACAATCCGTCATAACCTACCCTTACTGTTGGAATAATATCAAGCAATAATACGTATCAATCGTTAGTATCCTATGCCCACCATTCTAAGTAATTTGGGGATTCATAGTTAATCAGGGTAAATGTAATAGGGGTAGATAGAGCTACCGGATTATTTCACCTAACTGCTCTGCGGACATGTAGCCCTTGAATTACTTCTTTGGATCTAAAAGGGAAGGATGCCGATAAATAGATGCACAGAAAGCAAAAATACCGCACCGTTGATGTTCTTACTGGGGGAGAACAGATAATCCGAGAGTTTGCTCCAGTTGGATAACCGATCGGAGATAACATGGAGTTCCTGGAATGCTAACTCTCGATGACTCTCGGTGTCAGTTTGGTACCCACCGCGCACTCCGCGGCAGCCGACAGGAGATTCGAGTGGGGAGGGTGTGAAGCGGAAAAAGAAAGACAGAGTTAATGGAACGGGTGGCGAAGGGAGAAGCAGGGACTCGGGCGGCAGACACTTTGACATAAATAGGCGGTGGCGGGTGTATTGGGTGGAGCAAAAGTGTGGGAGCAGAGGGCGCGACGATGAGGGAGACACCAGCGACGAAGAGATTCCGGAACAAGAGAGAGTGCGAGAGAGAACTAGAGAGAGCGGAAGGAATAAGTATCGGGTAACGGCTTACATCACTCGTTCTTGAACTTGAGCGGCACCCTCCTGATGAAAAGGAATTGACGCCAACTCTAAATTCTCAAAGAGGACATCATCATATGCGTTCAGAACCCTTTTGGTAACTGTGGGCTTGGGTTTTAGATGTTTCTACTGTATAGATTATATCACACCATCTAAAACATTATTCCTTTTACGAGCGCGTTGGTGTGGTGCCTGGAGTACTTCCTGGCTAGCAGTCCCGAAAGCCCGTGTCCGAATCCCGGCGGTTATCCAGTTGAACCCCAATCTTTACTTAGGAGCTGCGTGGAGTGTGAACTCAAATCTATACTTGGGTGCTGCGTGGAGAGCACTTTGAAGGCAGAAGTCGGTCCTGATGAAGGGGAATTTAAGCTGGGGACCCCTTGGTGCGTTCCGTTGAAAGTAGGCTAATGCCGACACCAGGTTTTCTCCTACGCCCAAAAAAGTCTACCAGAACAAGCTTGTCTCAACAAATGGCGCTAAAGACCTCGGCTGTCAGCCGCCTAAATGCCCTTTTAGCTACTACGCCGTTATTTGCGTAAACATTCCCGTGATATGCAGTACTGAGGACCTGTACCCTACTTAAATTGAACCTTGGTAATTTTTATGCTTTCATTCCTCTTTACTTGACTTACGTACGTATTTGTATTTCTACAAATCAGATTTTGTCACTCATACTTGTGTCAGCATACTACGCTAGAATTCAATAACTTGACAGAACTCGGAGAAAATATTTATGATTGCTCAGTCTAAATAATATTGATTCATAATCAACTGGCTATTCGTTCATATCGTGAACTTTAGCGCACGTTTATTTCAAAATCTGATAAAGGTAACCGCATCGGGCGCTTCTTGGCGGAACAGTATTTCCAAATTATGAGAAAAGTGCCAACTTCAAACACATGATGGCGCTGAAACTTCAAACACAGTACCTCATGATGAAGCATTGAAACACGTGTCGCGAGTAAACAACCTCAGCAGACAAAACGAAATCTGTTCCCGTTATTTCAAAAACTATTATTTTTGTGAATTTACCAACTTTGTGACCCCCGTGAGATACACTTAAGCGTTCAGTGTGTTACACCACATTTGAGTCATGTGGCAACGCACAACTATGCTGCAATCACTCACGGATACGGTGATGATCTCATATATTTTCGAAAGCAGGTGTTTTCGATAACAGTTATCGGCGCAATCGATTTGTATACATCGGATGAATTACTACGAGAAAAAAAATCGACCAGAACCGAGAAGTATAGTATTTCAATCTATTTTCAAGATAGCGACTTCTCCAGGCAACTGATGATAAATAATCGGCGATATTAATGTATTGTTTTGGACCCAAGAATGGAAGGGTCGCTGGATTAAAACAATACGCTTGAGACTCAACATCATCACAAGTCTTTTCGCGCTGTCTCTTTTGCCGGGGTCAGCGTAGTTTGAAGCCGGAATTTCCCGTTCTTTCAGAACAGTGGTTCATACTGCCTTATCGTGCCGTACCTCTTTAACACCTGTCTGATGCATGCATTGCTTAATACATCGTTCGTCATACTTTGAATAATATTCCTTTTCTGGAATGTCTTCAATCAAACTAGCCATAGAATTTCTTAGCGGTGTTGGATATGGTTGGAAAGGAAAAGAGGCCAATGAGAGGAATTCGAAAGATGAAAAAAACTAGATGGAGGACTCATTGAGAGGTGACGACAGACTGAAGGGGGTGATGGAAGGGAAAATGCTGGGTAAGTGCAGTAGAGGGTGGAGATGAATAGGGGTCTTGGAGGGCTAAAGTTACCAAGGTCATTTAACTCTAATGTGTTTTTTGGAAACAAGAAGAAATGGCACCTACAATTTTGTAAGTCTCTGACATAGCGGGACTGGTGTGCTATCGTCTAAATCATATCGCCATCGTCGTTCTCCTTATCATATCGTCAATCGTTAATATCTTATATATATATATATATATATATCATATATTCTTTATGTATGAGCGGATCACCTTTTAAATACTTCAGATTATCAAGTATTAACATATGCTTATTTATTACTATATTTTCGCAATGTTCTGGTTACCTTGCTTTTTTTAATTTTAGCAATTTTTCAGGGTGAACATCATCAGGAAAAATAAAAGATTAATTCATTTAATAATAATTATGAGTCGAAAAAATCACTTTTTACTAGAGGAATTGGGAATCTTTTAAGAAAATATCAGAAAAAACTAACCGTGGTTGGTTAAATTATATTCAGAAAGAACCATGGACTTATAAATGGTATTAGAAAGAGGCTAATGTCACGTCCATAGGCCAGTTTACCCGACCACGGACAGGCTTCTCGAACTTTTCCTTCGGGATATCGTTTTCCAACTCTTCGTGACGTGTACCTCACTTAATACCGTCCAAAATTATTATAATTCGTCTTCTTAATTTTCATAATTACTGTGATCCTGGACAATGAACGCTTTCTCCTTTACCACTTGCTCTTATTTTGGGTGCCATTTACTTGATCCTACTATCATGCGTTCTCTCAACATGACAGAGCCATCATTGTAACCTTCTTCCAGGCTTCTTCATTACCGAAACACACTCCCCACATTCTTTCAAGTCATGAATTTCTCACTATTTCTCTCCATTTTAAGAACACTTCTGAATTTCCCCACAACTAGAACACTTTGACCCAGTTTTATAATTTCTGGTTAAATAATTTCTCTGTATGAAAACCGATGCTAATACATTCTTCTATTGATAACTCTCTCGTCAACTTCCTGACAGTCTGATGCAATATGCAAAACCCGAACACTTAGTTAACATGAATTTAGCGAAAAGTATACGCCACGTGAACGTTAACCAAGCATGATAAAACCTGGCCTTGGTCAACAATAATGTTTATGTTGGCCCTCTCAAGTTAAAGTGCCACACAATAAATATAAAAACAGTTTTATCATGTGCCTTTTGAAATTTACTTCCTAAAATAAAACATTTTATTTGCTCCGACAGCTTTCAATTTTTACTTTTGTAGGCCATTATTTGAGAAAAAGAAAAGAGATTATATCTTATGCCGATTACATCCCTACTTCTTTCGAGAAAATGTATTGTTCAAAATAGTTACGAATTGCCGCCCCTCAATGATGGTTGGGGAATGAAAATCCAACTAATATAATAAATGTGAAAGTTAGTATGTTTGGATGTTTGTTATTCGATCACGCAAAAACTACTGGACCGATTGAGCTGAAATATGGCATGTAGATAGGAAATATATCTGTGGGTAATATTTAGGCTATATTTAAAACCCCTCAAAGCCCACGAAGGCCCCCCAAAGGCCCACCTGTTGGTCCATGCTAATCATTGGGTTCGGTGCAGTGGTTTCATTTTTGGCTAGCAGACTGAAATAAGTCATTGAATGCAAATATATGTATGTGTACAAGGGAAGCGATTAAGTTCATTCACTCAGAAGACGACTCAAGGAAGACCGCTCAGTATTCTTCAGGTTTTGTGGCTTTTGTATGTAATAAATTCATTGTTTTTTACACCCTTCGAGTTTCAATGGGTACCTTTAGATAGTATTAAATATATTTAGACCGGAAACCGGGTTCAGGCGGAGTGAGTTTAAGATTTACTGCCGGAAGTGTTGTTCAGACGAGCCTTAGTGTTGATGGAAACCTAGCCTACAAAACTAATGTCAAATAGCCTCCTCGTTTCATTTCGATTTCCGGTCCTTCATTTCATCCTATCAACATTATTCACCTGGAAGGCAATTTGAACAGAGATCTCGCTGACTGCCTTAAAACGACTAAGTAACTCTGGGACTCAGGGTTTGAATCCCAGTCAAAATGAATATTTTTTTACTGTGAATTGCGCACATTCATGTGTATCCTCTCCGGATAAAGTCGGCTTAAGAATAATTGCTTTGGATTGCGTAAATGTAGTATCCGTTGGTACTGCGCTCACTTAAGTAATTATGATACTCCCTTATCTTATTACATTCATGTATCGGTTAAAGTCATCGTCGATGTAAATCAGTTTAATTTAGTAATAATATACTTTATGTTTATTTATTGCTGTTTTAATAGTACAAACACAACGGAAAAGTATATTTTGAAGATTTATAGTATCAGAACTCAATTAAAAATCAATTCTAGGTTTAGATGATTAATAAGTTTAGGAAAATGGATAATTTCATAAACACAAAAATTACGAGTTTATCAAAGTTACAGCATGTCGGATTCAATTCATTTCATTCATTAGAGTAATCTACCGGTTAGAGGTACGTTATTATGAAAGTCAGAGAATATCCAATGGACTCTTACATGTGCCGTGCCCTATCTACCGCTAGTATTTCTTTCTTCATCTCAGCATTAGTCCTACCTTTCTTCATCCCGTCCATAAAACCTATTCTCTTTCTTCCCCTTCCCCGCTTACCCAACATCCTACCCTCTATCACGGCCTTCAGCAAACCACCGTCCCTCATTACCCCTTCCAGCCACCTACCCTGTCTTCCCCTAATCTCATCTATAAGTTTCCTCTCCTCGCCCACCATGTCAAGCACTTCTTCATTTGTCTTCCTTTCCGTCTGATGCACCTCCTCCACACCCACTTCTCGAAAGCCTTTAGCCTATTTTCGTCTTCCTTTCTCAAAGTCCACATTTCTGCTCCATACAACGCCAAACTCCATATCAATCTCTTCACCAGCTTCTTTTTTACATCCTTATTTAAGGTCCCCGTCATCAGCTCCCTTCTATTATTGATCGCTTCTTTCGCAAGCACTATTCTCCTCCTAATGCCTTTGCTACTATGCCGTTTCTTCTAGCGTACTACCCAAATAATTAAATTGTTCGACTTGCTCCAGTTTGTGACTTCCTACTCTTATCACCAGCCTCGCTTTCTTTGTCCTAGAGAATCTTATTACTTTTGTTTTCTTTTGGATTCAATTAACGGATGTAAAAAACACGATTAGTTGGTTGGTTATTTGAGAGGTCGACGGAAAACTGAGGTCATGTGCGCCATTAAGACTGGTGAGTCGGTTGATAAGGAGGAAGGTTGGAGAGAAACCGGGCATCGGGATTCGCCAACTCTCAACGAAAGGCACCTAGAGGCCCACAGTTAAGCGTTCCGCCCTACGGTCTGAGTACTGACCTTGAAATGCTCTCCAAAAAGGACTATAGTAGTGATCAGCATCCTGATGAAAAATTTATACTAATGTCTGGATTCAAACCTGTGGACCCTTTGGGAGAGAAAAACATAAAGTAAAAAAATTCATAACTTATATTAAACCTACTTTAAGTTGGCTGGAGAGGTAATCATGAATGCTCATTTTTATAATTTTGTAAGAAAGTCGAAAAAAATATTTTGGACCACATTACACAAAATTGCATCTGTTTATACGTATAAAATCACCATACTGTAAAATCGCAGGGGCAATGAAAATGACTAAACAATTATATTTTAATTTTTTCCCGTGATTAAAGCATGTTAAGAGTCGAGTTTTCGGGGCGGTATTCGAAATTTGGACGATAATATATTTAAATATGTTTGTTTCGAGCATTGTAATTGGCTTGAAACCTTGATACTAATTAGCAATAATTATAATAATAATTAATCCATAATTTCACGTTTATAAGAAACTCAGTACATACATTGTTAATCGAAATATTATGAAATATATGTCATTTGCTATGTGATGAAATAGTATTAAATTTAAAAGAATAATTGTGCTGCAATTTTTTCACTTTTATCTGTAGATATCACAACCAGTACACAAAGTTTCATGCAAATCTGTATATAAACAAAAACCGCTTAGATCACCTAAATAATCGTTAAAGGTAAGTGGGGTGTTGCGCTGCCGTACTCGGGGTCGCCTCAATCCGGGAGGTCCCCTTCGATTCGAAAGGCAACCCCCCCCTCCTCTTCCCCCTGGTGAAGGGGCCGAAGAGACGTGCCAAGAGGGCCCCGGACCCCTGCCAACTGCGATGAGGAGCGGTGCTGCAGCCTCCCTCCCTTCTGGGTGGGTGGCACCCCTTCCAACCCCGCGCCGACACCCTCACGCGCGCCGGGTGCACGCCGCTCTTCGATTCCGAGTGAAACCGAGACCCTCGCACCGCCTTACCTCCTCTTCGATGCACACTCTCCCCTCAGACTAATTTGGACACATTGAAACATTGCCCTCGTAATCTCTGCTTGGGTTTGCAAATAGCAGTCGCGTCATAAATGGAATCATGCGCTAGCTTAGGAAGCATCTTGATTCATTATGACTCGGTGCTTATATTAACGTCGGACAGTTTTCCTCGCGGTTGCATTCAGGTGCCCGATTTTGCTCTCAGAAATAATTTAGTCCTCCACGTTAACCAGTTCGGTAACGTCACCTAAGACTGTTGAAAGCGCTACGTCGCGTTCGTAATCTCCGTTTGGGTTTGGAAATAGCGTCCGCGTCATGAGAAGAGCCATACTTTCCCGCTATTTCACAAGGCGACTTGATTCTTTATGAATCGGTCCTCGGCATTTGTGCCCGAATGCCCGAATCGGTATTTGTGCTCTATGGGGTAGTTTTTGAAAGCGTGTTCTGGGCCTAATAAAACTTGTGCCACATTCCGGCTGAGATGATAATGAGGTGGCGGCAGTTGAAGAGAGGCGATTAATTACGTTTTGCTGATGGAAATTCAATGTTATTAGAGTTATTGTGATCAATAATGAATGCCTAAGTATCATTGGAACAAAACAATAATTTCCTGCGAACAATCAATGTATTCGATTTATTTCTTGTTTTATTGTTTTTTTAATTTGCTAAAAGTGCATTCAATAAAATCCTAGCAGGGTTTAATGGCGAACATTTTATAAGAATAGCACAAAGGAAAGACGTATAACGACCATACTTTCAACAGGGGTATGATATAGGATTAAAAAGTTAAAACTGAGCCAAATTAACAATTATTTTATGCATTAAATTTGACCTTGACATAAAAAAGCACTCACCAGGCCCCGTTTCAAAGATGCATTAATGCAGTAAATTAATTAGAAACTAACAAAATTACACGCTAAACTTATTTGTTTTATTTGAAAATTAGTCTTGCGAATCAAGTTGAGTGAATCAACCGATGTACTTATCTATCATATGTCTATCTATCTGAACTACGACTTGATCTATGACATCTGGCACAAATAATTCGGTTTTAAAATTATTATTATTATTTATTTGGCGCTCTACCGGTAATGGTTGGTTTCGATGAACCATTCTATTATTTTTTGTCTTTCCTATAGTCGCAGAACTTACACGATCTCTCGCTTTAGTTCAGCAAAACCTCCTACTTCTCTCATGGCGTAAAAATGACTTCTCCTCACTCTTCCTCTCTTACCCAGCATTCTCTCTTCCAATAAGATCTCCAGTATCCCCTTCCCAATCCTCATTCATTTAATTTTTTTACTTTTACTTACCCAAAAACAAGTATCTCACCTCCTCTGACATGACAGAAAGATCTTTTTCCTTCGTTGCTTCCTGTATATATTTCCTTTTTATCCTATGTGAATCTTGAAATGTTTCAATAAGCGGTCATTTAATTCCATGTATTATTGAATATATGACCGTTATGTCACACTACTTGTAATCATGCTGCATCAACAAACCTGATTCCACCCTTTAAATTATAAATACTGGAGTGGATTATCGAAGATGAAGAGAGGAACTTTCATGCTACAAGCCTGCTGTCGAAATAGTTGTTCATGAATACGTACTTTGAGGTTACTTCGTCGAATCAACTAATCATAGTACTTGAACAGCACGAACACAAAACGAACTAAGTGGTGCATGTAATATATACATGCTAATAATGCACTATGGAATGAAACAATGAATAGATGTGAATACTCATCTATAGTTTGATAGTAGGTAAAGAGTGTTACACTTTTAGTTCTCCGACTTGACAAGGCAGAATTAATAACTTCTATTGAGAAGCCTCAGGCATTTTCATGTAGCAGTGCCTGATATAAATAACTTATCTAATCTAAATAATACATACTCGTGGCTCAGAAACTTTTGTCCCAGTGGAGTTCTACTAAAATTACGCTGAGGTTAGTAGGACGCTCGCGTGCTGTCGGTGAGGTTTAATTGGCAAGGATATGCAGTCGCATATGCTTTTTTTTGTACGCTCTCATCCGTGAGATATTTCAGTGTCTACTTAATACCCTGGAGCGGTCTTTCCGAGTGAAGTGCGACGCATGTTCAACAGCTTGATTCTAAAGTTTCACGTAATTCACTTCATTTTTCCATTTCAAATATACTCAGTTCGTACAAATAAGAAATATAATGTAACCAGTGTTGCATTTGCCAAGGGTATTTCGGTGTTTCATTAAAAGCATGGGTGGATCATTTATCATAACGTGCAACTACTGTAGTCACAGCTAGTATTGAGAAATTCGAATATCTGTTGTTCACTTGCTCTCGCGCTGTTATCGGCGTGTTTATAGTAGTGCCAGTCTTTCCATTGATGTAGGCTTACGTTTATGGTTAACTGTAATAAACTTTCACAGTCACAGACCCCATCCGGCACAATTTTTTCTTCCCTTCGGCATCCGTCCAACCTCTCTTCATTCCATCCTTTCTGCCTATTTTCTGTCTTTCCCATTCCCCACTTGTCCAACAACCTTCGGCTTCCCCTCGCCCCTCATTACCAGTTTCAAGTGCATACTCTACCTCCTCCTAATCTCATCCCGCAGCCTCCTCTCCTCACCCAACATGTCCAGCACTACCTCGTTTGTTTTTCATCTAGTGCATCGAACCATCTCCATCCTTCTCCTCACCGACATATAAGACGTCTCTATGTACTCACACCCTCCTTAAGTGTCAAGGCATCTGCTCCTTGGAACATAATGCTCCTCACTGGAACAGTTGAATTAGTGTTTGATGAGGTACATACATGTACGTAATCAAATGAGCGCGCCCCTTTCAGGCTTATTACAGGGTCTTATTACAGAACTCGGGGGGTGGTATAACGCCGGCGATATATAACGACTGTCCGGGGTGGAATTTACCTTAGTGATTATGGAATTCTGGGTAGAAATAGTTAAACGCTGTCCTTATGGAAATAGAGACGGAATATGACTAATTTATCCAACAATTCCGAACCACTCTCTCGAAATTTGCATCGACTAATGAAATTCTACGTGTTCGTTGCGGTTTTGTGGACCAGCGTCGGAAAAACAACAGAACTAAAAACAGCAAAACTAACTCGGGAAGCAGAACAAGTGAGTCTCCTTTAGCGATGGTCTTAACCGGAAACACCACTTTAATTCTTGAATACTTTAATCTAATAATTTACGCCGAGTGTGTGTTTAATAGTCATTATTAATTGAAAGACGTATTGAATCGTTTTAAATATTATGTCATTGCTACTATGTTTTGCAACGCTGGTGGAAATAAAGCGTAAGAAAAGCGCTTCAGGGATATGCCCAAACGAGTAGAAATATTAGATTCATTAAATAATGAGAAGAAAGTATGAAAATTTAGCATTGTGCACAGGGTTTGTCATTGGAATGGTGCAAAGTATATTTAATACAACTAAAATATGTATTCAATTGAGAGAATCGTGTGTGAAAATAAAACTTAGTGCCTAAAAATTGTACAAATAGTATTCAAAAGCGTTTTTTGATCGTCACCGTACAGAAATGAACAAAGAGCGTGTACCAAGCGTTCAGAAAGTTAGCAATTGAAGAGTTTGCATATTTCTTGCACATGGCTCATTCCCTTCAAAAAGGTTTACATTTTTGAATGTGGCACTTAAAATGTCTCGCATTTGATATGAGGAATAATTAATAAATATTCTTTTCAGAGAGAGAGAGAGGCAATGTCAATTATTTGATGGAAGAAGAGAACTTTATGAAATATCCGTTTCTGCCTCTTCGTATAAGGTTCTAAAATTTGGAATACAAATTGCACCAATTAAATTTACTCTAGCCAGTTTGGCTGTCAATACTCATCCGTCACGGCCTCTGCAGAAGTGCTCCTCAGTCTAAGCAATGCACTTGATTTGAAACACAGAAATATCTTTAAAATATTTTAAATCTTGCCCTAGGGTGAATGCTTGTTTCTTGTATTCTTCACATAGCATCTACTTGCTATTATACACCTGAATTCACAGTATGAAACTCCAGCGAAATCGCGCCATGTTAGTTATAATTTTTTGTAATTGTAATATTATAACTTCCTGAGCTGGCGTTATTTTTGGTAGAAATTATTTCTGCTTTGCGCTCTTTTTCGCCAGCTTTATAAGTTACGTAATCACCCTTGTGGTTATGAAGACTTCCGGTGGAAATAATGTCTATCCCTACCTAACAACGCTGTCGATTTAAGTTCTGCAATAAGCCCCATAGACATGGATAAAATTATTATTTTTTATTAAAATATTCGCTGGAAAATAGGAGGAAATACAAGTATTGTTAAAAGAAACCTTTCTTGCTTTCGAGATAACTTTACTTTCCTAGAGCGTCAGTTTCTTATAAAAAAGTTTTTATTCCGTGATGCATTGAGGTATGTTTGGTAATAAAATTTAAGTCTTGGAGGCACTAGGTCTCTCAGGCCTAGTCAAAGGCGAAAGGAAACCAGTGTTTGGAGCCGGCCGAAAAGTGTTTATGGTAGATTTTCATGGCTCGGCCTAGTTCCTAACCCTTGTTTGATTTAGGAGAACCTAACCCTTCGTTCTCCCATGTGGGTTGCTGCTACCAAGGCGGGTGGCGGGAGAACCAAAGTTGTGTATTTCAGACTGCTTCCAAACGGACTCCCGGCCATCTATGGGGCTGCGTGCGAATGACGCCCCACCCAACCTCTCAACTACGGTTCGTGATGTTTATTTTTTTCGTTTCCCCGCGCGTGGGAGGACTGTACTGTCTTCAGCCTTTCGGAATGGCTTCATTTCTTTTTCTCGATCGCTCTCAAAATTCGAACGGATAGAATGCGAACGTGGATGGAAGGGGAAAAACCCACGTTGCGTTCCAAACATAGACAAGAGTTCCCTCCATCCTTCCTCTCCCTCACCATCCCAACAGCCATTCAGCCAACTCCAGAAAAATCCCCATGAGTTCGACCGCACGCTGCTTCCAGGGATCCAAAATCGACTGGGGCTGTGCAATGTTTGGATCATAAATACCGTGTTGCGATGTGAGTTTGGTATGTCAATGGACACCTAATATTCAGGGCCTTAACTTAACATGTGAAGCCCCGGGGCAAAACTTGATGGCAAGGCCCCTTATTAGTACGAGATGGAGACCTTAGATAATGCAAAAAGCAGACGAGTGAGCTTTCAGCTGTACGCTTTCTGCTGAGCGTGACGTGCGCGGACGCTCGTATTTGTATTTTAATTACTAAGCTGGCTATTTAGCGGTAACTATAGTAAGCCGTGTTTACACACAAATAAAAAATATTTAAAAAATAAACCATCCGTGTTTTTTTCTGGTACTTATTCGTATTCATTAAATAACTGACGTGTGACGTGGAGCGAATAGTTGAGCTTTTTTTTAAATGAATACACAGAAGTACCTGAAACTTCTAATATGTATATGTAGTAGATAAAAGGAGCTGCGGAAGCTTTCACAACAAGACTGAAATAGTGTGATTAATCTTAATTATATAATCCTATGATAGGATTAAAAAATAAAATTTTAACTTTCTCCTGCTATTTAGTTCAAATATTTTTATTTTATCATATTTAAAAGTCGTAAAATAAAAAACTCAGCTTTGGAATGCCCTTTGATTCCCATGCTTTTCACCAGGAAATCTTTTCTAGGCTAAAACTCGGTCTCTTAACGAAATTTCCGGAGATGAAACCTAGACCTTCGAATTTCTTGCACCCAAAACCCTCCATACATGGTGTCTCATCATAAATAAATGTTTCTTTCAATTATTATTATTCTTTTAAGAGCATAATATATGATACCATGCTGGACATTATGTTGTATTAGATAATTCCATACAATACGCCGTTTTAGTGAGCTTTCCACCGCTGCTATCAATGAGAGTAGGTATTCAAAACGACAATTGGAGTACAATACTTGGAATTAAACATCTAATTGTGATATAATATTTGTTTCACAAAGGACGCAATACATTCTATTGTGTATAATTTCGTCTATTCCACTATGATCGCATATTACGTCTTCAACTGATGACTGCTTATTTTGTTGTATTTAATTCGTCTACCCACCTACTGCTTTTTAAGGCGCGTAATATCTTGAGACGATCCATAGTGCATATTAGCTGATGTATCCATAGGTGATCCATCGCATTTACAGGTGGGTAAAACATCTAAACTCGTGATTTCATTAATATCGCATGTCGAAGTCGATGCATCGCAGTATCGCACAGCCCTACAGCCCAACCCATATCCTTCCTTTCCTTCTCCACACTTCCGCCCTTCCTTTCCCTTCCATGGGGATACTCAACGAAATGCACGGACGAAGGGAGCCAGGAAGGAAGGGCACGCCCAGAATAAACGACCTAGGCGAACGGAAAAACGAAAAGTCACGCCATTAATGCGTAATTCAGCGGGGGTTGAGACTCGTGTCGTCGCGTGCCTCTTGTTCCCCGCCAGGGTGATCAAGCTAATGGGACAAGTCGTCGTCGGGGGCATTTCTCTAGCTCCAGATCACAATGGGGGGGGGGGGGAACACGGCATTGTCATGTCTACCGGTCGAAGAATGGAGCAAAGACGCTGGAAGGAGAGGAAAATCGAAAAGAGATGGGGTTGCTGTTGTGGCTAGAGTGTGTTAGTGCGGGCCTTGTTAGGCTTCCCACCAGAGGTACCGAGTTCAAATCCCGGAAATGGCAGAGATTTCTTTGGTGGAATCGTGATTTTTCAATTGCATTCCGACCTCTACTTGGATGTCTAGTGGGTCAAGTGTATCACTACGTCCGGAGGATGTGACGTAAAACGGTGGCTTGGTTGGTTGGTGATTTGGGCAGGCGACCGACAGCTGAAGTCGGATGGTATTCAGGCTTTTGGTTCTACGATTAAATTATTTAATATTATGCAACAGTTTCGCCGTGCTATGCTGCCGGCTTCGTTGGGCTTTTAAAAACAACTGTTGCATAATATTACATAATTTAATCGCAGAACCAAAAGCCTGAATACATCTACATCTACGATGTACCGTGCAAGCCACTTTCTCGTCGCATTTTCCTAATATTCTTTTGATAAATCCCAATTTGCGACTAGCCTGTCCGCAGATTTCCCGAACGTGTTTCCCCCAAGACAGGTCCTGAGTAAGGGTCACACCTAAGTATTTAACTGACTCCACATTTGATAAGTCTGTTTGATTAATTGTGTACGTATCGTTGACCGAGTTATTCTTTTTCCAAAAATTCATAACAACGCACTTTTTAAAATTCAATTCTAACTGCCAAGTATTGCACCATTCATTTATAGCATCTAGGTCTTTTTGTAACGCAATCTTGTCGGATTCATTGTCTAGATCCCTGTACAACACTGCGTCATCTGCGAAAAGGCGAATTTTGCTAGTAACAACGGTAGTGATGTCATTAACATACAAAAGGAACAATAAGGGACCAATGACACTTCCCTGAGGTACACCTGATGTAACTTTCACTACATCTGAGCTAACGCCATCTAGAACTACCCTCTGTTCGCGGTCGGCTAAGAACTCTTCTATCCAACATATTACGTCGTGGTGTATTCCGTATGCTTCCAACTTAACGAGTAACTTTGAATGAGGGACCTTATCGAGACCATAAACAATGAGCTGCGAAAATCTACAAAAAAAACTGAGGTCGGAGTTAAACTGACGAATGATCTCTCGTGGTGTGAACATATTCGGGGAATAACTGTTCAAGGTAATCGTAAATTGGAATTTGTTGACAGGGTACTTGAGAAGTGCGACAAAGGGAAATCAGCTACTTCTTCTCCCTTGTTAGACCCCACTTGGAATACACTGCCAGTACTTGGGATCCATATTAGGTGGGCTTAAAACCGAGTTGTAACGCGTGCAGCGAAGATCGGCGAAATACTTCGGTGTTCGTTTTGATAATTTCATTAATTTTAAAAGCTTTCTGCAACAATTGTAATGGGAATAGCTTTCAGACCGTCGATTAAAATTTAGACTTTATCTTTTGTCTAATTTCCAAATCGATTTGTTTTCACACGACGTCAATAACATCTTACAAAACCCGACATACTACGGTAAAATAGATCATAAGAATAAATTAGGGAAATAGACTGCAAAACGGACAGGTTTAAAATTTCATTTTTCCTGCGAACGAAAAGAGACCATAATAGCAGCCGATGAGACATTTAACTAGGTTTATCTAGGTTTTAACTAGATCGGCTAATTAGTTCATTGGCTCGCTAATGTTTTTATCCTTATCTGGTACGTAGTACTAGCCCGTCTTGCTTGTTTCCTATATAATTATTGTATCTCTGTGCATTTATGTAACTACAAAAATCATGAATATAAACAGTCCCTTTCACATTGGAAGCATACCTATATAGTGTAGTACATGGTTGTGAATTTTCGCCTTTTAACAATTATTATCAGGTTTTTGCTAATGCAACAATAGTCGTAGTTACATTAACCTTAATAGGATATAGTATAATGCATATTGGTGATAACTCACCCCTGCCACACACCCTTGAGGTGGCTTTCAGGGTGTTATGTAGATGAGGTCATTTGCAGCGTGGGAAAAGGTGGATAGATTGCTTATGTAAGGATTATTTGGGAAGCGGAAGAAGGGTGGAGTGAAACCCGGCGTCGGCATTAGCCTTCTCTTAACGGAGTTCGCCAAGGAGGCCACAGTTTGGCTCATCCAACAGACGGAGTTCTGGACTTGTAGTGTTCTCCACAAGACACTCAAGTAAGGGTCGGGCAATGAAAAAATGCTATCCCTACCGGGATTCGAACCTCGGTAAGGAAAGCCAGTACTCCCGCCAACGCACCAACCCAATCCCTTGTGAACATCTTGGCACCATTTCCGTAGATCAAGCTAATGCCGACGCCGAGTTTCAATCAACCCATCCTCCATATCCCTTAGTTCAAATTTCAAATTGAAGCCCTACATTTTGAGGGCTTGGAACAAAATTTATTTCGGAAATTTAACAATTTTGAGGATTCATAACTAATAAGTTTACCCCTCTTGAATTACTTAGTTTGATTTAAATGTACTAGAAAAATACAGAAAAAATAAGTACAGCAATGTTAATTACATTAGTTTTGAATTTTCCTCATTCGAAAAGTAGCAGTGATATCAATAAGGAAAATATGATTGGTACACAGCATTGAATCATTATGGACTCAAAATACCACATATTTTCAGCGATGATATTCATACATACACAAATTACGTTAATTTTAACATTCTCATTTCTTTAGAAAATATCAGATTATTTATAAGGAATATTATTATGGGCTCAAGAAGCAATAGACTCTCACCGAGTAAAAACTTGTACTATACTCAAAACTGCGTTAGTTCGACATTATCTTCCATTCATACAATTACAGATTTTTTATAAGGGAAATATAACTATTACACATCATTCAATTGCTGTGAACTCAAGAATCAATAGGTATCAGTGGAGATCGCATCTATCTCAATGCCACAAATGATCTCAGCTGACGACTGCCTACCATTACAAGGTAATGTAACTACGATCAGTTTTTAGTCGTGGTAGGAAGGCAAAGAAAATCTGAGACTATAACATTAGCTTGGAGGACGAATAGTGAAGTAATGGGCAGTAGATGGCCATCACTGTTGGGAGACTGATGGTTTGATCGGGAAGAGGGGAGAAAGGAAATGAGATTTTCAAGGCATGGTGTCATAGAAGATAGCTCAAGATGATACAACACAGAAACATATGGTGAAACACGTAGAGAAAACATTTTCTGGTAGAGCAAAGGCCCTAGGCATTCCCAGCGATGGGATAATTTTTGGTCAGGGAGTTTCAAACGTTTAAGACTTGACCCATTGGCTATCCCTTGTAACGATTAGGTAAAATCAAGAAAGCCAAAGGATAGCTGCACAATGGAAACATACAAAGTATGCGCCATGAAGTGTTACAGCTACTTTTATACATACCACTGGGTAAACATAGTCATACTTGAATTATTTGCGCTAAAGCACGTCGAAAATGAAAATATTTTTCAAGTAGAATATTATTAACACGTGTTGTAAACTCGTCATTGCCTTATCTCAGACTTTATGCACGGTCCATTCACGCTCGATGTCATGCCGAATCTTTGGTACTTCAATCTTTTGGAATCAAAGTTATATAATAGTAAAATATCGAAAGAAAGTGAACAGAATTATTTTTTAGATTCAATATAGAAAATTCGACGCTTTAGTACCTGTAACTTGGCATTTTAGGAGTTACTGAAATACAATGTAAAATTAATCAAAGAGAAACAAATTATTATTGCCAAAAGTTCTCAGAAGGGATTATCATTTTCCTTTATTGATAGTTATTGTTGGAATCGGAGAAAGTATTTCTTTATTAAATTACGTTTACATGTATATTGGTATTCACATTTATAAAAATGTGTAAAGCCACCACTATAGTGGCAGTTTAAAAACACAAACATATGAAGTAGGAGAGCTTCTTTTCCTTAAGGAAGGCTGGTATGCGACTAGTACGAAATTCGGAATAAAAACATTTGTGCCTTAGAGGCGTTCGTGTTTTCAAACTGCCACACTTGTTGTTTAACATATTTTTATATTATCACGTTCTGTGATACATGAATGAATATATATATACATATAAATATTTATAATAACGGATAAATATCTCTTTTCTCGTCATAGGTTGCCGGCAAACGTGATCCAGAGCAGGAGCAGGAAGCGCAGGCCTGGATTGAAGCAGTGACCGGAGAGCGATTCCCTCCAGGTAAACTATAAGTTCATTTAAATGGAGTATTGAGTCGCAAAATGTTTGATGCTTATGTCCGGAATTTTTCAGTTTCTGAAGCCAACGGCCCAACGTTTTTAAAAAAAACTGAGTTTTTTTTTATTTCTTCCACTTTGATAGGATGCAGCTTCGAAGATAGCCTCCATGATGGTATTCTCTTGTGCAAACTGATGAACAGGCTACAACCAGGCATCATCTCCAAAGTTAATCTCTCCGGAGGAGACTACAAAATGATGGACAACATCAGTCAGTAAGTCTCTCATGGTTAGAATCCTTGGTCGTCGCTCATCAGAAAGATATACATTCGGCTCAATTCCTTCCTTTTGTCAGAATGTAATTTTTTAGATATTGTGTGAAATTACAATTTTATTGATGATTTTCTACCGATATCAGTGTCTATCTACAGTGTTGAATGGCCTCCGCGGCATGACCTGAATAAATAGGAAGCCACAATTTAAATGCCGCAGAAACCATCGATCCTGAAAGGATTACATAATAAGGGAAGAATAATTCTGCCAATGAGAGAATTATTCTTCCCTTCCTTGTTATTCCCTTCCTTGTCATTGGGTTATTTCTAATTTATAAAATCTCATATATTTGAAATTTATATTTTATTCACATTTCCGCCTTTATTTTCCCAACTACGAGGGCAGACTTAAAAGCAAGGTCTCCAAATTTTTTTGTCATAGAAAATGACATTTATTTACATTGTTGGATACATCGTTGGAAAGGTCATGGCTTCAGCTATTTTTCGATGTAGTCACCCTGGCGCTCGATGATTTTCCTCATCCGCATGATGAACTTTTGAATACCGTCGTCATACCAGCTTCCGTCCGCGTTGCGAAGGCGTTGACCTCCTCTTGCACCTCGTCGTCCGTCGCGATCTTCATCCATCCTAGGTGTTTCTTCAGGGTGAGGATTATTGTTGGTGGATTTCATGCCCCGGGGAACCACTATCAATCAGGAAAGATACTGCCAAACACTACAAAAGCTTCGGCGCGCCAACAAGAACAAACGTTCAGGAATGCTGACGAAGGGGGTCTCATTTCATCACGACAACGCGCGACCGCATACGGCTAGTCAGACGCAGGAACTGATCTCGAAGTTTGGGTGGAAAGTGATTGGGCATCCTCCGTACAGCCTCGACGTCGCACCAAGTGATTTCCACATGTTCCTCACCCTGAAGAAACACCTAGGAGGGATGAAAATCGCGACGGACGACAAGGTGCAAGAGGAGGTCAACGCCTTCGCAACGCGGACGGAAGCTGGTATGACGACGGTATGCAAAAGTTCATCATGCGGATGAAGAAAATCATCGAGCACCAGGGTGACTACATCGAAAAATAGCTGAAGCCATGACCTTTCCAACGATGCATCCAACAATGTAAATAAATGTCATTTTCTATGACAAAAAAATTGGAGACCTTACTTTTAAGTCCGCCCTTGTATTCATACGGAAGAAGTACTAATGGTATCCTGCCGCCAAAACTCTCCTCGATCCGCTTTTGTACTCGTACATAGGCTCACCAAGCTTGCATTCTCTTCCATGCTAATTGATTCTGTTTTAATTTTTCTCACTCCATCTATTTTCATCTCAATGCACTGACGATGAGCCCCAGTTACCTTGTATTAATTATTCTCTTACTTCTCCGCATAAATTAATGTCACTCGCAGATCGAATGTACATTGTGATACTCATTTTCCAATTTTAATTTTCTGGTGTCAGGTGTCACATTTTATTAAGAAAAGCATTTTCTTTGTATGGTGACAATCATTTTCCTTTAATATTAAAATTGGAGGATTGAGCTATGATTTGCATTCAAAGGCAAGTCAATGGTTCACGTTTTGTGCATCTTTACTCTTCAGCATTATCTTAGAAGTTAGTACATTTCAATGTCAATATTCTAAGCGCCTACTTACAGTTATTATTCCATTCTGAATTGTTATAGGTTTCAGAAAGCCTGCGTGAAGTACGGAGTGCATGACGTCGACCTTTTCCAAACTGTTGACTTGTGGGACAAGAAGAACATTGCTCATGTTACCATGACGATATTTGCTGTCGCAAGAACCGTAAGTCCATTCCCGCTGGTCATTTATGTTGGACACTGTTCGACGCCTGTATCTAATAGGCATATTGTAAAAGTTTTTTAAACACACCTTTAAAACAAATGCCTACACCACATGTCGTGTGAAATAGGCAATGCGATTTCCTGCGAAAAACTATTCGTAAAACTGTATGTGCATGGCAAATACTTGCTTTTACTAAGGGGCAATTATGAAAAGAAAAACAAAATGAATATTGAAATTCAATCTGCTCCGAGTTCCGCACAAAGTGCATACTGAATAAAATCAGAGTAATCTTTCGTATTGTGTGGTAAAATTTCTATAAAATGTATATTAATATTCACTTAAAATGTATTTATCAAATTTAATATACGATAAATATAATTTCATTATCAAAGAAGCCACCAAACTCAGAAATATGATAATTTCCGATCATTAAATGAGGATTCCACGTTTGCCAAATCTGGATTGCCCACGATCTGGAGTGAAAAATATCTTTCATTTCTTTTCAGGCCTACAGGCATCCTGAATGGAGGGGGCCCTGGCTGGGACCTCGGCCCTCAGAGGAGAACAAGCGAGAGTGGAGCGAGGAGCAACTCAGGGCCGGCGAGACCGTCATCGGCCTGCAGGCCGGGACAAACAAGGGTGCCAACCAGTCCGGCCAGAGCTTCGGGGCCACGCGGAAGATTCTCCTTGGGAAGTAGACGGCGAATAGTTCTCGGCCGACTGTAGGAATGCCACCAAGCCGGAGAACGGGCGTTCGTTATATGCTTCCTACAAGTAATGCATCGAATCTTCGAACCTCACGGGATAAGCTGGGAGTATACCCTAAAGCATCGAGGGATATGAGTCGCACTGTTGCCATGTTTCGCACCTCACCGGCTGCGAAAAGAGCAGTTGGTCATAGTTTATGGAATAAATGTGGCAACATTGGACGCCATATAGCTGGATAAACATTGATAATGCTGTTTCGTTATTGATGTCCTTGGTTAATTTAGTCGTGGATCGCCATGAATAGATATCGCAGGACTTGGTGGTAGTCGTCTGTGGGTAGAACGCATGATGGTTGTGGGATAAAGCAGCCATTCCATTGGTTCCGGTGTGACTTAAGAGCGTGTAATTTTAAATATTAATATCAAATAGTTCAACTAACATATATTGGAGTACACCTTTAGTTAGCCATAGAAGAAGGTAGTTTACAACTTAATATGCAATTTAAACAATAAACTAGTGCTGTTGTAATTGAAATCAAACTGCGGTTCCGGGTTTGACTCACACAAATGACACTCTGTAACATAGACTTCTTTAACCTGTTAACTCTGTGAATAGATTGATCATTAAATATTGATATTAATATCATTAAGATAAGAGTAATTGTTCTTTAGTTTAAACTAATGGAGAAGTATCCAAAAGCATTATTTTTCTAGTTATGAATTTTTTTAATAAGTTACGGATGTGACATGGTAAAGTTCCGGGTTTGACCTAATTACTCTTTCTGCTATCCATTATGAATAAAATTCAATTTTTATTTCAAATTTTGGTAATGACTCAGTACATTTGATTAATTACGCGCTATTGAATCTGGCAAAGTTGAAATTTTAAGTTGTAGAACAAACACACATTTTTTTCATTTTTTCCATATTTGGGTTGCTCTTTAAATGGAATGGCCGAAAGGGACCCAGTATCTCTCCAGATGAGTCTGCGGGAGACGTTCGGTTCTTCTTTCCGCTCACCCCAACGAGACCTCTTGCTCTCCGCTGGCGAGTTCCAACAATTTATGCGATATCCACAATGCCGCCACGTAATCAATAATGGACGCGCGGACCCAATTTGGAATTTGTCTTCTTATTAAGAGAAATGACGAGTTAATTGTTAGCGTGACTAACACCAACGCACTGATACCAGCGTCAAAGAATTTCAAACAGTGTCCCGCGCAAATGAAACGCCACGTGCCACATTAATTTCCGTGGCTTCATCTCATCCCGACTGTCCATTCTGTGCTGCAAGAGAGATCACGGCTCCACCTTCATCGTTCAACGAGAGTGCCCAGCATTTACCCCGACCCGGAGGTCATATTAATGAAGATCAAATAGACTGCAAACATACTCTAGAAAAGTGCAATATTTAAGTGAAAATAACGAAAAAAGTAAAGGTTATCATAAGTTTTTAACGCTTTTGCTTTGCGAGAAAATAAAAGGCATTTTTAAATTGAAAATTAGCAAAAAAAAATATCACTATTTTATTATATTTAATATTTATTATTTTTCTTAAGCTTATAACATTAACTGCTTTTATAAGAAGATTTATGTAAAATATATCTTGAATAAAGTAATAAAATAAAAATAACTGTTGAATCACAGTCTAATTACTCATTTTTTGCTTCGAGGCACCAGGATCGGATTATAATTTTCCTAATTTCTTGTCTACTGCAGAATGGAAGTTTGAACTATTTAACATAATGGAAGTTTGAACAGTCAGTGGTAGGTAGCAGTTAGTGGTAGGTGCTGTAAAGGTATTTAAGTAATACACCATAGGGAAACATCCATTTTATCATGGAATGACATTGCTATGAAGTACATCGAGTCCTTGTGAAGAAATGTTCGATAGAAGGGATCATTTCGATGAATGTGGTATTTTGAAACAAAACAGTTTGTATTACAAAGCGGTCACTCTAAAATGGAGACAATTTTAGTGTTTGCCTGGAGTTTTTGAGCAGTATCCTTTCCGTTGCATTTTCGAAATTTTGTGGATAATCTGATTGCGTAAAATTATCATAAATTCTAGTGTTTTTTTCATGGCTCTCACATGGTTAGCATAGGTCTTCTATCAAATTTATGGGAGGTAGTTGGGCACTCTTGCCTATAATTTTCCCGACCACGAGGAGTATTTTCTATTGTTTCAAAGGCAATTGTATCTATTTTACCTATGTTTGAATCCCTTTATAACTCTGTGTATTTTGTCTCCCTTCATTCCGTAAAATATTCCTATTTTCTCCACCCTTTTTGACGTTAGCCCAACATCCTCTATCATCCTCTTCAGTCTCTTGTATTCTACCTCTCACTAGGTCCTTCATGCATTCCAGCTGTCTCGTAATTTCTCCCATAAGCCACCTTTTTCCCCACCGTAAATAACACTTCATCATTTGTTTTTCTCCCCACCAAGCTCACTCTTTCGACTCTTCTCAAGACCCACACACTCTCTCATTACCCGTGATAGCCGGTTGTTGCCGCTTGCTCATACACACTTGCATTTCATTATATCTGATATTATTCCAATTACCGAATGGGAATGGGAAAAAAATAAAAAAATGAAACAATTGAGGCCAAACATTTTTTATTTTTCTCCCGTCATCAACCTCATTTCTCAATGGCGATCAAAAATAATAGCCAAAGAAGAACACACATCAGCAACAAGCGACAAAGAAAAAATCAAAGACAACATACAACAAAGAAAAGATATACCTAAACATATTGTTAATATGAAACAAAGTTACACAAAATTTAAACTCAGTTCGAAAAAGTCAACGAATTTTCATGAAACAACTATTTACATTGTGGAGGAAAACACCAAACAAAGGTTTTTAGCAACAAGCGCACCAATAAACGAACGTATACTCCAATAAATTAGATGATTGAACACGAAAGAATATATGACAATAATTGAACAGAGGTTTTTCTTTTTTGAAAAAACACCACCAATGAGCTGAGGGCAAAGCTAATGAGGAAAGATTTTTTTTACACAGTGACGCACCCATCTAGACTGTGCGGGAGTATTGTCTACTCAGCAGGGCCTTGTTTTAAATCAGCAGTTAGAGAAGCTACACTGTCGTTTGCGCGGTCAATGGAAGGAAAGGGGCTTCACCTCGTTGTATGCTTTACTTGAGATGGAACTGCGATGTTTTTCATCTCTAGCGAAAAACGAAACAGCCACCAAACAGCTGATGCCTAAAGGAATGTCGGCTTCCTCTCAACCAATTCGCCTTCTACTCATCCCACATAGAAAGAGATCATTCGAAGGCTCAGTGATTTAGAAAAGGACCTCCACACGCAAAGGCTTCGGCATGTTTTTTTTTCAATCCACTCTGCCACACAAATTAAAGAAATAGCCGATCGGGTAGCCGTCATCTAAAACACTTCCATGCTCAGCTGCGCACCAAGCCTAGGGATGACAGTGCCATTGATCTCGTTTGATATATCTTTGTTTTTTTGCATGTTTTTGAATTTTTCAATTTTACTAGTGCATTGGCCAGGTTTTTTTTCTCATTTCATGCACCATCCGAACGAAGTCGTAAAACCATTCTAATGATGCGCCATAATCCTTCTGTTTGGGGGGAAAGTCAGAGAGAAGTTGATCGAAAAAAAATCCAAATTATCGATGGTAGGGCAATCGATACTAAAGGTTTAAAATTTTGTTACGGTCGAGATATGGTTCAGAGGGCTCGTTAAGAGCAACTACGCACTACCAAGGAGGTCCGGGAGGAGTCGAAACTTCAAATAAAGGCTTCAGGAGCGCGATAAATGACGTGACAGCGTTGGGACGCTACGAGGGTCAAATGGGCTTCGCTCCGACCAGATCGATTTAACTTGCGGGAACGCGTAGGTTGGAAATCGGCTTTGGGAGTCATTTATTTGGTTCAGCTGCCCTGCCTAAGGCACACCTTGTCCGGTGGGCAGTCAGATACGGCTAATTCCTCATTGAGGCAAGTCGACATGTCGCGTCGGGCTGTGTGCTTGGATGGTCCGTCTTTTCCCCGACCCACGTGCCACTCGTTATCCTGGCTCCTGAAGTCGTGGACCCCCGAAACCTCCTACCGAGTACTACCGCACTACGGGCGCCCCTTCAGTTCGACCTTAAATTAAAATTTTCCTAGGTTGTGTAGACTTCCCTCACGACGCTCCCCCACGGTGGTTATCGGTGTGGCAGCCTCCAGTTTTACTCTGGTTCGTTGAGTCGGAGGCGGGCGAAGTCCTCGAAGACGATGTTGTCGTCATCGCCGTTGGACCGTGGGGTATTGGCCTCAATGGCCTTGGCCTTCTTGTCAGCGTCGACCTTCATCTTCTCGACGGTTCCTGCGAGAGAGAGAGATACAGTGAAGAAAGGTAAGTTTGGATTTGCTCTGTAAAACCTGTTGTAATGTTCGCAAACAAAATGTGTATCTTTCACACTTTTACGCTAACCACTACAAACGTTTTCACACTCACACACGGACCTGGTTTCGATGACGGACGATCGGGTCGATCAGCTCTACGATAATTTTTTATTGTATCACGTCACGGGTCATGTAAACGCGTCAGGTAAAATCGTAAAAAGTAATACCATCGATGGTCACGGTATCATGGAAATTTTTGATTAAAATTAAGGCTCAATGTTGCGTTGCAGTTGTTCAAAAAAGAAATGGTTTTACTAATAGTTGAGTTTTGCGAAAATTTCATCCACTGCGGACATATTCTTTGCATAGTTGTAGTATATATTTTAAGAGTTCGTCAATACCGAGGTCATTTTTCACTGCCTCCATGACAATTTGAAATAACTGAGGGAGCTGAGATATTTTTAGGAGGCTTATGAAATGCTAAACTTGATACCAAAGCAGTAATTTAAAAACGACAAAATGACGAATAAGACCATTTTCAGTCACAAAACCAAGACTAGGGATTGTCGCTATGGAAAAGGTTGAGATTTTTTTAAAACATTTGATTTATCACGTGTGTCCTGGTGTACCAGACATCTTAACGACTCAGATGAGTTTTCTCATTACGTTGCGGCAGTTCATCATATTATGTCTATCAATACTGGCCAGTTCCTGCTCAACAACTCCTGCCGCGAATCACTAAATTCGTCCAATATTATCTCCGTTTTAAACTTCTCATACCTCCCACCCTCCTTTAAAGCATCCAAAATCCCCATTTTTCTATAACCTCTTGCCCAGCATGCTCCCTTCTATCACTCTTTTCGATATAGCATTTTCTCTTATTAAACCCTCCAACCACTTCTTCGGCATTTTTAGAACCTTCCCCTCCGACCTTCTTACCTCCCTTATCATTTCTAACATCTCTTTGGTCGTCATCCTCTCCACGTACTTGACTTTCCCCTTCCTGTATTCGGCGCCCATCCTCTTCCCTCGTATGCATGAGGTGAGATCACGGTCCTTCTTTCGCGAAGCCGTTGTAGTCGTCCAAAACGCAAGCTGTTATAGAAGGATAGTGCTCATAGTTACTGCCCTTCTCTATTAATTAACACTATTGATTTAAAGCACCTAGCAAATTTTGAAGAATAGCGATCACGTTTTTGGTCTAAAAGCGCAATTGAACAATGAATATTACGCTAGCACTCGTGTCATGGTGAACAGTGATTGTAACCCCTGGTTCCATAGCCTTAAATGATTAAAATGTCATTTTATTCATATTCTGACTACTTAAAGGAAAACGTTACCTCTGTTTGTTGTGGACAATTAAATAACACCTGCTATTTTTTTCACGAATTGGAGTTGAATGTACTAGGTGTCACATGCGAAATTGGAAAAATAAATAACTTTTCTATCAAATTAAAATGCCATTTTTGCGAAAAAATATTTATCAGAAGAATATTCTCTGATGGAATAGAATTTTAGTAAAATGTACCCTCCTGACCGTCATAATTGTTTAGTTATTAGCAATTGATTACAAAAACCCATGTCAAAATGAGTTAATTTAACGGAAATGGTACTTCAGTCTGCTCCTAAAGCAGGAAAAAGGTTTTCATAAAATGTATTTTTTGACTCGACTGCATATTGTATCTTAATTTTGTTTTTTCAATAAGTAAAGCATGTCATCAGTGAAAGTAGTACTCATTCGAACAATAGAAATAAAAAAGATGGAATTCAGTACTTGTGTTGACTCAAACAGTCTCGGTGGAACTTCCTTAAGGCGTACACAGAAAATGGACAAGAGCACAGGGTGTAGCCATGAAATTACGGTGTTTTTATCCGGCTGGCTCACCTGGGGCCGGGTGGAGCAGCTTGAAAGGCACATCGGTCTGCACTTCGCCGCCAAGGGCGCCGCAGTTGAGCTTCACTCGCACGGTGTAGGAGATGACGATGCCCATGGCCTCGGACGGGGCCTTGCCCTCGGTGACCAGGGTGGAGGACGCGAGGTTCACATCGTCATCCTGCAGAGTCATCCAACGGAATAAAGTTAGTACACACTGCGTACTTGGAGACTACTGTGCAGGTTGATCAATTGCTTGCATCTCAAAATTAGCAAGCATACTAAAATGTTTGGTTGGTTGGCTAGATAGCGAGAAAAATTCTAGACATGCTGGTTGGAAGGACATTAGGGAAGGAGCCCGTTGACTGAAGTTACTGGATCCATTTAGGATAGGTGCGTAGGCTGGAAAGGAAAAAAATAATTGAATGTTGAAGGAAATGCGTAGAGAGGAAACCGGCAGCGTAAATTCACGAAAGACGCACCGGGGTCACAGTTGTTCCTCAAATTATTAAAAATTAACGAACCCCTACCGGCAAGTTGTTTCCATAAAAATCCCAAGGACACATTTACGCGAGGACGAATGGAACTGGACCCCTCCCCCCAGAAGCAACTTTTTAAAGGGTACTTGCATTTATATACAAAAAATCAAGGAACTAAATATATTTTAACACTTCAAAAAGGGCTATAAAATGCAGTTTTGTTGTTATAGTTTACAAAACTATTCCCCCCGTTAGGCTAGGCCCAGACCCCCCAGTAGCACAGTACCAAGTCAAAAATATTCTGGACCCCCACCCTCCCCTGGGTCAGATTCTAGACACGCCACTGAAAACAACAAGATCGAAAGGGCATAGGAAGTTTTTTTTACAAAGTAGTTCACAAATTAGTTAGCTAACAAAGAATATTACCTTACACCATCTTCAGACTAAATTATCTCAGTTTCTGCTAATCCAATTCTTAAGAAGTGCATATTACCGATGTGGAGAATAGTGACGGAGCTTTCTTTTAAGTTTAACGCATATTTTTCTCAGTAAAAGTTTTTATATACTTGATATTTGAGAATAGGTCGTTTAATAACTAATAAAAAACGGTTTTAGAATACATTTCAACACTTCCGTATTATAAAAAGTTTAAAAGAATACAGCTTGTTCTATTTCCTTAGAAAAACGTTAAATTATTAAAATTCAATAAAATAGATTTTTCAAATTCAAAGAAAAGATTTTTAAAAAGATTTTTTCAAAGAATACAAAAATTAGAAAAAAATCATAAATGGTGATAAACGTAAAGTTTTTCTGAGAGCAACAGGCACAAACATTTATTGATGCAGTGAAGTCCACTTTTCTCCTGTTTCCGCATAAATGTCTTTCAATACGATCGCTGACAATTATTGACTTTGGTCAATGAGCCAGCTTACCCTGAGGTGTCCGTCGAGAGCGATTCCGTGTCGGTCCTTGTTGGAAGAGGCGAGGGGCACGAGGTAGAAGGTCTTGTTGAGCGAGGCACCGGGGGTGATCGGGCAACCCTCACGGGTCTCCAGGCCGGCCACGTGGCGGGAGAACTGGTTGTTCACCATGGTGACCTCGCAGTGCTGCACCACCATGACCTGGCCGACGGCAAGGGAGGAAAACGTTAGGATGTAATGATCGTTTAGTCTTCAGCCTTGTGAGGTAGGTTGAGGGAAAGCCTTTGTGAATCTGGTTCAAACATGGTGATTACATAACGGCTGGAATCGCACGGATATCACACGCTAAATTTTACGTTTATATAAGTTTAACATCTCAGATATCAAATGATTTTCGTTATTGTCTGACAAGCTTCCAAAAATAGTTTTTCATGATTATATATCATGTTTCATCACTTATTTGGGAGAAGTATTTGATCGATATTGTTTACCAACTTACCATTAAATCTATTCAAGTTACTTCTAAAATAGCTTCATCCAATACACTGGACAAAATAATTCCAAAGAATATTGCTCCAATATATTGGTATTAGATACAAACAAATGAAACTCAAACTACCAGAAAGCTTATACAAGTGATTCGACGAGTTTGATATGTGATGCTACGCCAATTTCTATACCCCATTGCAATTTTTCAAGTTCTTGCACTTTTAATCATTCAGTCCAATATTTGCTTATTTGGAACTAATTACACTTTCTGGATACATCAGGCCAATTGCTTATTGTGACAGTAACAGAAAATAAGTGCATTGGAAAAGCCAATGCAGCTCGAAAAAATAATTTACTATTGATAGTTAATTCAATGGTGTAGAGTTTTTGGAAATTTTAACCAACACTTCCAATCGAGCGGTTGAATTTGATTGAAAAACGATATTAATAACTAAAGGATGGCAGGGTCTCATTTCTTCATTGTGTCTCTAGACTATTCACACTAATGTAACAGATTCACCACACACTCAAAATATCTTTCACATCCGTACCTTGATGTTCTTGACAGCCTTCCTGGAGTTGTTGCTGACGATCACGTTGGCGCAGACCTTCTCACCGTGGTAGTAAATCTCCTTGTCAAGCATCACCTCGAGGTTCAGCTTACCCTGAGAGAAAGTGAATCCCTTGGACACCAGGGAGCTGGGAAGGCGCTGGCCCCTGGTGGGTGGGGCATACTGGATCTGTCCAGGGAAAAGAAATAATAGGAGTTCACTCGCATGGAATTTATTGAAGAACCACCATCCAAAAGCTTGTAGAGAGTATTACATTCTTACGTACTTTCTTCTTTCAATAATTCTACCTGAGTCTTTTATTTTCACTAAGCTATATATGTTTACCCGGGGACGCAATTACGCATCACACCAAGCAGCTGTTAGAGCAGAAGAAAGAATCTAAATAAGTACAATACTAATACGTAGCAAATAAATATTGGTCTATTTATGGTTATTGAAATATTTAACCGGAATATAGACTCAAACTTTACGTCGAAAATGCAATGGAAATTGAAAAAATGTTTATTATAAGAAGTACTTAATTATGAAAAAATCCTGTTAAAGGAGGAAGTGGCTTCCTCAGCGAAAATTATTTCTTCTTCTATTGATTTATGTGGAACTGAGAGTAGGGTGATAAAACTTGGAATCAGCTAAAGCTACCATTAACTATCCGAGCCTAACATTTCTTACTCCAAAAGTAATTTTTTAATCTTATGAGTTCTGGAATCGTCTCAAGGGGTAACTAGTGATTATAGAGAGAAAATTAACATAAAATTATAAACACATGCCGCAACATGTTTTAAAATTTTAAAGCCAATTTCTTCAAAGAAAATCAATTTATTTGAAGATGATATTCAGACAATTATTACTATTTAACACTCTGAATGAAAGAACATATTCATCCTGCATTTTCAAGAAGCAGTTTAAGTCACCCCCTAATTCCGATTATATAGCATGGAAACTTTCTTTTATTTTATCTTATTTTAGTTTGGAAGGATATTGCAGTAAAAAATAGGGTGATCAGATTAGAAGGAAATGTTTTCACTAAAACTGAAGAAAACATATCGTCGTAACCGGTGTTGTTTTCTATTTTAGGACATTCAAGGCAAGTGCTTAAACGGCTTTAATAATGGAGATTACGTTTTCAGAAGAGAGTACACGTAAGGGTTCCCTTTATGATCTTAACTCATGAAGGTCAGAGCGTTGTAGAAAATATCTGCGCGAGGAAGATGACGCCGGGTACAATGCGAAGCTCTGCAAGTGTCCCCTCCCCGTATTTTACATAGGATTCGTGAGGTGCAAAGTATAATCATTCACTTCCTCAGCCGTGAGTCAATTTTTGCGCGCTAAACCATTACCTAAGGCGCAACCTGTTAACGTAAGGAAAAAGAAAGCACCGCCGTCAACTACTCAATCCGAGTTGACGCGGATATTTGCGGTCTTCGCAAGAAATAATTACAATCGAGTTAGAAGTTTTATTTTCTTCGGATTTCCACACCTATTATGTGGTTTAGTTTCTATAGGTTTGTAGAGAGTGTCTCTTTATTTTAAATCCCTCATCGCTGGGATTTCCACCCTCAAAATATTCTTAAGTCCCTAAAAACTAGTCTTAATGGGATAGGGTTGGTGCGGTGGCCAGAGTACTGGTTTTCCATTCCAGAGGGCCCGGGTCCGAGCTCCAGGTTTGGCGTTTATTTTTTTCACTGGAATCCCTATCTATAATGGAGTGCAATTTGGAGAGCGTTTCAAGTACTCCGTCCGTTGAATGGGACGTTAAACGATAGTCTACTTGACGCCTTTCGTTAAGAGCGGGTTAATGTCGACGCGGGGTTTCTCTCCACCCTTTCTTTTCCCCAAATAATCCTTCCATTACCAATCTATTTATCTGTCCTCTATGGCGCAAATGACCTCAGCTGACGGTCGCCTTCCCAAATAACCACTTAGAAGGAATTTTTCTAGACATATCTCCAAACTTGCTCCATATTTAGCCCCATCAATATCCCTCGCATCCCCAATCTCCCGCCATATCGCACAAAATTCCTATTCCTTGATTCCCCCCTCAGTCAACCTCCTAACATTATCCCGTCAATCACTTTATTTCTCAAACCGTTCCTCTCAATGCCTCTTTCAGTCGTAAAAGGTGCAAATAATGCAATGGAGTTAAACCTAAAAAATAGTGTGTAGCTTTGGGGCAAATCTGCGTAAAACATTATGACAAATGTGTCACTATTGACGGGCGTTCCTCGGATAAAGTTTAATGATAAATTAAATTCATTGATTGAGCACAGATTTAGTTTCGAACCATGTTCCTGAGAAAATTCACAAAATACACACGAATCCATTTCTGAATTTGACTTACTTTCCAAGATAAACTGAAAAATTAAAAAAAGGGCTCTTTGCATTGCTTTCGATAATAGTCTGCATTAGTTGTTTCCCATTTTCTTTTAATACTTGTCTTCCAGTGACCGTATCGCTTTTATCGGAATTATATTTTCAAAGCAGTGATATTTCCTATGATCATTACTAAATTAATTTATTCCAAGGGACGACGTGAATAACACCTAATAAAAAACGATATTTTAATTAAAAAATCATACATATTTCATTCTCCATCACTAGATCCCCGCTGTTTTTATCTTCTGTTAATGATTGGTGGCAAATTAATTTTTTTCGTTTAGAGGAGAGAAAGTCAGACGCTGTTTTCGACCCTTGAGCTTATGCTGTCCCACATTATGTTCACATATTTTTACAAAGGGAATGAAAGAGTATATACTCTAAACACATTTAAGCAGACCCATGCCTTGAGTTTTTAGCCCCGTATGCAGATAAGGAGGTTTCTTCGAGGAATGTTTGACAACAACTAAGGCGGGTTGTTTCGTAACAGCGACCCTTGGATCCGGTGAATAAAGAGAATTACGTCCGCAAAAACGATTTACTTGAACGGCCGACAGTCTTCTTGCTTCCTCGGTAATTCCCTTAACCGCCTTCACCATTCTGCCAACCTTCTCCCACAATCCCCGAGCTTTTTTCTGCGAGAATCCTGTGTCAAGCATTTTGCAGGATTCACGAACCGAGGGATAAATAAAGGGAAGGAATTCGAGGTTATTTTCCATCGCCCGTCTGTTCGGTGGGCCCCAGCTATCGTTTCGTGACAAGTGCTTTTTCTTTGGCTTAGGTATTAATAGGCCAAGAGTTCAGACCAAACCAAAAACAACAACAACGGCTGGATCAAAACGTACCCACTGCTTAAGAGAACAATCGTTCCGGTGGAGTAGTTTTATCGATTTCCCCAAATGCGTATAAAAATGAATGGAGATGCATTGTGTGAGTTCGTTGAATTAAATCCTTTTCGTGTATGACTATGAGGATCGATATTTAATAGTGGGATGGAGGTCAAGTAAGTCATGCCGTTTATATGCTGGTAACATTTACGCAGAGCTTAGGCTTGCATCAAAAGTTGAATTTTATGGGTTGCAAAACCTAGTATTGGTTCAATTCATTCATAAAAATTAAACTTCTCCTCAGAACTTTACACAATAAACTTCAATTAAACGAATGGTTTGTTTAGTTCTAAATTATTTCTTTTTCTGCATGACTTATTTCGTGATCTCAAGTAAGAATGAACGCGTGGGAGGTTCTGTCAACCAAAGTTTCTGTCGAGAATAAAAAGTAAAAAAATATGAAATAAATATGATATAAATACTACCGATGGAAATACTATGATAATATCCTCAAATTTATTGCATTTAAATTTCTGTATTTTCATCGCTTTAAAAATGTACATTTAGTATTTTCTTGTTACAACTCGGCATAGCTTTGCATAGTTATATCACGACCACTGCTTGTCGTGCTTTAAGAGACAATTTCAGAATCACTCTAAAATGATTGTTCTCGAGACAAATTAAGTTATGTATTTCTATCAGCGAGTTGAGACTTTGGTAGTTTCATTCCTATGCAATGTTAATCATGCAAGAAGCTTTGCTCAAAGTGATGGAAAGTGAATTTTTACAGCCTCATTTCTGTTCCATCATAATTGAATATTTGTTCAAATGTCTGTGGCCTGAACGAGGAGATACGACTTTATGCTTCCTACCAATTATTTAAAAAATCTTCTCAAGTACTTTAAAACATTTTTGAGCAGAGGAACTCGTTTAAATTTCAGGTTTACACACAGTCGTTTGTGCTGAGGAAAAACGCTGCATTCATATCTGGGGTGGAATTCGACTATAAACCTTATTGTTTAAGTTGGGGTTACGCTGCCAACATGACTGAAGTGGTCGGCATTAAATGTACCAATAACTTCAGAGGCTGATGACGAAATGGATTGTGCTGATGAAGGCTTAACTTTTCAGCATCTCTTTACTTACGTAAAAGTATCTTGGCTATTTTTCACACGGTTTTATTTAGGTAGAGACAACCTTTAGAAAGGCATTCATCTGCCAGTACCTTAGTCGGATTCTCTTTTTTGAATGGCATGAGTATGGAAAGTTACTTATCATTTTCCAAAAAATCACCTTTTTTCAACTCTCCCACCCACAGCGAATTTCAACAGCTAATAGCTCACAAACGCGTGACACCGCATCGCCCACTGGACCGAGAAATTTCATTGGCCTGCATGTAATATCCTTTTGGTTATGTATTTGCAATAATACCTCCTGAAAATCGCTAAAATTCCACATTATCGTTTTCTTGTATTACTTACATACATTATTTTCAAACCGGTGAACGCTGCATAGCTGATTCCTATTCCAAAATTGCTTTCTACTTCGCCAACACATTGTTAGTTAGTATTTAATTTTAAAAACAAATTTTTTTAAGCTTAAATATTAAAATTTTCCTTTTAAACTTAATTTTTTTCAAAACGGTGAACATAACACCACAGGTATCTATGCCTTTGCTTCTCTCTACCTCAGATTCACACATTCAACGTGAAATGTTTTGAATGTTTAGCAGTTTATTATTTCCAAAAAAATTACCAATTTTTAATTCTCCCACCCGCACTTTTAAAACTGTGGAATTTCAATCGTACATATGGCTTTCAAATTACACCAAACGTGTGACACTGCGTTTTCCACTTAACTGATAAAGGTTATTGACCTGCGTGCAATGTCCTCAAGAGGTATTAGCCATAATACCCCCTTACACTCACAGATAACTACACATTTTAAGTTCCTCGTAATACATTCATTGTTTTCAAACCGGTAAACCCTGCACAGCTGATACCAATTTCACAGTCTACAATTTTTTAGACTGTGCTTATTCCAATGCTACTTTCTACTTCCCCTACATATCCTTAGCGTTCAAATGTATTATTTCAAAACAGTTTAATTTTAAGCTTACATTTGGAAATGTTCTTTTTACACTTGATTTGTTTAAAAAAAAGATGAACGCTATACCACAGATGCCTTTGGTAGTCTTGTAAAACTCGTTGATTGCTATTTCTGGAAATTATTCATCAGTGAATTTTAATACTCAAGGATGTATAGTGACTGTTTATGACTGGAGTACAAGTGGATTACTTACATCAGCTTTTATTTATTCCATATTCAGAAGTTTAATTTACGCTTTTGATGGTCGTTTGCATTGTTAAATTTCAGAGTGATGTTATTTGACCCACGAAGTTGTGTGTAAGTTTATTTACTCAAGTGGATTTATTTATGGATCGAGTGATTACGTGAAATAATGTATTTTATGCCATTAGCCTTTGAAATAATTGTTGTAAAGTTTTGAAACGTTAAATTGTTTCATTCCTGAAATAATCCTAGAGATAGCTGCAAGAAGATAACTAAAAACCTTAAAAATATTTTGTTAGATTTCTCACTATCCGGGACGGATGTGCATTCAGGGAAGTGTAACAGGGTCCTGTTTTTTCACAGCCCTTTAATGTGATATCATTGAGGTGATATCAATATTTAAATCAAGCATCCCCTTTAAAGTTAAAGCCTAATTCATATTTCAACAACAACGTATCTTGGAGAAATCCTGTCAGCTGTCGCGACTATTTATTTCTAAGTTAATAGACGTTCAAGGGTGCACTTTTGGACAGCCATTCAATTGAATAACTAGTTACTTAACTGACCTAAAATTGCTTCTTGGACTGCAAAACGTGTTTTTAATCGAAAATGCTGTGAGGTTAAATCGCCTCAGTTAATCACTCGTTCACTTTCCATTACCAATTCTCACATATGCCAACAGAAAAACCGTATTAAAATACGAAATAGGTAATAGAACTACTGAAATGACGCAGACCTATGTAATATATTAGCATAACTGATGTCCGTCGCGGTAGTCACATCAGTCCCATTCCTATTTTTATTCCTAGGAATTTCCTACTCGCAACGATGACAGCTGGCGAAAAAACAACCGGACCCCAGGCGATGCAGTAGGACCCCTGACGTCATGCAAAGCGCTGTTGACAAATTGCATGTTCCGGCCTGTATTAAAGGGGGCCGTGTCTAGTCCCTTTCAAGTCCCGTGTCTCCGGCTAGAAGCGGCAAAGCTTCTGTCGTCATTACCTTCTTGATGGCGAGGGTGACGGAGGATCGCTTGTGGCTCTTGTCCTCGGAGTGGTCACCCACGTAGGTCTTGATGGAGTACTCGACACCAAGGGGCTTCCCGTTGTCCTCCTCTGCGGCCTGCAGGGTCACGGAGGATGGAGAGTGTTCCGGGAATTGGAAGGTGAAGGGGAAGGCATTTGCTCCGAACTTGGAGACGAGGCGTTCCTGTACAAGACATTTGGAGGGACAGAAAGAGAGAAAAGCAGAATCTTTAATCGATATGGGCTGTGACAATGTGAGGAATGATTTTACAACACTTCGAAATCACGTTATTTTTTTAATGTACAGCAGAACATGGCACAGAAGTAACTTTAACTAAGTTTAAAGCCGCAGCAGTCTCTAGCGGAGTCTAAAACGTATGCTTAGGTGATGCATGAAAGTCCGAAGTTCTCTATAAAAAAATTATTCGCCCGGACTGAGATTCGAACCCAGATTCCTCAAATTAACGCCGAATGCTTTGGCAAACGCCTGGGTAGCTTTATTGCTGAAAACACTCACTGTGCATTCCGTGGATCTGTGTTCGGATCTCCATGTTCAGGCAAATGAATGGGTCATTGTGAATGGCGCACATTCAAGATGTATTATGTTTTAAATCATCAGGGATATATTTACCTTATAGATTTTTTAATGCAAAAATAAACACTCTCCTATGCTACTGATAGGAACATCTTGATACCGCGTGAGAAACACTGAGATTGATGCTAGAAGTTAATAGTTCTTTTATTTCATCCATGACCTATTCTCTAACCCTTTTGATTCCTTCTTCACTTAAGCTATTCATATTTTATCGTAAAACAATTTTAAATTATTATACTGCCATTTTTATAAAACCAATTTTTACTATCAGCTGCTGTTAGTATTATTGTGGTGGTCTACCGGTTAAGGTAGAAAGTACATAAAATTCTCTACACTTTTACAGGCGAAGGCCCCTTATCCCAACACGATTTCTTTCTTCAGCTCAACATACGTCCTACATGGATTACCCATTCCATCCTTTCATCTCGTCCTTATGACATTTTCTCTTTCTTACCTTCCCCGGTCACCCAGCATCCTCCCCTATCACGGCCTTCAGAAACCCTTCACCACACATTACCTCTTCCAACCACTTACTCTGCCTCCTAATCTCCTCAAGAAGTTTATTCTCCTAACCCAATGCACACGTCACTTCCTCGTTTTAACTGCCATCAAAAATTAGCGTTTTCAAATTAATTTAACTCTGCAGAAAATCACCAATTTATTTCAAATCTGGAAAGTATTTGGCTTGGAGTTGCGTGAAAAACTTTTGTCCATGCAGTCATAGACGCTAGACGTTAGTCAAACGCTAAATTCCAAGCTGACGTTAGAATTGGCGTATATCCTACGAGTAAAAATATTACTTAATTCATGATTGTTTTAATTCTGAAAGCAGTCTGAATTCACTGTGGAGATGTACGCTATCCTTCGCGTTGTTTTCATATATAGGTAATAGTGAATTAAATCGATATTATTTTCGTAAATATCCATTTTTATCTCTCCCGTTAAGTTGTTTTCTTTGAGATCCAACGCTTGCATTTAGGAGACACTTCAGCGATGGCAAAAAGTGAAAAATATCCTTGTCTTATATCGAATTTTGCTATCAGTAACCACTGATTGTATTTTTTTAAGCACGAGCTTTCGCTAACCCTTATTCCACCTTCATCAGGAACACTATTAGGCAAATTACTAAACTTCTTTCATTTCCTGGCGAACCCGACAGAAGGGTTGGTGAAAGCTCGGGCTTTTAAGAAATACTATCAGAGGTTATCGATAGGAAAAAATCGATAACAATGAAATACGCAGAAAAATTAAAATAAACATTATTATTTCATTGCACGATGCGAGGAGACCTTTGACAAATAGTTATGTCGCAAGTATATACACAATGTTTTTCTTCATTATCGGTGCTGATTAGGCTAGAGCCATATTTTTGAACGTTACAACCGTATTCCTTTGGGTATGTTTTGTGGACAGGGCAATATGTGCAACAAACAATGGCAGAGTTTATTTTATTCGCAAGTTAATTTATGCGGGGAAGGAATTGTAATATTTGCTCTCTCCGTCCTACAGAAACTATTTGCTCTGGTTTTCACACTGCGAAAGCGTTGAAATACCTGGATTTGAGTCAGCTGAGCCTTTTCGCTCGGCTTCGGTGCAATCTGCGCCTTGGCCAAGACGAGCTCCTTGCTGAACTTCACTCCCATGACCTCATCCTCCTCCCGTCCGAAGCGGTAAGTTGCCGTCACCTGCCAGGGAAATATAAGGATAATTAAAACGCAAGCGTACATCAATCCAATCACAAAACCTACTGCAGCGGTTTAAAAATTAGTTTTCATCAAAAAAGTAAATCACAGCAGGGTTAGCGTGATTGGCCGCTATTGGAAGATGGGAATTTGTTCATTTGATAGTGCTGGTTTATCACTAAACGGATCAATGAAGTAATCAGTATGAGTGACTTTAGTTCGAGATTTTATTCCAAATAAAACTGGTGACTGATGCTAAAATGTAGTTTTTTTTCAAAAATATGTTTGTAATAAATTCAAAGAGCATTATTATCAATTAATTTATACTTCTTGCAAGTTTTTAATTTGTCTTCTTAGATAAAAGTGTACACCATAATTGCAAAAAGATGCAAAGATAAAAGAAAATGAGATTGTGACCAAGGATGACTTGCGGCCCAAATGCTCGCCAAGAAAGTTCAGATTTTGCAGATTCTCATTTTATCCATTACTTCGTGTCCTTAAGACTGCGAATATTCCTGAATCCCAGGGGGATTTAGGCTTTCTCACGTGTCTAAATTTTTTTTGGGGTCACTTCACGTGGCTTTCTTTCACTCACCTGACCGAATACCTTGCGTCCCTTGAGGTAGTCGCTCTCCACCACGATGACTCCATCGATCGGGTCGACATGGTCGAGGTGGTCCACAAAATCGCGCTTGCTGAGGTAGACAGTGAGTTTGCCTGTCAACGGACAAGGGTTACCATTAAGAAGATATGACGCTGAACAACTTTTCCGACCTTTACGGAACCCACCTCTAGACAGCTGATGACGAAGTAAACTCCACGAAAAGCCGTATTAAATCTCGGTTTAAAGGAATTCTAGGGCGGAGAAGAAACGTTGCTACGGTGTTGTGTTTCAGCTTTGGAATGTGAGTACATAATGCAATTTTCACTGCAACTGCAAGAGCGTTCTTCACACCTGAGTTTTAGACCTATGGCATAACTGGCATTAAATTCCATCAAGAATTATCCCGAATTGTGGCGAAATATTTCGTTACGTTGGGAAATGTTGGCATGCGAACTCATGAAAAACTTTATGATAAAAATTTCGCCACGGGAAAAGTGGAATTTTTATTATTAAGTCATTTTGCCATTATATCTCCGGATAAATCACCAAAATATTAAAGCAAATGAGCCTAATCACATCTCTTGTATGGATTAAAGTAATGGAACTACCAAATATTTTAATACACTTAAGGGTAATGTGTGTGCATTAATATTTGAGAACAAATTGGCGACTTACTTCATGGGATTCATATGTTTATTGGCATTTCTTGAATTCAGAGGTTGGTTGAAGGTATTCCCTGCCTTTTATATATCCTGACACTAGATTTTACAAACGTTTTGCGATTATGCTGGGCGTCTTACTTTTACTTGTTAGGTTTGTGTAATTAGCCCGACCGACACAGAGTCCCAATCCCAACTTCATAGCCCTAGAGATAACTTTGGACATAATGGAACAGGAATCAGAAAGAAGAACGGCATTATAAACTTTATTATAGCTTTTACTTCTGCAAAAACCGTTTAAAAAATTCTTTATTATGAGGAAAAATAATTTAAGGCTTGAATTTCACCGCGTCTCACCCAATGCGTTGACTTCATTTGGTTCCTTCGAAAGAGGTGCCTCATTAGTGCAATAATGTTTGCCTATTGGAAACTCGTAATGGTGCTGTCGGCACTACCACCATAGGATATGCCATTTAGTACCAGAACTGAAGTCGAAAAACATGTACATATGTTGGCATACAACAAAGGGTGTGTGACGAAGGATATTACATCGCCAATGAATGCTTGCTCAGTTTGTTCGAAATGCATATAATTCTTATACAATCTATCATATTTGTGTAGTCTGAATGGAGTTGTCCCGTTTCACTTGTGGGATGAGCAGTAATCGTACTAGGAGAAGTTGATTCTTCACACCGGCCAGATCAAGGCGTTTTCCTTAACTTGTCTTGCCTGCCGAGTAAATATGTTATTCAAACTATACCTACAATAAAAGTCCAAATATTTTTGTACACAGGTTCTGTATGGGATTTCAATATAGGCCATCTCCAATTTTTTTTATTTTTCAACAATCATATGGCGCTTTATGTTAGTTCCTCAAATATTAAGACGCAAAGCATATTCATGAAGAGATTTCAACTATGCCCAAACACAATGGAATAATGATTAAGCATGAATTTTACGTAAACATCAAATTTAATGGCCATCAGTACGGAAAAAACGTATTTTTATTTAGAGAATAAAAATAAATAATGACAGGAGTTGAAGGCGGGCATGGAAGAAACTTCGCGTGGAGTAGGTACGCAAGAACGCAAACTCGCTCGAAACCTCTTGCTAGCTATGCATTAAGATAATGAATCAAGCAAAGGGCAAAATTCTCGTAAAAGGACTAAAAAACGGGATTGTACCCAGAAGAGATCCTTACCTAATGCAATTGCCTTTGAAGCCCCTCTTGACTTAGGTTTTTGGCCAGCTTTACGAGCATTATCAATAAAGCTTTACAGCTGTGAGATTAGGTGGGCAGGGACAATTGTTGAAATTATTATGAATTTTTAAATCGCTTATTGAATCTGTTTTGCCGGTGGTAGTAACAGAAGAATTTATAAAAAGCAGAACTAACAGAATTCCTCAGCGTTGACATGGGGTCGTGGATTTCATGGATCAATTTTTAAGATGCCTAGCGGACACACGGCGAAAATCACGTGGTATCCTTTTGGAATAAATTGCAAATCAAATTCCAAAACGGGAAATTGATTTGATTGTTAACAGGAATTTTTAAAATGCAGAATGGGCGTGAGTTTACGACATAAAATTTTAAACCATTCCAACCTAATACGAGGCAGAAATAGTGGTGAGAATTTGACATTTTTAAAAATTGTTATTTATGGTATCGCTAATGGTATGGGTAAGTTCACACGATTCCCCTAGGTCTTGCGAGCGCAAAAAGGAAACCAATACTACCACCCCAGCAAAATATAACTCCAACATTGTACAAGGGCGTAGAATTCTTTCACTTTTTCGAATTCAAAAGGACTTACCATTTGGAGTTGTTTTCTTGAAGACCTTTACGGCGACCACGGCAACGAGGAACAAAAATGGTATCATATCGCGGAGATAAGAAGTGTCCTGCGGACGCCGGAGGGATGAGAAAACGAAGATAGACTGTTTGACTTGCTTCAAAAAGGCAGTTGATGCTCTCCTGAAAGCAGATTGTCGGCAAACGTTGAGGTCCTTAGTCTTCGCCTACTGCTCCTCCTTTGTCGTCGCAGCTTGAAACACACCCTACGGTGGGAGTGAGCCTACCGCGAGCCTTATATACCGTCCCGTCCGGAGCACATGTGCGGCTTTACGATGTCACATGCTCAAGTCCTCCTCCTTTCTCGGTCTTTCTGCACATTCTTTCCCCTTAACTCCGACCTCCCCTCATTGATGACACCCCAACCCTCCCACCACAGTAAGAATTCCACCTCTCCCGAGCAACTATCCTTGTAACACATACTAATTCCAAAACGTTTTCTGTTCTTCGTCTTGTGTTCCCAAGAAGGGAAGACACAGGAGTTGAGGTGTTGAGAGGATGCTGATTGGAATGCGCAGAAAAATCTATGGGCTGTTGATGTTTCGCCTTTGCAAGCCTTCTCCTGCACGAGAAATTATGAATAGTGGTTGAGTGCTGCATTTTGATAATCAAGGAAAGTGGATACGTTGAGCTTTTGTTTTTCTTTATCTCTCATAAAAAAGTCAAATACTTAGAAATTTGATCGGACTCGTAGTATTTAAAGACGTCGAGCAATATGTGCGCCTCAACCAAGCTCTTTAACCCAATTAATTATTTTTTGTCACGGTTTAGAAATATGGACGCCGAAGATGAACCTATACTTCCCAATAACATTTTCAACGTTCCTTTTCATAATACGTAAAAACATTTTCTAACACCGTTTCCAGGACTTATTCATTGCTTATTCAAAAAGATACCCATTGGGATATGCTGTAAATTATGTTGTCTTTCGCGAAAAAGTTTTAAACATTCGTTGATAAATGTAGTTGAAAGTTATATGTATTTTTATTTGTTAGTTGTGGAAAATAAATATCTTTATATACATTTCAAATATTAGTAGAACTCGCAACCATGTATTTGGTTGATTTCATCGGTGCCTAGGCCACAGAAGTTATTTTCTTCTAGCTTTATTTTCATGTGAAATTTCTTCTAAAAAACAATAAACACAGTATTCTTTCTTTGCGATACTTCTCATATCCCCATCCTACATCATCCTTAAGCTCATTTTTCGGTGCTTTCCTAGTTCTCTACTCTTAACGATGGTCTGCGGAAACCCCTCACCTTAAACAACGTTTCCAGCCACCGACCTACCAAGGCTCCATGAATCTTTGGCTCTTTAACTTGCCTTACTTCCTATCCCTATCGTTGGCCATTCTCATTTACCATCGACTACCCTGATCTGATCCGTCTGGTTCATGTAGCTCTTATCTAATTAACTGGGTGTCCATCCAATCAATTCCTTATTTTTTCAGTACTCCCTTTGATTTCGTAAAATCCCCTTAATAACTCTCCTTTTGAGAAGCAAGCATAAACGTACTGGCTATGTTTAAAGTTTCTTTCTACTTTTGTCCTCAAAAATAGAGCGTCGTGTGTTCCTGTCCCCTCCTAAAACCAGATTGGTCGCCACTCAGTCGTTTGTCTTGCTCCATAGCCATCCATTTAATACACTGGAAAATACTATTTACACTGGCAACAATTAGCTCATGGTCCTATAATCGTCGCATTTCTCTGTTTTATTCAGAAAGTATTCATAAAGACAGAGTATCGGAAACCGATTCAACCAAATCTTCTTAACACACTCCATTGTATATATCATAAAATCTTTCCCTCTCCGATTTTCCCCTTAACTCTAGAAATGATGTGGGAATATTACTTGCTCCTACAGTTCACATAAGGCAGCTGCCTAATCGAAATAAGCTGGCCAAAATCTCAAATGTTGACTCCTGTTTTTTAATGTAGCAATGGTATTGTCTGATATTATAAAATCAATAGTGCAAATTATTATAACTATTTTCAATTTTGGTGCATCTGTTAGATCAGCAGAAGCCGTCAAAGTTGAGAGAGAATCGTCAAAAACCTAAATTCTACATTTTCCGTGAAAATCGCAGTATTGATTTTGCTTGTGAAGCGTTCAGCTGTTTTTTTTCAGATTTTCAAACATATTTTCCAAATACGCGCACATTTGCTGAGAGTTGAAGGAAAAAAACCTGTTTGTTTATGCTATTTTTAAAATTACTCTCAAAAATATTTAAATATGCTCTATTTTCACCTATTTCTTTCATTGAATAGAAAACAATCTATGCTAGCGGCAGGCACTGACTAACATATCTATACTACGTAAAGAAATGAAGTTGTTACTATATTCACTACACTGCAGCGTAACCTTTCCTCAAACCACGACCTCTTTCTATCACTTGCCTTCATTACACTCCGATAATAGGACTATCAAAAATTCAGCAAGATATTTGAGATGTGAATGTGGGGGAGAATGGAGACGGAATTGTGGATGGACAAAAAGGGAAAATAATGAAGTGCGCGGTATAGTGGATTAGGAGGGGAAACTTTTGGAGGAGATTAGGAGGAGGCAAAGTAGGTGGTTGGGAGTGGTACTGAGGGGCGAAGGGATGTTGAAGGACATGTTAGAGGGGATGATGTTGGGTAAATGAGGGAGGGGAAGGAAAGGAATAGTGTTTGTGGATGAAGAGATGAGGTACGCATGGCGAACTGATGACTGAAACCAAGACGGGGACCTTCAGCTACAAAAACAAACTAAAAGTATTCCTACTTCCATTTTAACCTACCTTTACTGGTAGATCATCTCTAATAAATACCGCAAATCCCCATTTTTCTTTAAAAAGAAATAGCTCTCGCCGTCTTGTTCCGGAAAAACTCTGTCTATGGAAGTATTTAATTATATATTTTGTGTTATTGTTTACCAAGCCCTTCTTAATCATGGACACAAATTGACTATGAACTGATATTATGTACGGGGAATACTGGCCTAAAACGGATAAATTTTAAACGTTACTAGCAGGCCTGCTGCCTGCTTTGCAAGCAGTCTCTGTCTGGTGTGTTCTTGAGGTTAACTTGGTGTTTTTCCTTTTTTTGCACCACTCAATTGGAAGTAGTGGAAAATGTGGCTAAATGAGTTTATATGTTTCCCAAAAATGAAAAAGCATTGAGAATAGTTTTTGAAACATAAGTAAACATGTTGGAGTAAAAAGAGTCATAATATTCATTTTTCTGCGCAATGCTCACTGTAGTTGACTGAGGAGAGTACCATTTTTGAGATACAGTCACTCCGGCGATTGGTTAGTTATAGCTAAAAAGATAAGGGCAAACATTCCGCCTTCTGTCTCACAGAGAGCCAAGGCATTTTTTGCACATTGCATTGTTTTAGGTGCCCCACTGGCAATTTTACTTCCCCAAAACAGCAAGCACCGGAGCAATATTTGACATATATTAACAAATACTGGTAATGACTTATCTCCGAGGTCAGTTTATCGCACATTCATATAGCATTTTTAATGGTATAAGTAATACTTCTAAACTTTCGACGAAGTTTGTACCAATATTTGAGACAGCGGCCCACGCAAATGTATTGAAACGTTTACGACATAGGTATTTATCCAGACACAATGCATGGTAAAATCTTGAGGTTCATTTCACTTACGCTAGCTAATCTTACATCTTATGCAATAAAACAAAATAAAGGGAACGGCAATATCAAAACACTTAATTGATTATATTAACGTTGAGTTTACAGAAATTTGACATGAACCTTATTGTTTTGAAGTGGCATACATTTAAACATTGACCCGGATAATTTCTAAATATCTTCACTAAATAACTTCGATTGGCACACTTCACTGTACCTTTCATTTTCAACTCGACTAATTGCCAGATTTTGCCTTCGTTCGCGTAAAAGTAGCTATATAGCAAGGGAAATAAAAGAAATGAAAATGAAGTAATACAGATTTCGTAATTAATTCAACATTTACCCGAAAAAGATAAATTAACAACGCTTATATGACCATACGGTTTGTAACTGATTGTAATCAATGAGTACTGTTTGTTTCCTTCACTGTTGCTAACCTGAATAAATTCATCGTTGTTTAGCAGTTTTACCACGGTTTTTTGCATTTTTCTTTGCTCCACCAACTGCTTAAAATCCAAAACTACTACCAAATCATAAAAACCAGAGAATCCGCATTTAATGCACCAAACCTCATTTCTCTAGCTCAAAACTTTAGAGAGATATAAACAAAACGGATACAGAATGACTGACTGACTGACACGCTACAAAATTAATATATACTAGCAGACCTGCTGTCTGTCTGGTGTGCCTTTGAGGTGAACTTGGTGGTTTTCCTTTTATTGCACTAATCAAGTGGAAGTAGTGGGAAATGTGAATAAATGAGTTTATATATTTCCCAAAAATGAAAAAACATTCATAATACTATTTCTTCCCCAAAATAGCAATTGCATTGTTTTAAACCTTCCCATCCCATGCAAACTTGAGAGAGAAATAAGGTGTCGCGAACTTGAGGCGCGATCGCCGGCGGGGCCCGGCATGCACTGCAATGCCTCTTTTTCTTTTTAAGTAGGCACAGTGGCACACATATACAAAGCAGACACATTTACATATTCAACATTAATGAAAGATAATGATATTTTGTGTAATAAAATAGAGTTGAAAATTTTAACCTTTAAAGGACGGCTTTAAATCCCAGATGTATCACTGCATGGCCGGGCATTTAAATGGCCTAGATTTAAAATATAAGCAGCTCTCCAGTTAATAGAGTGCTTTCGGATATACAATATGTTTGGTCCTACCGCCCTCTGCAAAAAAAATTACTTTTTCGGCTGTCCCACTCATGAGCATGTAACATATAATTGACCGTGTGAAAAGCATGGATTTTCCAGATTTAATCCAAAAACTTGAAGCGATTTACCTTGTGCATTGTTGATTGTCATTGAGAATGCAAGGCAAACGGGGAACTGTAGTTGTTTGAAATCAAATGACATGTCGGTGGGAATGATGGGAATACGTGGAATAAGCACATCTCCTTTTGAATTGCCATTCAGAATTTTCGCTTCGATTACGTTTAGTATCAGTGGTTTGACAGTGAACCTGGTTCCATTACATATTCGTGGTGCATTAATGTTGCGCAAAAGAATTATTGGTGCACTGAGTTTGAGTGATAATTTGTGCGGTGGTACACCAGAAAGATCCAACGAATTTAAAAACTCAATTGGATAGTTAAAAATCTCGTCCGCATTCATGACGCTATCAATCGATTTGTAGGTGACAGACTCGCCCGAAATTCGTTCGCGGATGACGTAGTTGATTGCATTGACGTCGGTGTTTTTTGCTACCAAAATAGAGAGTTTGCAAAGCCATCGGTGATTATTGTAATTGTTGACAACTTGAGGAAAAACTTTCTGAAATGATTGTTCGATCGATGGAACAATGATATCAACGTTCAATGGAATTGAAATATTTTTTGTGTTGGGATCAACTGGCACTTTTCCATTACCGATGTCCAACAGCTGTTTTGAAAATATGGTGAAACATTGCGCTGATTTACGCGCATATTGGTCGTTAACGTGATTTTCTGTACATGTCTCCAAAGATACGACGCTTTGAGGCAAGCGTTGTGTTCATCAGCTGGAGTTGAATTTGGCATTACTGATCTGTCCCACTCGTGAGCATGCAACATATAATTGACCACGCGAAAAGCATGGATTTTCCAGATTAAATCCACGCACTTGAAGCGATCGATCCTTTTTGATATTGAGAAGGCAAGGCGAACGGGGAACTGTAGTCGTTTGATTAAAACTATCAAATTAGTCACTGAACCTGGCCTTCAATGGCTGCAGGAGTGAATAGCCATTCATAAAATAGATATTAAATGGGTATTCAAGCCCGGTTGCCAAGGAAATATTTATTGTTGAAAAGGAAGAAAAATTGATGAATTTCGAGATAAAAACGCAGTAACTGGGCAAAAACGAAGCGTATAAGAAAATTGAATGGTAGGATTAAATACTGCATTCTTTTATGCGTTCTATGATGCAAATTGCCATCCAATATCTTGAGTGCAAGTAGTTTAAAAAGGCAAATGAAGAAAAACCTGCACCGAATTTAATGCTTTTCTTATGGATGTCAATGTTAACAATATTGGAGTAAAAACAACACCAAAATTCGCCACCAAATTTACTACCAAATCATACAGATAGAGAATCCACATTTAATGTACCAAACCTCATTTCTCTAGCTCACAACTTGAGAGAGTTATAAACAAAATGGATACAGTATGACTGACTGACACGCTACAAAATTAATATACATATATAGATAGAAGGTATTGGCTCGAGATAGGGATTTAATTGTAGCTTCAACATAGACAGATGGTTGCAACAATGTGCAAATATTGGTTCCAAGTTGATGTGGTGTATAGAGTACTGGCTTCACATCCCCTTTCGTTTGGAGTAGACTAATGCTGGCTCTGGAATTCTCTGAACCCCTCTTACGTTCCCAAAATATTTCTCCCTTCACTGTCCTATTCACCTGTGCTCAATGGCACTAGTAGCCTCGGTCGATAGCCTTCTTCAATAACAAACCAACTGACAGCGTATAACCTTGGCCATGCTCAGAATAAAATTCAAATAAGAACTCAGTGCGAGGGTATTCTGTGCCGTATGGCTCGAAGGCTGCTAGTTCATCATACCCTTGGGTTAAACAGGGCGTTTACCGTTAACCTATAAATTTCGCGGACTTGAGCGAGTGCATTCATTGCCTCAGTTCTCGTGCAGCTGACTGCAGATAAGGCGACGCGAGTGTGAGATGAGGTAGGCAAGCCACGAGTCTCTTTCGCTGTGTTGCAAACGTAAGGAAGTATTCATTTCATTTTCTGCGTGAGAGGATATCGTCGAACTTCTTTCCTCGGAATGAAGACAGAAGTGACATTGGTTTGGGTAATAATTTGCGTTTTCAGTGTTACTTGGTGACTAAGTGAAAGACCGTACGTTGCGAGTGATGCAGTGATGTGAAATAAGTAATAATCACGCTCCTAAGGATTATTTTGAGCATTATGTGCGAGACAAGTGCATCCTCTTCCAACAGGGTTGCTTTCATCAGTGGCTCGGCGGAGTGTGACATTATATCAATAATTAAATTGATACTGGTGTATTGTGCTAGCGTAATAGTGAAGCAGATTGATGGAAAAGCATCGGGGATGCCACCTGACTGACCGAGGAACCTCAAGTTGGTGAGGGTAGTCATAATAGAGACCATGTTCGAACCTTATTTTAAAATTTAAGAATTTTTATTGAGCACGAAGTGAGTGTTGTAATATCAATGACACAAAAACTTAGGGTATTTGTATCATAGCGTCCAGTCTGGGAGAAAATTAATTTCACCTGCTTCCCGGTCATTTTATACCACCTATTTCACTTTTATTACTACGCTACATCTGCGCATTGGTACTAACCTTTCATTTTCTTCATAAAACCTTTTTATTTCGTAAAGTATTCACTTAAACCTGTGATGTGAATCTCTTCATCGACGCCATATTGGAAAAACTGCCCTTTTCCTCCTATTTCCTCCAGACGGCGCAGCGGTCGAGCAGTTTCTTCATTTTCTATACCCACCACCCATCCCGCCTTGAACTTAAACTAGCCGCGCTTTACAACTTTGAAGAGACTACAACTACAACCCCCCCCCCAATCATCTACCCTCTCGGGGGATATTTTTCTTTAGAAAAATACGCTACAACTTGGAAGATACTACAAATACACCCCCTTCCAATCATCTACCCTCTCGGGGGATATTTTTCTTTAGAAAAATACGCTACAACTTTGAAGAGACTACAACTACACCCCCCGCCAATCATCTACCCTCTCGGGGGATATTTTTCTTTAGAAAAATACGCTACAACTTTGAAGAGACTACAACTACACCCCCCTCCAATTATCTACCCCCTCGTGGGATATTTTTCGTGAATACCCATTTATCTTCACTTCCTTTACCTCTTTTTCTCACTTTTCCCATTTTTCACCACTGAAAAATCTATTCCTCCGTTTTCCCGTTTCCTAAAAATTGCCTTTTTCCTCTTTTTTCAGCTATAAATGCCTTTTTACCGTTCGAAAATCGCCATTTCCACCCCGCGTACCGTCCCACCCTAGCACCCCTGTTTCACTCCATAAGCCCGCAACCTTGTTGGGGGAGGGGGGTGGATAAAGGCCATATTGTAGACGTGAAATTACTCTCTATCCCTCTAGCGGGACTTCCCAACATCTCGGAATATGGCGTCAAAATATCACGAAAATTACACGATTTTCATCATCTTCAAACTTTATTTTCTCAAAAACTACGAATCTCACGCCTATTTTTCTTACATTTTATAACTGCACAGTCCTTTCACTTTCCTTTCCCATTCATCGAATACCCCTTACTTTTCTACGATTCTCACACAAAAATTTCTCCCAGACTGGACCCTATGATACCTTTACCAAACTTAGTTTTCTATGACTAAACTCTATATCTAACTATAGATAAAAATTTAAGGCTTTAACTCTACTTATTTGTTTCAAACTGTGCGATGTTAACGCCATCATAAATGAAGTTGCAATTTTATAAAAAGTACTACTGTGAGTTATAAATTTAGTTTTTAATGATTGAGAAAGCATGTGAGCTACTCAGCGCTATATTTTTAATGGTATCTGTACTTCCTCATTATTTAATTATGTTATTATACCTCTGCAGCACAAAGCCGTACTAAATCCCATGATAACGGCTTCGGCCAGTATCCCAAAAAGTAGTCAGATACGCGACATTTTTGTATTATTAGAAAGGTGAGATATGTTATTTATTATGAGTCCAAATTTTTTGAAATTTGTGTAGTGATATCTCGCTCATAGTACTGTCACACTGGTGTTGGGGCAGTGACAGACGGGTCCAATGGGCAATCTTTGAGTGGTAGACACATTTGGAGGTATTAGGAGTGGTTGACCAGGAGGAAATAGGATGCTGTTTTTTAGAAGAGCACAATATGCCCGCAGGCGTAACGTTATCAGACTTGTTTCGGTTAGTTCTTCTTGGCCTACGGCACGGTACACCTGGGTGAGATTCCAAAATTAAGTTACAGAGGCAATCACTATAACTCGCTTGACACTGTAAAAGCTCAGTTGTTATTTCCAAGAATTGCGCAAATTATTCGCAAGGCAATTGCAGGGGGCTGCGCCAACTTCTTTTGTGTTTATACTGCGTATGTATCAAGCGTTCCTCCGTTTTTCTATTAAAAATTTTGTTTTTATATGTAAGAATAGAATATCACGGAATAGACTATTCAAGAATATATACCTAAAAAGAGGTGCAGCACTAAGAAAAAACTTTGTAATTTCCACAGGTTTTTTTTATTAATTTCCGGCCAGGTTTCGACAAATACTCGACATCATCAGGTAAATCTTTACAGAGCGTTTTGTTTTAAATTGTCAGTGTGTTTCGGAGGGAAAGGGGAAGAAAATGGTTATAGGAAGAGGGGAAAGGGAGGATATCTGGGGGGGATGGGGTTGGTTAGCAGGTGAAGTGAAAAGGCGTGCGAATGGAAAGAGGGAAAGACGTGAAAATTCCACGAAGTTGAGACGGATACCGTTTTATATTCTATGAGGAGGCATTTAAAACTTCACTCTTTCTGGGTGAAAATAAAATAATAATATTCATTCGTAATCATTTCTTGGAATTTTATTTCCCTTTCAATGCGTTTTACAGTCTTACGCAACATAGTAAAAAAATCGGAAGCTAGCGCCGGCATTATTATTCAGCATGGAAAAAACAAACCTAAGCCTGGTGAGGAATCGCTCCGTGCTACAAAATCTGTAGGTGGTTTTACCGCACTTCATGCAAGTAGAGAAAAATTAAAACAATAAGCGACTCTGCCTCATATATTCCATCCATGATGAAACGTAATAGCAGAAGGCATTTGATTCGTATTAATCGTCTTAAAATTGTCTTTGGAAGCATGAATCCTGGGTCGCAAATTTTGATCTGGATATCCTAACTTTCTCAACTTTTTCATTGGAAATCAATTTAATATTTATGCCGATATTCACTAAATAATTGATCGGTCGATACCATGATAATCTACAGTATTGGTATCGGTTGATACCAATACCGTAGATTGTAGACACCCAGCCAGCTCATCCTACTTTTTTTTGACAATTACCAATATGTAATTTTGACTGTTTTTTTCATTAACACTTCGGCATGTTTCGAATGGTGTCATGAGAATGTGAGAATATATCAAATTTTCAGGCTTGACTTGGTAAAACCACAATTTAGAAATGATTTCACTTTGAAATATTCCACAAAAAGATTAATTTTTGTGGAATATTGCTCCTTCCCCATCCCCTACTTCTCCTACCCCTACACCTTCACTATGTATATAAGGGGCACGTGGTAAACAATTGTCACCTTGATAATGATTGTGTAATAATAGAAACCCTGTGTGAGAAGAAATTAAACTTTTTGTGGAATATTACAAAGTGAAATCATTTCTAAATTATCAGAATGAGAGCTGTTCCCCTGATTGCGCACTTCCATCAAAGCTAGAAATTAATACATTCCCTAAATTGGAGACATACATCTCGCCATTCTTGTACTTATTAATGGGCCATTCATTTACGTTCTCACTGCTAACGCCGAAGGTAAAACGGGAAAATGATGCGTCGGTGAAATAAAGAGCAGATTTCAGCTTTTTCAATCTAGTTTCAAAAAAATGTCTTAATATTATAATTTCTCAGAAATATACTGTCGCTAAATATATTGAACCTGCTTTTTACCTCCATTCTTACACATCCATCACGCTCAACCATTTCGAGGTAGATACGGAAAAAATTACCATAATAGTTTGTGTTAAGCCTACGAAACTGGATCTTTTGATTATATCTAACATGCTGCCCTATTCTTCCATAACTCCTTTCCATCTGCTAGATCCATGCACTGTATTACGCACTCTCTTTTGTTCTTAAGACTCCTTATATACCTTCTCTTAAGACATTTGCTGAGCGTGGCCTGTAAAGAGGCTAGTGTTGTCTCCTCGCGAATGATAGGAATACATTAACACTGGATTACTTCTTTTCGCTGCCAGGGCCTAAGGGGTCGTACTGGTTCTCCCTATCAATCGGTGCACAGTCTCTCCGTCGCACAGTGGGGCAAAACCCCACTTTAGGCGGACGTCCAAAAATGAAAGTTTGAATTAGGGTTTATGAAATAGTAGGTTGGGTAACCTGATGTTTGAACTACTTAATGGTGTATTTCACAGGTTGGTAAGTATGCACCTGCGCGTAGAAATGAGTGACAAAGTGAGAGAAGAGCGGAGCACTGGTCCCACGGACGCAGACGCCGAATTGGACGGTCGATTTGAAACTATTAGTACAGCAAACTGGTGTCCTCGATTTCATTTTTTTAACTTTCAATCGATTAAAATAATCAAGTAGAGTGTGAATATGATTTAAAAGTTTATTTTTTAAGAAAATACACGTGGAGTAATTAATTATCACGAATGAAAATTTATTGATTTTTCAAAATGAAAAGTTTTAATAATTAGAGAAAAGTTATATAATCGGACGGAATCGTTACGTAATTTTGAGATTTATTATTCATTTCAGTATGAGCTAGAGATTGTAAAAGAAATCAACTGCCATTGAGATGCAAAAGGACTGTTACCATATAAAAGTTATTATGCACGAGAGGCGGATAGGAAATTCATCCGGCCGCTATGGCCGCATGGCAACGGGTAAACTTTAACATAAACAATTTCAATCATGGAAAGGAAATTTAAGTACCACAAATAATATCTGTTTATGAAGTTGTTACTATTTTGTAATAAGTCAAATAACAATATTAATAAATTCCAGTAATTTAGTTTTTTGTGCATTGAAAAATTGTATGTGCAAACTTCTGTGCAAATCGTATCATTTTTTCTATGAAACATGAAAATCTTTTGCAAAGGTGATTACAAAAATAATTTTGTAAATTTTATAGCAGATTCATTTTCTACGACCATCTCAATTGACGTGAACATTTTTAATTTGATTTGCTCAGATTATTCTACTGAAAAATAATTTTAATGTCAAAAATTGTAAAAATAATAAAATTTGCAAAAAAATCATTAAATACAATAAATATCGCAAATTTGATATCAGCTTTCATTTAAGCAATCTCAAATACATACACATGCCTATTTTGGAAGTTATTGTAAAATATTTGGACTTTTGTCCGTCTAAAGTGGGGTTGGCCCCACTGTGCGTCGGGTGGGACGTCACACCGACTCGGAGTGCGTTTCCGAACGCACGAGCCGGCGAGCTCCAGTCGGTGGATCCTACCAACAGGAAGAAGGCTGTCGGTACCGTTAGGAATTATTCGGTTAGCTTGAGATACACCGAAGCAAATGGAAAATATACTTGGATTTTCAGTCTGAAATAGGATAATTTGATGCTTGTAATAGCGACGTAATTCGTTCCTAAAAAAGCTAAAGAAAGCAATGTAAATGTCGAAGTAAAGGCAGTACAAGTGATTACCTATGAGAGAAACGTCTGCACAATTAGGATTCCGTGGTATTGCAATATATTCTCTTGGGTCTTCAAAACTTTTTTCTGTTTGGCGCTATCAAGTACCTAAATAGCTCCATTTTTAGGTCATCCAGCATACTCGATCACCGGAATATTTTTCCTAATAATTGCCAAAAAAATCGTCCGCGGTGAATGCCTTATATTGTGGTGTACCTAATTATTCTTAAATGGATGATTCCGATTGAAATTTTTCCAACATCATCAAATTTTTTTATGCCGTCACACATGTGTACACTTAAGTGCACTTAACCAGCTTGAATACTGAATTAGCTTATAATTTTAGAAAATTGGCGATTTTTCATCTTTGTGAGCATTGTATTTTTACTGACTTTTTTGCAGTTCGACCTCCATTTTTGTAGTTGAGCAAATATATTTTGAAGCGTCTTTTGCATTGGGCTGTCAATTATCACAATAAACGAAGTAAATAACTCCAAAAGCCGCAAACAATATACCTTTCTTCAGAAATCCTGGCGAAAATATAGCGTGAAGGGGGCGTCAATGAAGCTCCTATCGGAGAGTGAAGGAAGAGTTGACCAAGACACAAGGGAGGGTGAACGGAGAGTCTGGGGAGCGTAAAGTGGAAAACCGGAGAGTAAACGTAGCGTCGTCTTGGAGTGTTATCGGAGCGTAGACGGGGTACAAGTCTACTCCCACCTGTATTTACATTTTTAAAATTGCCTAAAAAAGTTTTTATTGAAGTAAGGATGAAAAGAACACACTATACAAAAATTAAAACAATAAGAACTTGGGAAAAAAAAGAGTAAAAAAATGTACCATATCAGGGTATAGATCTCGAAACCTTTTCACGCATAGTCGCTCACCTTAACCACTTGGCTATCACCACTGCATATTATTTGAGTGATTCGCAGGGTCTAGCTCTTACTACTTGTTTTTTTACGGTTTTAGATGCTTGGACTTAATGAGTTTTTGCTTTTCAATAACCAGTTAATATAATTTCCTATTAATAACTGGGGATAATGTTGAGGAATGGTTCATTAAGGGAGAAAAGCCACTGGTCACAATCACTCAACCCGTTTATGTTTTTCTGACAGGACCCGTGAGGCCTGTTCAAGAAATTCATAAGTGGGACACACACAAATAAGTTGTTTAGGGGGAGTTACCCCACGACAGGGACAAATTTACGGCAAGTACACTACACTCCGCTAAGTCGTTTGCTAAGAGTGAAAACTTCCCCTAAACAACTAACTTACTTCCTTTTTATGTGTGAGTAATTGAGTGTGTGTGGCCCTTCACGCGGTCTTTGAGCGTTATCACTCTTCTCAAACGACTTAGTGGAGTGTACTTGCCGTAAATTTGTCCCTGGCGTGGAGTTACTCCCCCTAATTGTGTTTGTCCCACTTATGAATTTCTTGAACAGGGCTCATGGCTCCTGTCAGAAAAACATAAGCGGGTTGAGTGATTGTGACTGGTGGCTTTTCTCCCTTTCTTAAGAAAGGTGCATTGTTTACATATTTTGGAGTTATTTACTTTATTTATTTACAGGCCGTAAGAGCTCACTTACTTGTCATCCTAATTATCACAATATCCTAAAACAATTCTGATTATATCCTGCAAATAATGCTGAAAGTGGGTGAATAACACAAGTACATGTACAACAACCAAGATGTACTGATAACAAATTTACTTACTTCTCCTCTCCACTTAAATTTCTCTCGCCATATTCCTTTATGTCACTCGTTATATTCATTTTACATTCAACTTTGTTCCACGAAATCATGCAATAAATGTTTCAAGACACGAGCGCGCAGAAATTACATTATCATATGCCCACGAATATATAATATATATATATACACGAATATCTCATTCACTACGTTTACCAATCGATCTCAGATCGGTCTGAGTTCAGACCGATCTGAAAGTTCAGCAGCGAGCCGACTCAGATCGCCTGGTTTACCAACACGTTTTGAAAATATCGATATTGAACTATCGAATTCAGCAGTTTGAATTATTTTGAGATTCCTTGCGTATTTCAGCCGCACACTTCTCTCCTTTCCCTTCTTACAACAATTGTCACGCCGTAAATGGTATCGATTATATTTTGTTTACCATCGGCAACCAAAAGAAGAACGATAAGCGCCACGCTCAGACCTCTTCGGATCGATCTGAGATCTCAGATCGGTTAGGGAAAGCGGGCTGACTCGGCTCGCTTCTCAGATCGATCTGGCCAGCCCGCTCCGTTTACCATACCGAGCTGAGCCGGTCAGATCGATTGGTAAACGTAGTGATTATCATACCCACAAATATGAATACGTACACTGATATTCTATTTTCGTGATCATACTACTACATACTCCTAGCTACATTGGAAGGTTAAATACTATAAGTATACGTAGTGCCTTTTCTGTTACTATAAATACCAAATATATTGTCTTATATCAATCACACGAGTAAATATGCACATACAATCAATCAATATACTGGCAAAATTAACAATTTGAAGGTTATTTCTGAATTCATGCGATCACAGCTAACATATTTATGAAACCTTCATGCTCTCACGGACGCTACTAGTTATTTGCGCTTCTTTTATTGCACAAACAAACGTGGTAGCATACACAATTCACATCAATTGATACACAATCTTCCTCTATTCGACATCGCTAATTTTAGTCAACCGCGAGAATAATACGCGGCTTCCTCTAGTCATTTGTTTTTCTATCGTCTCCCATTGGCGGGAATACAGCATGTGACCCTCGGCTTCGAAAACACTCGGAAAATTGGGATGGGGAACCTTTAGATGGAGGAGGTACCCAACCGACAGGGGTGGCGCTCGACTTTTGTACAGAATCGCCGGAGAAGGCTCCGTCGCTATGTCAGGGGAGACCCAGTCGATACGGAATCCTTGCCGGTCGGTGGGTTTGGATGCATGACCGATTGGTACAGAACCAACGAAATACAGAATGACACCCCTTGGGGCACCGGCAGTGTCGTCACAACCCTATTGACAAACAGAGTTGGACCCAAGCCAGCCTGCTGTAAGCATTCTTTCCTAGTTCCAGATCCTTTCGTGACATGTAGGACATGAAAATTTAGAATTTATTTGGAGGTAATTGTGTGATTATCATTACATATGTACGTGATTTTTCGAACACTAACCTTGCATAGTAAATACTCGAAGCTAAATTTGTCAAATTCTGTCTCTAGATTGAGCGAATGAATAGTTTGATTTTTATTACGTATAAAAGCGTATCAGGCTTAAATTTGTGGAAATACTTTGTTCATCTCAAATAAAACAATATTGGTAAATTCCTACGCAGTATTTTTATAGAAACACAGTTAAAATACACCACTGACCAAGGTTTCGGCACGTAATGCCATTATCAAGGATTATTTTTAGTGATTAAAAGCGATAAGTGCAACGCATTTTCTTGCATGAACTGAGACGCAAAAAAATATCACGACAAAAAATTCCGCTCGTAGAAGAATTAGCGATAGTAAGACTTTTATCGAGAGGCGAGTTTATGTGTAGTGATTGGTCCATTCTTCTGAAGACCCGTTTCCACACCTTGGTAAGAGTGTAGCCGTCCTCTCGATGGCTTTTTTTGGTGTTTTCAATATTTCTATAGCTATTAAGGTATGGTTTATGGCTTCCCTAGAATCATACGAGAAGCAATAGAATCTAGGAAAGCTATTGATCATACGAGAAGCTATATAAATAGCGAAAACACCAAAAAAATATCAATCGAGAGAACGGTTACAATGCCTGACGGAGTAGATATGTAACTCGGACCAAAAACTCTCTTCAACGAGCAAATGGTTTAGTGGACTTCTTGAAGTAGACTATATTTTAAAGACTTGAATTCTTCTAAAAGTCCTTTTAAGGCTTGTAGCCCTTATTTTATCATTTTGACGTACTTGAATGAAATTCACAGTGACAAAATCATTCGCCGAGACTGGGATCTCTGAATGATTTTTTTCATAATGACATTTGTGTGACCATAAGCGAGTGACTCCATTAATATTACTGAGCGGCCAGTTGCGCAATTCTTTGTACATACATTACGTAGTAATTTCAGCAGCCAATACTTGTTGCGGACAATTATATTTGGTTGTTGAATACAACAGCCAGCCCCAACACGCTGAGCATCTCCAGTATCACCCTTAATGAAAGATATGCCTAACAATAAAACTGACCGGTAGACCGCCGTAGCTGTAAGTAGGGAAAGATGCATGCGACGCGGGTACTGTGAAGGCTGATAATCTTGAATACTCTATTCCATCTTGCTACAAAATGTCAAAGAATAGCCTCGGACGGCCGAATGCACAATGGGCGGCCCATTAGGTTGGTTCATCAAGTGACGGAGACATAGCAATACAAACTGGATAATCGCCACTTGGAATGGGAGAGGTTTGCATGGAAAAGTGCTTGATGATTGAAATGAAAATGAGACGGTAGGAATTTTTTGGTATGTGAAACAAAGCGCAAGGGGTAGGATGCTGTTAGAAGTACTGTGATTGTGGAATTTTACGTACCATTGGATGGAGACAGTGACGGTGTGAAAGGTGAGGTTTGGAGAACACAGAGAGGTACTGAATGAATGTGACTCTGGTGAGAGAATAATTGTACAAGGCGACATAAATGGCTGGGATGGGGTAAGACGAGGTGCATCATTGTTGCTTGAGTGCTTGGATCTTTTAGTGACCAACGAGTGAATGAAAATTGTAGAAACTTGGTGAGTGTGTACAGTCGTCGCGAAAGCTTATGGCGTTGCGCAGTAGACGATTTTAGGACTGGAAGTGTCTATATTCTAAAAGCCATGAACCTTTCTACAGCTTTGATATGACTACTAATACAAGAAATGTTTACCATTATAATGCCATTCAACTTATATTACAATAAAATGTTAGTTACAGGTAAAAATGTACTTACTTTTGAATGAGCTGTCTCCTCTCATTTTGATTCATTGGGAAATAAATCCTTTTCCCCAATATTGCTTGGCAATTTAATGCCTCAGTCACTTCCTCTATACAATTGCTCACAGAGGCTTGACTGAGGCCAAGGCTAATATCACTGCCAACTGATTTTTGATAGCTCCCTTGCCCGAAGAAGTGAAGAGCACACAAGACCTATAAAGAAATTCGAATGCATGTCTTAAGTAATCGAACAATTTTAACATGACTTAACATACTAGGTTAGATGTGCAAATATGTACCTTTAACTCGGTGGGTATTGCTGTACTTCTCTGGGCTTGGAGCAAATGAGGCTGCAGCTCGGTTATAAGTCCATGCACCATGTCCTTATTTAACCGGTATAAACCCTGAAAAACTTCTTCTATCACAACAAACGGGTCAGCTGCATCCCGCAACTGACATAGCCTGCGCTTATTCCTGAGGATCAACACCCTTCTCGTTCGACGCCTCAGAATAGCCACAGCATCTATTTCATTCATCTTTAATCAGAATGTTTTTCCATTATAAACCACCTAAGAGTACTGTTATATTAGTTATATGCTATATTTCGCTTCTTAGTGAACAAATCAGATGCTAAAACTGACAACAGCCGTAGAAATATCAACAACCCAACTAATGGTAAACAATGATAATAATGTCTGACAAACGCAAATAGCAATAAGTTCTTAACGAAAGTCCAAAGGAATAAAAAATAAGGTTTCGTGCACTCACCTTACGATGAATTCCAATCGCTAAGTAGCAAGAATATATGCAACAGTTAGCAAATATTCGCTCTCCACGTAATGTAGGAAGACGAACTGTCTCCGACTTACAGTGTATCGGTAAGCGATGATAATTAGATGGATGGATGATGAATAATATGATTTGATGGATATGAACGATATGTATGAAACAATGAAATATGAAAGTTCTGAAAAGAACTGTAGCAAACTTGGATAGCACAAAGCATCTTAACTCGAAGCAGAAGAACAACTTAAAACGGCGTGATGCCCTGCGTTATTGTGTTATTGTTTTCTTCCCATAGTTCAATTCGCGTAGAGCGCGTATGGTATAGATCAACATACAAAATCCCGAATTATTTGCATGACATTTCTACGATCACTTCAGTGTAAACAGCCGTACATTACCCCTTTCTGTATTTCTACAAAATGTATTATATCCTATAAAACAGGGCACATGCAAAATAATATTGTATGCTATGGATTCGTTAACAGTAAAACATACGGTTAACATTTGCTGACATTAATGACAGTGTATACGAGCATTCGTATGTCGATTCTTTACATTGTTCTCTATGTCTGTTCACCACTCTTTCTTCCCTGTTATCTTAAAAAGTGATTAACTTTATATTTGCTCAAACTAACTTCTTCTTAGAGCGGGTGGTTGTTTGAGCACATATAATATAAATATTCATCAATAGCAGACGACTTTACTACAAGTAGGTAGGTGCTCAAAACAATGGCAAATATACTATAACAAACAACTCAACTTTGCGTTTCTAAATATGTAACAGCACAGATCAACGTCGATACTTGCTGGAAAAACACACCTCGTCACTGAAGGCCTCACTAATGAAATTAATAGCAATGTTTTGAAGAACGGCCCATTGCGAGTGCACATAATTTACACTAAATATAAAAATATTCACCACTCTTTCTTCCCTGTTATCTGAAAAAGTTATTACATTTAGGTATATTTGCTTAAACTCACTTCTTCTTAGAGCGGGTGCGGTTGTTTGAGCACATAAAATATAAATATTCATCAATAGCAGACGACTTTACTACAAGTAGGTAGGTGCTCAAAAAAGGGCAAATATACTACAACAAACCAGTCACTTGGCATTTCTAAATATGTAACAGCACAAATCAACATCTATACTTGCTGGAAAAACACACATCGTCACTGAAGGCCTAACTAATTAAATTAATAGCAATGTATTGAAGAACGGCCCATTGCGAGTGCACATCATTTACAGTAAATATAAAAACACGAGATACGTAATTAAAACTCTCATTGAACCTTCCTGCCACAAATTCAAATATCCCCACCACTATTATATATACTCCAGGGAGAAAATATGCTTATTTAACATGAAAATAGAAGATGAGGTGAAGACACTTCCCAGATTCCGATCGGAAACACCACTTACCGAGACACATAGGGCCGTCGGAGCCTTGGACCACGGAATCGGCGCCTGTCATTCCGAAAAGTGCCTAGCTAATCGCAACTTTGGCGATCTTTCCGATTCCGTGACGTGTTTCCGATTTTCAACCCCCGATTCCGATTTCCGTTTGCTTAGCTAATAAGCCTCCTGAGCGCGCTCCAGGGGGTCACGGCCTGGGGATTGCAGGCCGATGGCTTGGAGGTGGACTTGTAGTCGCAACAAGTATTTACTATCTTCTACAATATTACGCAAAAAAATATCACATTCGTATTTTCATATCGTATCATATTTTCTTTCTTTAATCAATTACGGAAATTATCCAATTTATTTTTGCATGAAATATATGTTCTCTCTGTCTCTCTAGAATATATTCTTATATTTCCACTCTTTTGTGTTCTCAATGTCCCATTTATTCATCGAATATAAATGTACATAGTGCCAATTTTTGACATTATCTCTTCAAGTACTTTTTATTTTCTTATTTCAGTGACTGAAATTTTAGCTAGTGGTATTCAAAGTCCGATTCCATTCATTGCATTAGCTAAGTAAAAGAATAATTTAGAATGCACTTTTGTTTCGTAATTTTATGTTGTATGTCTTAAATATCGATGACATAATTTCACGCGGCTGATAATTTTATCAACTAAAAACAACGGATTTGCACTAAGTTTGGTGTCTACTCAATCAGCGTTTGAGCAGCGATTGAGCAGAGGCCAGTGATAGATGGAAAGGACGTCGAGTGAATGGGTTCGTAGGATTTTTGGATTGCATGAAGAGGTTTAGGACGTATGCCGAGCTAAAGAATTAAATGATTCATATAGAATCACATTAAAATGATAAAGATACCTTCCCAAACTGATTGATGCAAAAATTCCCCTTTTTCGCGTACCATTAGTGACTACAACGATAAAGAGCGACACACTAAAGGTCGATATTTCAATTTTACCTAAGACACGGCTAGAACAACTGACTGTTTTGCTGTAGTCAATAATGACAAACAAAAAAGACTTGTCACAGTTGTGCAATATAATCATTCCCATACTCTAGTCTTTGGCCCAAAATATGGCCAAAACAAGACTGTAACCAGTCCTAGAAACTCCTTTATCATGCACTACTATAGTCCATTTCAAATGACTTGGCGGCTGAGAATTCGGCCGTTCTCGCTTACTTTCGCACGGCAGGGGAAATGTGTGGAATGGGTGAAGTGGGGGAGGGACGAACGCCAGTAAGGCGTTGCCACAACCACAGCAATCGCACAGCCATACGTGGCCATACTTTAAATATCGCTGATGTAAACGTAGGACACTTGGCAACACGGCAAGGAGAGAGCAGATCTTTGCACGACAGAAGGCAGAGCAAGACTGAGGTTCCTGGAGAAGGAATTTCCCCACCCACGCTACTATTGGCAACCCCAAGATCACATGACTGGGCTCAAGCTCCTCCCCCCGGCTGGCCCCGCCTTCCCAGCCGCCAAGTCATTTGAAATGGACTATAGTTGGTCATTTATAGCTCTTATCATTCCTTCCCTTTAACCACAGCTCGTGTCCTCTCCGTGCGGCTCAATGAGTGAATGAAGCTTTCCGATTTAAAAAATAGAAATACCGCTGCAGACAAGATTCGAACCTGCGCGGGCGATGCCCATTGCATTTCAAGTTCGACTCCTTAACCACTCGGACATCACAGCTTCGTTCTAAATGATAAAACTGAACCAATAATGTTCTACTAATGATCCTCTTCTTTTAACTCACAGCCCATAGAGGCCTCACACAATTCTCGTTTTTGTAGACGGCGAAAGCACAGAGTATATATAGGTATACTCTGTGGCGGAAGTAAATATGGACTGATATCCAATGTATTAGACCAAGGAATATGACGTGCCCCATTACATACATTGGGACCAATCGTGATGGGACGAATGTATTTATGTTTCTGCAACCCCAAGAAACGCTCCATTCAACTTAGTGGTACGTGGTTATTTTTATCTAGGATTCTTGAAAGCCCGTACAGTAAATATAGCGTCTCTAGCGAAGGCTATCATTATAATAAAATGGCCGTTACCATAATATTATCAGTGTCATATTCATGATACATACAACAAATACGATGGGAGTCACTGCATAGCTGTTAAAACTTTATACCTGGTGAGTCCCACCCACGGGCCACTTATCGACCAGGTTTGGACACAGAAAGTAATGCTAAACTAACTTAACGAAATATTTTACTGATATTTTCCATTCTGTTTTGGGCCTATTTCAAGTACTTTTGGCTCAAGACAATTTTATTCAGCCAAAGTGGTATCGAAATTCCAAAACGTTTGGACACCATGACTGTTGACTAAATCTTACAACTCCCCTCTTCACGTCGCACTGTTGGTTAATATGGCCCACTTCAGTGTCGTTTTCTTGTAAAGTAGTCGAAGTAGTCTCTGGAAAGGGTTTGGTAGAAGCGTATGCATGCAGAAAAACCAACCATGGGTCGTGCATCATCAATAATTCACAGATTTACCTAATTTACAGAAATTCCCAGAATATTGGTACGTCCATACGCAGTACGATTCTGAGAGTTTTCATAAATTATTCATGCATTATTTTACGAAAAAACTTACCGTGGGAGACCGTTTTTAGTAATGTTTACAATAGATATTGTTGATTTCTTATTTTTTCCATTTTTTCTGATTGGATGCTAATTTGATAATTTCTGCATTGTGTCTCTAATATAGTAATAATTTTGCAATTTATCAGGACTTCACTTCAACTGATGGTCCCCGTGATATATGAGTGCTGTGTCCTTCCTGTATGAGTATAATTCTAGTAATGAGGTCTATTACACATGAAACTTACTTACTAATACGTTACCAATCAGTAAGTATATTTTATGAAATATTACCAATAAAAGTTCGAGGATACGCTTGATGTACGTCTGGTGTAGAATCACCCCCTGCCACACATTCTTGAGGTGACATGTAGTTTACCACGTAGATTTGTATGAGCTCTGGAGGAAGTTTGCAGCGTATTACGTAGTTTTTACCTCAGACGCCTGGTCTGCTCATTGAAGTTTATAGTGTTAATAAATCTTCTTGGTAATAAGTTCATTAGAGCAAGGGGTGCAAATCTCACCGGTAGATACGGAAAAATGTAACGTTGCTACCTTTAAAAATGCAAAAAGAACCATTGTAACAACGCGATGCGTAATATTTTTGTCGGTAAGTTCTTGGAAGGCCCTCGGGTGCAATGGAATAATGCGTGAGGGTAGAAGGATTTTTGGGGAAAAGCCGTGAGGTATAGGGATGAGGGGGAGGAGAATCGCACGATTAAGGGGAGGAGGAGGAGGGGGTGGAAATTCGAAGGATGCACTTTGTGGGGTTGAAAACGGGAGATGAAAAGAATTTTTTTTCCTCTCCTCTCAAAAGGTGGTCGACAGGTTGAACCAAGGAGATGTATGATCTGGTGCTTTCCCGGCGCAGCTCATGAATGAATTCTTCTTGGGTTCCCAACCGGGTTAAAATCTCCATTGTGGCCGACGTTTCGATGCTCGACTCGCGCATCGGCACCAGAGCCCTGATGACGATGCGCGAGGCGACTATCGAAACGTCGGCCACAATGGAGATTTTAACCTGGCTGGAAACCCAGGAAGAGTTTATTCATGAACCAAGGAAGTCAGAAATAAAAATTAGAGGCGACATTCCGTTTCACTTATGAAGCGGATTCAGTTTTGGCCTTTGGTCTGGCTTACGTTTCCGGCGGTCGCGTTTGATTTTTGTCTAATCTAAGGTAAATTCTAAAGGCAGTAAGATGTTTTGTGCTTGCTGGGCTTCGCCTACACGGCCCAAAATCCTTCCCATGCATCCCTGTTCTTGCTTCACCTTTGCCCTCGACCGTTCACGGCCATGCTTCCATCATCTCATTTTAACCTCCTTAGACTGAAGGAAAGACAAGGTAAGAGAGAGATAGAAAGCGGGAAAGCGTCATCTTTGGCTTAGGAAAATGAGTTTTAAAATATAAAATTCAACTTCCCTGGATAAAATGTACTGGAGGCCCCATCTTGGGCTTTCTGGGAGAGTTCCGTGCTGTCCAAAGTCCGCCGTCTTGGTTTGTCAACTTGTGTCACGCTGGAGTGGGCATACTTTCGTTGAACATGATTGTAAGCATGAAATAATGTGGTATACTATGCGTATACTATATTAATTTGATACATATGATAATGTATTTTAATCAAATTATTTTCAATCAAATTATTTTCATGTTTCAAATCACTCCGAAATATAATGGCCAATACCTATACGCAATCATTCAAATGTATCGCCGAAAGTCTCATTAACGCATCGTTCTTGGCTCAATTTTTCTCATCGTTGTCATAAGAAAAAACAACATCCATTGGAGTTGTATGAATTAAGACGCAAGTATTGAATACAAATTTGTCATTTTTTTAAGTTTAATATGTATTTCGGCTTTCATTTCACCGAGATTGAGTATTTGAAGTTACCGTTATACCTTTATTCCTTTCACGTTCCAGATCCTTTCTCCATCTACATTATACCCTGGAAGCCACCTCAAGGGTGCGTGGAAGGCGGTGAGTTAACACCAACATGGACCATCTCACTGTACCACAAGCTACCACTATTAGTGCATTAGAAAAAAAGCATGCGAATACTTGTCAGGAGGTGACTTTTCACCAATATGCACTACAGGCATGCCAATAATTTTAGAGAAACTAATTGTATTAGTTTATTTTGAAACTACATTAATGGACAGAAGTACAAGAGTTATACCGGAAGGATGCACGACGCGCTGCTAGTGCTAGGCAGCAGATAAGGATAGAATAGTTAGGGAGTCAATCAACTAACTAGCTACACTACCTATTGACAAACCTAGTTATAAGTCTCATTGGCAACTGTCATGGTCTCTTATCGTTCGTGAGAAGCTTTCTTTGGCGAAGAGCCGAAGTTAAATTCATGTAAAGCTGTAGATTACGCATGCGCAATACATCCATGGGACCAGAAGGACCCTCTGCAGTGCATTCCAACTGTCTTGGGCCGGGCGAAGGGGGTGAGTGAATGACGTACTTCGTGTTTACGTCTTCGTGACACCCTACACGTCATATCTAGAATTTGATTAAGCCAGGTATTCATCGACAGTTGAACACACTTTCATAATTCAATTAGTTATTTCACTTAATATAAATACTGTTTAGTAACAATTGTGTGAGGATATTTCACATGAAATACGGCGATAATGTGTCATGCATGTAAAAACTCCTCACATTCCTCCTCATAGAGGTTTCTTAACAGTTAACATATTTTTCAAAATAGCGAATAGCATTGTAAATGTGTTTAGTGCATGTCTAGTGAGGAATCACCCCCTGCCACGTATCCTTGAGGTGGCTTTCAACGTACTCCGCACTAGATGTAGATCAACATTTCTCAAAATGGCATTTCTTTGAAAATGGCGTAGTAAACTCCAGCATTTTAATTACTTAATTTCTCACTATTGATCAAACCGTCCTTTTCACGTCTGGATCTGTCAAGATATTTTCGCGTCGTCGGAAAAAAAATAATTTGCCTCCGACTTTATTAAAAGTCGCAATCCTAAATGTTACCATGTTATTTAGAGCTCTACTCATGATTTACGGCTGGTATTGGATATCTACCTTCGGGTCAGAAGGGGTAGGAATATTTTGAGAGTATTAGCCACCAAATCTCGAAGTGATAATGCATTATTTGCCTTGTAGTTTTCCAATACGATAACACTAATGCAATTCACATTGACTAATTATTAATTTCAACCAGAAGCAGAGCTTAAAAACTTGGAGAGAGATTTAATTTTTAAAATCAATGCATAGCAATTACTTCGAAACAAGTCTTATCAATTTGCCTCACACCATGCATTAAAAGTATCAGTGCAATTTTTTGCAATATTATGTGCAATTGTCGTGTGGTAGCTAGACGCTATCCTGGATTTAATTAAATAATAGAGAGATGGTTTGAAAAGAAAAACACTCTTAGCTCTCTAGAATGTGTGGGTTAGCGAAAGCGTATTCTGCGGCGGGTCCATGGAGTCGCAGGCGGGCTATACAAAGGGTCTGAGTCTCGTTCCATGAACTGAGATGACTAGTTATCCTTACGCACTCTAAAAACTGATCAACTGATACCTCGTCATCTCCGCTAAAATTGTGAATAAAATAAATATGACTCCCCAAAGCATTCGGTTTAGTTGCATTCGTCGCTTCGGAGGCCATTGACTCTCCCGGTGTCGTACAAAACACAAAAGATTCTAAATTAATTAAATCGGCGGAACGAGAGGGAAGAGACTCCGAGTGAACGGGAAAAGGCCTCTGCGAAGGACTACCAGTCCAAGCCATGGTGAGAAAGTAACACAAATGGCACAAAAAACACACAGAATTGAGGTTGTAAGAAACTGAGATGATTTTCACCAAAATAATAATTAAGAATGAAAAAAAATGTATCTCTAAGCACACAACGAAGGCTTATCCCACAAAGCGTATTGCGCAACTCTGCTTAATAAGCTCAACAAGGGGCATCAGTAATTAAAGGTTATTAAAACCAAACCATTCTTGTACTTGACATGAAAGCAACCAAAAAACTACGCGATACCCCACACCTGACACCAGAATAATGTCGCGTGGTTGCTAGACGCGGCACCATTGGTGGGAGCGTATCCTGGATTTAATTAAATAATAGAGAGATGGTTTGGCACAAGTCTTTATTTTAGCCCTTTTTTCATTTACACAAAAAGGGGGGGTCAGGCACCGGGGAGTAGGGGCGAACAATCACTTACGGTGATTCCAAGGAGGTCGGGACGGCCTTCGACCCTCGGCTCGGAACTCGGGCTGACGGAAGCGGCGCGGGACAAGGCGTCTCCGAGGCCAGGTGAAAGATTCGGCTGAAGTCGGAGCGACCCGCGGCCGGGGAGGAATGGCAGGCGAGGGATTCGGCGGAGTCGAAGTAGCGACCCGCTGCCGAAGAGGAATGGCAAGCGAAGGATTCGGCGGAAGTCGGAGGAGCGACCCGCAGCCGAGGAGGGAGTCTTGAGTGAGTTCGGAAGCGCGACCCGCTGCTCAGAGGGGAGGTCGGGGAGGAGTGCCCGTGCTCCGCGGTCGCCTCGCATTATAAGGTATCGCGGAGGGTCAAAGGCAGCCGCCGACCCACGCAGGAGATAGCGCGGTCGTAGTGCCCGTGCTCCGCGATCGCCTCGCGTAGGTGCTGACACACGCAGAAGATAGCGCGGTCGTTAAGGAGGGAGGGGAATTTGGCAGTGGGCATTGTCTCATCTGCGTGGATATAGTCATCCTTGAGGATGATTATGTCCATGCATGACCGTGGATGACGTTCGGTAGTGGGTGTCCGAGGAACCCCCACTACAAAATGCATAATATGCATTGAATATGCATTGCACATATTGCGACAAATTTCGCAGATACAATGTGTGAGGAAAAGTGATAGGACATATTTTAAAGCAATTTGTTTTGAACCCTTTGAAATTACGGCAACGAAGCTGTCTGAGCTTCCTAGTGCATTTTATTAGTTCAGTTTTCTCAGAGTTATTGAAATAAAAAGATATTTATTATTATAAAGCTCAGTTTTATTTGTAAATTTAGTTGGACAAGTAATTAATACCTAAATGCAATTAATTATACTTGTGGAAATTGCTCATTTTTCATTAATTGCAGTTATATTCCGTTTCCGCTCCATCACACCTGAAACCTCAGATTATGTAATTAATACCTATAACTAAATGGAGGTCTTAAGTGGAAAAATTTCGGAGGCCTTCAAGGGAGGTTAACATTTGAAAGCGACTGACTCTGCTATGTTGTTAACAGAGCATGGTGTAATTGCGTTACTTATTAATGTTTCACTCCTGGGAATGAGTGTTGGAAGCAAAGATTGTTAAAATATTTTTTTTTCCCGAAAACCGTGTTTTCCAATTCAAATAATTACTTTACGGCAAGTGAAGCCCTTAGGGACCCGTGTTAACAATGGTCAGATAATACTGAATAGTTGTGCCACAAGTAGCAAGTCAAGCAGTTTTTTCAATAACTAGACCTGAATATAGCCAGCAGTCTTTTTCACCAATGCAAAGGAAATTCGTTAAAGACTCCCTTTCTACACTATGACATATTTGCAAACATTTAAGCAATTTTCAAATCTGGAAAACCGTATTAATTGCACAAAGTTTTCTCACTGTGGGAAAAATATCATTCCGGAGATTCGCCTTGAATTAATATGGCTCGGTGGCTCACGTACTGACTGGCAAGACGGAGTCCCGCTTTGGATCACGATTTAAATCAGACAAAATCAGATGGATTTATTTTGGCAAACACCCTCACTTACGTGTGCGCAATGTATATTCATTTATCATGCTTGCATTACCCGGCAAAAATCCTCAAAAGATATACGAAGCCTGTACGATGTCATCGTATTTATGAAAATAACTTTACTTCCATTACAGTTACGACCAGGTATTTTCTGAAAGCTTCCATTTACATGCAGTCCCTCATAATAGGGAGCATGATTGAAATTTATTCCTTATATTTAAGTAACGTAACTAAAAATATTTCCTCAGTAACTCAAATATAAAATCCATGTGTGTATAGGTACACGTCAATTGCAAGCATTAATAATTGCTGGTGCTATTGATAAATTCAATGGTATCAGGTGAAACAAGATGGAACTCCTTCATGATGATTCAAAAGGAAAGGTTCTGGTAAGTTTCTACAGATATTTTATTTTGCAAAATTCCTTTTGAACCATTAATAATTGCATTTAAAAGGTGCAAAAACATTTGAAAAAGTTCCAAATCGGCATCTCAGTGGCTTGAAGACTCCGCACGGTATTACCTATCTTATTTGAATTTATTTAAACGCGAATGACAAAATTATACTTGCTCATTGCAAATGGAATAAAAACTATATTTTCGTCAAATTACGAAAATAATCGCGAGCTTCATGTGGAATTTCATGTCATATTGCTGTTAATGATACCATTCCGTGACATCCCTTGGGTTCTCAATGACGCATTTTTCCATGCCACCCAGCGTGATTATTTTTTTAAGAAGAAATGTTACAATAATACAACATTGTATTCTGATAAAATGCATGCACTGTAAGTTGAAGAATACGTACCTACTTCAAATACAGATAGTATGAAAATAGGGCATGTTCCCCATTCCGAATGGCCTCTCCATTTAGCTTTTCCTCTACCAATTGTACGTGATGAAAGCCACCCTTTTTATACCTAATGCACGAAATGTATTTTTGTCCCAGGGTGACGGTGGTATTCCTCTAGTTTGCCCTTATCTGAAGCACCCAGAGCGCTACATACACTCTGGCATCGTGGCTTGGGAAATTGGCTGCCATCAGCAGGGAATCCAAGTCCAGATAGCATGCAAACTTGCGACAAACTTGTCATAGGCTTGCCATTGGCTTGTGACGACAAAGCTTGTCGTGGCAAGTTTGCAGCAAACTTGCCGTGGCAAACTAATTCTAGCTTGGAAGCTATCTGCAAGCTTGAATAAAGCTTGCTAGTTATATGAACACATACTAGCTGTAGACTAATACATCACACCTGCAGAAGACATGCCATATCGCACCTTTTAGCAGATTTGTCATATCATACTTGCTGCAAACTTGTCATATCACACCTGCAGCAGACTTGTCATGGCATACTTGCTGCAAACTTGTCATATCAAACCTGCAGCAGACTTGTCATATCATACCTGCTGCAAACTTGCCATATCACACCTGCTGCAAACAGCACACTATATATGGATATACAAAGAAAAGTATAAACACTCGTCTCTGTCAGATATTTCGATGGCCACAGCGACATTTCTCAACAAGAAGAGTAAACTATAGTGAACAGAGGAGAAGGTGATGAGTGACGGTTAAACAGGGGAGGAGGAATGGAGCGGTGTTTCTCATCAATGCAGATCATGCAGGATAGTAAATATCAATTTTATTCTCCTAAAATATCAATAATTTATCAAATTGTCAATTTTACTTATAATCCATTACAGTAAATAATTACTCTATGGAGATACTATCGAAGAAGATAACGACAGGTTGCCCTCACAGTTTTTGCACTCGTTATTCATCCCCTCAAGTGCCCCAGTATTAGTAATACCATGCCCAGTAGCATCATACGTCAGTCCGACATCGTTTTCATGTCGGCAAAGTCGGCCGACGCATACGACATTGGGCCGACATTGGTTTACAGCATTTCGGGCCAATCTACAGCCGAGTCACGGATATACGTAATAATAATCATTCGAATAATCGTGGCGGTTGCCGCTACATATCGAGCGAACAACCCTCAAGTACACGTACACCCAGTGAATCCTAAATGACGACCAAAAAATGTTAAGGAATTTAAAACATACATTCTGAAAATCAAGACTGTTTTGAAAAATGCGGGCCCGGATCGCAAAGCCGAACAAATGAAGAACATTATCTTTCTGTGTGTTGGCGGGTCTGGCAGGGATGCCGTACAGAATAGAATTTTCCTAGTTAACTGAGTTTCTGGCTCTCACCTGTAACTCAGATGACCATGGATACTAGATATACGTCAAAAAAGTTTTTAGACACTATGCATGAAAGTTTTACTCGTCCATTTTGGCATTTACGTGAGTTGGGATCAGAAGTGCCTGTTACTGATGTGCCCTCCAGAATTTCAACGAGGACAGATTGAAATCACTTCGCCAAACTATAGAAGCGAGGTAAGTTGTTTTTCTTATTTACTTATTTTTATTACGCTGAACACGATAGCCCGTCTCTCCATCGCTCTTTAAGAAATTCGGCCCCTATTTAGATTAAGTTCACCATGTGAGTTGTTGTGTGTTATTCTTTCTCTGTACCAACAGTTACCTTTTATTGTATTTACCGGTGTATTTTCAATAAAAAGCAATAACATAGTGAACTATTTACGATTGGGGTTCGTCTACATCGAGGCCTCTTAAGTTTACTCTCTTTTCCGTTTTTATCGGCTGTTACAACTTGAGAATGTATTTGTAATTTCCAAATGTAACGTTGGCTTCTGCCTTTTTAAGTGGGGTGCACTCGTGATTTCTTTCAGCTTTAGCTTCTTGAATGCATATTGGGTAATATTCTAAAATCCATTTTTACTCGGGAAACACAATTCTCAGTTAACTGGAATAATAAGTTATTAGTCCTATGCCATGTACCTACCTAATTTCATTTTTGGTAAAGGTGAGCTTTCGTCCCGCACGGTCAACATTTTTTTTTGAAAAACCTAGGAAACTTACGATATTGAATGTAACACCTATGAGAAGAGGAAGGTTGCGCATTTGTAAAAATGTGAGAATCATACTCGTGTGACTAGTAGTTTTTGAGATATAGACGTTTGAAAATGACCAATTTTCCGACTTTTTCGTCCGTTTTCGACGCCATATTTGGAGGTTTTCACGAACAACCGGTAGAGGGATAAGACTAATTTCAATTCTATTATATATTCCTATACCCCACCCCCCCAACAAGCTTACGGGCCTATGGAGTGAAACAGGGGTGCTAGGGTGGGACGGTACGTGGGCCCGATTTGGCCATTTTCCAAAGTGAAAAACGCATTTTCGTGAATTAATACAGCGAAAAACACAGTTTTGGCGGGAATGGTAAAGTGGAAATGGGCATTTCTGGGAGTGGAGGAAATTTCAAAATGCTGATTTGTACTGCATTTCCGTGTTTAGTCAAACCGAAAAACGAATTTCCCTTCCATTCCTTTGCCCTGAACCCACCCCTCCAATATACTTGGGGGCGTATTATTTTAAGAATAGAATCCCTCTCGCTCATTGGTGATTATTGGTGGGCATTGGTAGAAGGCTAAAATGTTATTCTGCGTATTATTTTATGAATAGAATCCCTCACGCTTATTGGTGATTTTCGGTGCGCATAGATAGAAGGCTAAAATGTTATTCTGCGTATTATTTTAAGAAAAGAATCCCTCTCGTTCATTGGTGATTATTCGTGGGCATTAGTAGAAGGCTAAAATGTGATTCTGCGTATTATTTAAAGAATAGAATCCCTCACACTTATTGGTAAAAATTCGTGGGCATTGGTAGAAGGCTAAAATGTTATTCTGCGTAAGGTTTCTGGTATAAAATTCGTCAGATGACAAGGTTATTACAAGTGGGCTTTTGTTAGAGGCTAAGTAAATAGTATTGTTGACGGAGTTCTCTCAGGTAGTGTGGAAGGGGGAAATTAACTGTCAATAATTGGAAGTTGATTGTTGAAAAGTCAACCGGTATTCATTCGCCAACGAGAGTTGAGAAGCTTGTTGGCGTTAATCATTTTCTTGCATGTGTGGTGTACGGTCGCCATGAGTTGTCAATCGTGTACGCACACACCAATGTCTGCGATCCAGACTTTCGTTTCGGCTGAGTCAGGCTCGCTGCGGGAACGCGCAATCTTCCCTTTAAAGTGATACGTGAAATGTTATTAGTGCAGTGGAATGAATGCCAGTGAAAAGGAAGTGTAAATCCTTCATTTGAAGTGAAATGTGCAATGTTTACTGCGGTGGAATGAATGGAATTGCATTGTAGTAAATGGCTGTTGCGGTGCGAGTTTGAGTGGAAGGCGGGAAGAAATAGTGTAGGAGAGGTGTGCGTGTGCATATGCTAGAGAACGAACTGCTCGATCGCTGCGCCACGTACAGTGGATAAGAGGAAACGGCATTTTTTCACAAGATGGCGGAGAGGAAAAAACGCACTTCTCAGGTTTGAAAGTTTCCCATTCCTCAAGTAGTTGATGCATTGTTGTGTTGAAATTTGGTTCGGATATCTCTATTGTAAGTGGGTGAAATTTGCGAAAACGCTGGCGGGACGAAAGCTCACCTTTACCTCATTTTTTTCTGAGGTAAACAACTTATCAAAAGTTTTGAGAAGTGTTCCTTGCAGTTGGTACCTGAAAATAACATTTTGCTTGTTTGGTTCACATAACCTGTGATGAACTATAAGGGCTACTTACAGTTAGTGCATAGTGGTGTAGTGAGAATCATTGCTTAAGAATATGTGTTGATCAGAAAGTGTTTTATATAAGCTAACTTATATGCTCTGTTGATTTGGATATTGTATTCCAATACAAAATCTATTTGAGTGTTGTATACTAAAATAAATTATTTAAAATTATTTCTTATATTACACAGTGCTTATAACTTGTATTTCTAGCTGGGATCCGGCAGCATGTCCTACTCCAAAAGAAGTTGAAGTGAATATCGAAGTGCGTGTAAGTTTGGCACAGGCCCATGACCGTGAGGGAGGAAGATCTCTGCAGCAAAATGTGTGTGATGTAAGGACAATAGAGGGAATAAGAGAAGTAAACGTTTGGAGATTTGGTTTATTAACTCTCTCATTAATAGTCTCAATTTAGGTGCAGTCCAATCAAAAAATGTGCAAGATTCTTATTTTTTCATTGTACACAAATAATAATCACTCAGGGCTTCGCCTAGTGCCTTTCTGCACAGTGTTTATTTGCTATTCAGTCCAAAACATCTTCATAAGAATGTATGTAATGAATTAATAACTTTTTTACTTTAATAAAAGTTATATTATTACTGTACCTTAGCATTTTAATTACATATATTTTATTCCTGTGATATTTTTTTTCTAAAGACCGCTTTACACGATGAAAGATTTTGTACAAACGAATGTACGTGAGATTGTACGTTTGTCTCAACGAAATTAGAACAGGTTCTATTTCCCGTGCAGGCATTGAGACATTCGCACAAGCGTTCATACAATTTCCCGCTTTACACGATACATTTTGCCTCATACAAGAGTTCACGGAAGAGTTTGTACAAACAAATGTACCGTGTAAAACGGCCTTAACACTAGGTTAGAGGATAAAGTGAACTTGTAATAATACAGTTCTTTTTATGAGAGGTTTCACCGTAGGATTAGGAATTTCTAGTATAACTAGCTTGTTTGAATGATTTGACTGCTGCATTGGGTCTTGCAGAACAAGCTTCTCTGATAATTAGCTGAAGAATGAACAAATTTACAATGAGTTCCTTATTATTGTTCATGTTTAATCACCTGCTTTAAGTTACAGTGAGGATTTTATACCATTATTTACAATTGGTTAACTTTTATCCATGTAATTCAATTCTCTCTGAATTATGTTCTCAATAGTATTACAATAATTATTTAAGCGTAATTCCTTATATTTTGTCACGATTCTAGTATTCATTGGTGCACTGAATTCGATCTCATGTGATAGAATAATTTCAGAAAATATATTAGAGTGTTTTGGCATGTGGATTTAATATAATTTTCATATGCTGCATCTAGGTTGATTTTATGCCGGGCCTATGTCAGCTTGATGTTGGACCTGTGTCGGCTTGTGTTGGGCCTATGTCGGGCCTGTATAGGCTTGTAGGCCTGATGTCGGGCCTACTTCGGATGGTAATGTCAGCTGTAGCCCGGCTAAACGTTATTATTACGATGTCGGGTGACATCAGCTGCCGATGTCAGGTCGACCTACAGCCGACATATGCCTATGTCGGCCCGACATTGGAATGCTACCTGGGCGGTATCATAGATATGATTTCATTCTCTCATAACGGTATGTAAGACATGTATGTAGGCAGAGAAATTCTTGCTCGTGATGCTAGAAACTATTATAGAAAAAATAATCCTGCGGAGAATTTTTCAGTTTTGGTTCTTGTAAATTGAGGTTATTCTCCGTCATTAATAAAGTAGGAGACAATTTAAGCCTGTGTTTACCTAAGCAAGTGTCACTACAGAAATGGTAAGTGTGAAACTAGCTCTTTCTGCACATGATGAGACCTGTTTGCAGCAGGTGTAATATGGCAAGTATGAGTAGTGCATGATATGACTCGGCAGGTATGACACGACAAGTTTGCAGCAGGTTTGACATGACAAGTTTGTAGCAGGTTTGACACGACAAGTTTGCAGCAAGTTTAACATGCTACTAGGTGTCTACACCAATGTAGCCCAATTCAGGGACTGGATCGATAAGATGATGAAGGAACACAACTTTGATACATCCTATTATACCCTCGGAGCCCCTTGAAGATTTTAAACATCTTCATATAGGCACAAGTGCAGAATGTATAGTTTCCTCAGTATTATTTGAGCACCTATATTCAATTAAATACAAGTTTTAAACGATTTTCTTAAATATTATCACGTTAATCGAATTTTTAAAAAAATTTTGAGACATGCTTCTATGCCAATTTCTGCAATGTATATGTAAATATGCCCACTTAAGCAAAAGTATTTTTTTAAACAATTCTCCGAAATATTTTTTACATCATAAGCTCCTTTTAAATGTGTTACCTTTTAAGGGAACCTTGTAGTAATTTTATCGACGGTTGCACCGCTGGTATTTAGGCGGAAATAAATATTTTGCTCATGTCTTCATGCATGAATAGGTTTCTTTTTTAATTTGGTTTTTTTCCTTTTAACTTGCAATGTACATTCGGTGTCTAGGAAATGTTATCCATTTTGTCTTAGAAACTTTTTCTAGGGTTTTCTTTCTATTTCTACTACTAGACTACTATTTCTAGGGTTTCTTTTACATACTGTTGAATTGGAATAAGTGGTGAACATATGTTTTCCTATTCGAACGTACCATTTCGAAAATAATTGATGCTCGAACCTGTAAACATTTTGTCCAGGGATTAAAATTTATTTTTAAATATAATTTTTTGAATTTTATTATTTTCCAAGGGTGCTGGTGAATAAATATTCTCGTATGAGTAACAACTAAATCAAATTTTCGACAAACCTATACCGTGTGCTATCATTTGACCTTGGATCTATCTTTCAACCACTCTTTGGTTGTTCAATCCTAGGAGTGGTGGACTGCATCTCTACATCCCTATGAATTTATTCCTTTGCCTTTCTCTTGGGATATTCTCTTCTATTATATTCCTGAAAACGTAATCGTGCCTTAGTATCTATCTAATCAATCTGGTTCTTTTTTTGTGTATAGTGTTCCATATGGTCCTATCCTCTACTAGATTCAGCATTATACTTTTTTCTTAAACCATCTGTCCATTTGATCTTCAGCATCTTCCTCAAACACCAGGTTTCGAAAGCTCCTAATCTCTTCTTGTCAGCTTTTCCAATGGTCCAAGTTCTAGATCCACTGTGCCAATTCTAGCTTTATAACTAGTATACTTAAGTCTTTAGTAAAAGTTTCATCTAAATCTACATCTACGGAGTACCCTGCAAGCCACGTGTGGCACGGGGTAATTCCACACCAGGCATGCTGCACTCGTCCCAGCACAAATTGGGACCTCGCACGTTCCCCCTGCCGCTAAGCACAGGCCATAAAAGGCAGCCAGGAGAACAGTGCGCAGTCAAACTAGAAACTGGGAGAGTGCTGCGTAAATGATCATGCAAACATGCATTACAATTCTAAAGACACATCTAGCAATTAATATTACTAATACTGTTAATTTATGAATGCTACGAGATACTACTAGAAGCAGAGAACAAAATAAAACAATGCCGGACAAATCAAGTGGTGTGAAGTGTTAGTAATGATACTATGTTATGAAACACAAGTGAAAATTCTACTATACCAATTGAGGGTGGGCTTTCGTATGATTGATCTATCGCAACTATTATGATCCCTTATTTTACGTGGAGAAAATGAAATTTTAAATCTATCGGTTCTGCAGTCAATTTCCTTTATATTATTCCTGTGATCGCTTCAACCGCAGTACAGCTCTCGCAAAAGATTATGGCATTGGGATGCGCGGCGTTTGTGTTGTCCGTGTCATACAAATTCCATTTTTTGAAATGCACTCATGCATGGCACAAATGCCATGTTTTCGCTCACCCCTAAGTCCCTTTCCGCCAAACATTACCACTCCCCGACGTTTTCTTCTGGGCATCCAAACGCCATAAGCTTTCGCGAGTGCTGTACGTTGGCTCTAGCAATATGTGTTGAACGTCCGGCAAAGTATTTTCTTCTTCGACGTTGCGCAAAAGATTTAACCTGTTAGGCATTACACTCCTTCAGGTATAATTTAGAGAAGAAGTGCACCAACCCTATAATATATTTTCAGATGGGGTGCCAGTGAAACCGTAGTTCAAATTTCAATTTTCAATTCCTCTGCTTTAAACACCTCACTGAATTTGGTTACCTGCTGCCTGTCTGTCAGCAAATTGAACAACCGACAGGCTGTGGAGCGGCACATACTGAATCTCATCAGCTAACCATTTAGAGAAAAATGCATTGTGTGAGTTAGACTAAGTGGGTACTTTTTTCCTAGTTTCAGTTGCATTGTATACTATGCCAAAGAGAGTGAAATTTGCCATGAAAATATCATATGACTTGACCAGGATTTGAACCCAGATCTCCCTATTGCCGGTCAGGTGTGTTAGCCAGGTACACAACCAAGCCATCTTGATTCAAGACAAATTTCAGCGGGGGTTTAAACGAACAAATTGTTCTTGTCCCCAGTCCACATTGTAGCAAAGGAGACTTTGTTGTGCATGATATGCCATGGTCGCAGAGAGTAAACACAACATTGTTGCTCAACACACCTAACCGGCAATGGAGAGATCCGGGTTCGAATCCCGTTCAAGTGAAATGATTTTTTCATAGAAAATTTCACTCTCTTTGGTGTGTATGTTTACACCCGTGCGTGTGACTGCGTACCACATCATTTTTGCAGTCACAATGATTGGAAAGTTGTCAATTGTATCTACAATTTTAAGTGCCACTTGTGTATCTTCTTTAGCTGTAGACATTACATTTTACAGTGGAACAGAGAATGTATTTCACAAATCATCCAGTTGACCCCTGCACTGCAAGTAAATTCCAGGTCGGGTGTACTAAGCCAGTTTTATTTATTATAATCCTTTTTATTTTATTTATTTTATTATATTTTTTGTTATTAGCCAGTTTGTTTTGTATAGTTTATAGTGCCATGGTAATACTTATAATTTTTAATATCCAATCCATCATTTTACTCTGCTGATATATTGAATTTTTTCAAAGGTTTACATTTGGTAGTTGAATTTGGATTAATAATGCATGTACCATTTCCCATCACATGATATTCATCCATCCCCTCTCCGGTGTACCAGTGAAGGAAAGCCTTCCTCCTGAACACAGCTGTAAATTGTTTAGATATTCTCTTGAACAGTTCTGCAGTTCAGAACATGTTTACTGCAAGCTTGCGATGGTCAGCATTAAGTTGTCCAGGAAATCTGAAACACGTAGTAACCCCAGACATTGTTGCAGACACAAGATGATTGAGTTCTCCATACGTTGGAGTGGTCAGCTTCAGAGTTCGGAAGCAGATGTCATAAAGACCTTCATTATCAATGCAATCTGTGTTTTCAATGAGCTGGTGTACAGATAAGGTGGCATTGTAAGGTTCTACTACAGCATCTGACTCCTGCAATAATATGATGATCAGTGTTCAATCCTAAAGATGAAGGAACTATTTTAAGGTTAGCCATTATTACTTCAAGTAAGAGTAAATTTACCTTTGGTGAAGGGACAACGCTGAAGGTGTTCATGATCCTCTCTGGGTACTCTTCCCTTATTTTGGAGATAAGTAGAGTTCCCATGCCAGATCCTGTCCCCCCTCCAAGTGAGTGTGTCAACTGAAATCCTTGGAGGAAGTCACAGTTCTCAACTTCCTTCCTCAGGATATCCAGCACTGAATCCACCAACTCCGCTCCTTCTGTGTAGTGTCCTTTGGCCCAGTTATTTCCAGCCCCACTCTGACCAAACACAGAATTATCTTGGTCTGGCCCAAATGGCCCTGCCCTTACTGAGTCCATAGTTCCTGGCTCTAAATCAATAAGTATTGCTCTTGGAACATATTTTTCTCCTGAAAATAAGAAGTTGCATTTATTATCTTATTGTACTAGCCAAACAGTTCTCAAGAGTACACTTTTGATAACTACTTCATATTCCACCGTAATACAACAATATACTCAATATTTATTTGCAAGCAGGAATACTTGGAAGCTTAGTTAATATCATAGATATTAAAAATGTTTAAATAATATATTAATTTCTTAGCCTATTCACTGCTAACTGAACTGTAGTACGCAACAGTACTTGGCATTTAAATACCCCAGTGCGCATAATTTTTTCGGTATTCAAACTCGTTTGCATGTAAAATGCACATATATGCATACGTAGCATTGATTTCAATGCTCCACCCAAAGGCGTACATGCATGTGTAGTGTAAGTATCTGATCATTATAGGAGCGTTTGACATGTGGATCATCATTACTTTTACAGAAAAATTACCAATTTTTAAAGGAGGCATGGCATCTGTTGTATTTCATCATTTACCCATTGTCTTTTGAGCACTGTGCAATCTGTCTTGAGCTCTGGTAAGGGACTCTCCATAATCCACGTAGACAAAAATAGGCCACTTATTTACCCCCCCACCTCCCATCGTGGGCACTCGTAGACTTCATCCGGACCCCCCACCCCCCATCGGCTCTCCCATTTGTCCACGAAGGCTTTTCTTTTTTTTGTGGAAAAAGCTGTGAAATGGGTTATTAATTAATTGTCATGGACTATCTGCAATTTAAGGCTGATTTTAAGGAAACCGGCCACCGATACAACATCCTTGCAACCTTTCACAACACTGATTGTGCCGTGGTAATGTCACTCTCGCCACGTCATATCGACTATTGTCTTCGTAGACATCCCTCCAACCACCCCACCCCCCAATGTGGACCTTCGTTGACAAATCTTGTACCCCCCCTCCCCTTTTTGGTGTCTACGTGGATTATGGATAGCCCCTAAATGAATTTCATTTGTATTTCATTTATTCTGCTAGTTAAATCTTTCTGCGTATCTTGTAAGCGTATGGGGGCAAATCCATTTCAAATAATCAAAATTTACCGAGATCTACTTGTTAGGTGGACAGATTAAATAGAAACGGGTACTAAAAGTATTTTTGCTAAACGTGTTTCGACGGCTAAGGTCATTTCGCACATACTGCCTGCCACGTGCAGACAAGGGCAACAGAACTCGGACGAATCAGTGGATCACCCATCCAGATTCGATCCGAGCCCAATGACGCTTAACTTCGATGTCTAATCGGGAATTCTCCCACTTCCCCGCTTACCCATCATCCTTCCCTCAATCATGGCTTTTAGCATCCCCTCGCTCCTCGTTACCTATTCTAAGGAAATCATAGAATGTTGAAATAAGGAAACGCACAGATTATACACAAGTTTGTTATATGCATTTATGCATTGATTAAAGGCTAGTAGTGTCGAGCAAAGAAAATATCCAGAATGCAGATAACCCACGCACAAGTATTTCAAAACAACGAAATGATTCGCGCTTCTTGTGTTACATACAACGGAATGTTATACATTAAGCTCAGATTTTACAAAAAGATAAAAGCGTAGATCTCTACTTTCGATGTTCATAGCAAGTAAATTTTAAAGAAAATTTTAAACTAAGCTGTTATTCTGTCCCGGATGTCTTTTGAAATTCAAAATGATGTATCAAGGTAAATTTTAAAACAATCCTCTGATTTGGATGGCTATTCGGAGATACGGGGATTTTAGCAGAATGAAATTTCGCTGGCGAGACGTAAGCTCACCTTTGCCACTTCAGGAATGAATGAAATGCACTTTAACAAATTATAACCCTTAACAAGGTTACTTGGAGCTTAATTGAGCTTTGAAAACCTAATTCCGACAGAAGATACAAAGACTATCTCATATTGTAAAAAATTGGATTTACTTTTCTTCTGTGCATAACCAAATATATGAAAGCAAGAAAGTTTGTCTTACCTCTCCCTTTGTTGTAAGACACATTAATTCGTTCCAGGTGTAGATCTGAGTCGCCGTGGTAAGCTCCAGTCAGATCAATTCCATGCTCATCGATGTGTCCGGTGACTGGCCGGGGCGGGGACTGCGTAGGTGTCGTGGGCGACGGCGGAGGTTGGAGGTCGGGGGGGCTATACTTCTCCTCCTCTTCATTCGTTTTACGGGCACAACCTGCAACGCAAGAGAAATGTTTAACTCCTCGCCCACACTGACGATCACATTTTATTCGAGCCTAGAGTGAAAAAAACAAAGCTATAATAATCACTGCACGCGTTCCTGACATCACTCCGGGAGCACTGTGTGGTCAACATATCCATCCATCCGTATGTATCCATTTAAGGACTAGGGTTTGGAATGAGAGCCACTTGGAACGCAAATGTTTTAATTACTATAATAGCAGATGGTTATTTAGTGTTGGTCAAATTAAATTAAATTTTTCAACATTATTGATTCGCCAAATTTATTAGCATCCTCAGGGCTACACAATTGACCAAAGATACACATTAATAGCATGGAACCGTCTACCAGTCGTTCTGCAGTAGCCAAAAAAAAAGAAAAATTAGATTTTCTTCGACCAACACCCAAAAATCATATACTTTCATAAAAAAGCCAAGAAAGGTCCCTAATTGAGTTTTAATTAATGTTTTTATCGTTAGCGCGAAGATTTCGATCAGTAGGCTTCTGAATGTCTTCCAGTTTCTCCACTGCGTTCGTTGGCTTGATTCAAGATCTGACATCCAGTCAGCGTCTTTAGGTCTATGGTGAGGGACAGTGGTTTTTTAGCCGCCTTTTATAAGTCCGTTTTGACGCTGTTCAGTGATTAGCCGTTTTTGTTTAGATCACTTTTCCAGGTGCTGAGTAAAAAGCAGCCGTGGTCTCCGTTGATTTTTTGTGGTGTCTTGTAACATCTTGTACAAAATCCCACGTAACATGTAGTACGAAGGAGAATGTATACCCGGTGACATGTTCATACGGGAAAGTATACATCCTGGAGACCTGCAGATCATTAAAAAGTCCGCCTACAGGAACACGACAGAGGCACAAGGAAGTATTAAGCTATTCCAACAGTCGGCTATCGTGGAATATGCGTGACACGTGATCAAGACACACGAAATTTACTTCGAAGTAATTTCCAAAGAGAGAACCGTCACTCCGCTGGATTAGTAAGGTAAGCCATAGAAAGTTTCAAGACACCACAAAATATCAACTGAGAAGACGGCAATTTTTGACTCAGCACCTGGAAAAGAGCTCTAAACAAAACGGCCAATAATAGAGCAGCATCAACACGGTCTGGCATATAGAAGGTGACCAAAAAACCTATCTCTCACCTTTGACCTGAGGATGCTCTCTGGAATGCCAGCGAAACTCTTGTCAAGAAAGCCAGCACACGCAGTGGTACACCCGAATGCCATGCGGGCGCGATATATTGTTATAATCAAGAACTGAGAGCCCTTGGTTATTATCATTAGAGAGATACAAGTTTGAACGTCAGCAGCTCGAGATACATTAGGACTATTACGGAAGTGCTGTCATCTGCTCATTAATCTCTTATTGACCTGCTCCCGATCTCTCAAATATTCTAATTATTTTTCCGTACCACCACAGCTCACATTCTTCTTAGAGGTATACGCGTTTAGTTTGACTCGTGGGGATATTTAAGACATACGGTTCTTTCGATTAAGCTAAGTAAAAACTTTCTTATTTATTCTTGATTTTCGCAAGAAGTGACTTCAAACTCTAAGCTTCTACTAAAAATCTTCCCCTTACATTACATTTGCTTTAAAGTGAGCCTTGGTAACTGTATAACTTTTGCATGATGTATCAAAATCTTTTAGTAATAATAATAGTTATGGTAATAATCGATTAATTTTCTTTAAAGCTCATCTTAAGTTTCTTAGGAAATGAGGAGGTACTTACAACAAAGTCCACCCATCTTTTTTCGAAGAAATTCTCAAAGCGTTTGAGGAAGCGTCTTGCAACTATCCACATTCGGCAATGAACTAACTAGTAACCCTAGCAACGAATGCGAAAATGCCCTTTTCTGCTATCGGCATTGTTGTCCTTCGATATTAGTTCTACATACAAAATACGTTATTATTCAATATCTCTGTGTAAATAAAAGTATTCATTTATACAGAGGATATTAATACATGTTTAAAAGTCAAAATCCGCTTCATAATCAGTTAATCAGTAACATTAATGCACTAATCTAAATATGCACTTCTTCGGTTAAGCAGCGGTTTTTCAGATCGACACTTCGCTTTGAAAGCATATGTTATGATTGTATATCTATTTATAAATAAAAGTATCTGTCCATGAGGAGGATGGAGATCTAAGGTCTAAAATAAAAAATCTGATTTATTGTCAGTTAAGCAGTAGCTTTAAATCACCAATATATATTTGCTCTTGTTCGGTAGCGCAGGGGTTTTCAGATCGTTACCTCGCTTTGAAAAAATTTGTTATTATCCAATATCTCTGTGTTAATAAAAGTATCAAATCAAATTGGCTAAGGTAGTAAAACCCAAGAGAAAATCCAAGGTCTTCAAATGTAGCGGGAGTTGAGCGTGAGGCCAACAACCTCACCTCGGAAAAAAACATAACGCTACGGAAACTGCACAAAAGTCTCGGATGCTGGATGGAAAATAAGGATTACGACAATGGCAACCGAATAGAAACATGAATAAGAATATCATATTTGCAACTTGGAATGTTAGGACGATGATAAAGCCTGGGAGAATGAAAAAAATTGCCAAGGAATTAAATTAATTTAGAATTGATGTGGTTGCACTCCAGGAAGTATGGGGGTAAGGACAGGGGCGTATACACAAGCCTGATTTTAGACTCCTCTACAGTGGGCCTGAGAGAAAGACAGGTCAGCATGGAACTGGAATAATAATGAATGCCAAAATGCGGAAAAGCTTGTTGAACTTTGAACCCATCAATGCAAGACTTTGCTAGGTAAGATTTAAAGGTAGATTTAGAAATATTACTCTTATATCAGCCCATGCTCCATCGGAAGACAATGATGAACTTGAGAAAGACGAATTCTATGATGAATTGCAGATACTTCTGTCAAGGATATAAAATCATGATATGCTTATATTTGCTGTGGATTTTAATGCGCAAGTAGGGCAGGATTCTGCCAGCTCCAAAAACTCGGGACGCTACTCACTCCACAGACTAGCAATGAGAATGGTGTTCTCCTAGAACAGTTTGCCTCAGGAAATAACTTAGTAATTAAGAGTACCTGTTTCCCGCACAAAATAATCTATCTGGGCACATGGACAGCCCTGGGCTCTGGAATTGTCATACAGATAGACCATGTTTTGACAAAAGGCAGACATGCATCATCAATCATAGATGTCCACAGCTGCAGAGGGCCAAATTGCGACTCTGATCACTTTCTAGTTAAAGTCACAGTGAGGGAAAGGGTAGTCGCTCTAAAAAGGGCAGAAACCCCGAAAAGAAAAAAGATGAGGCTAGATTTATTGAAAGACAAAGAAGGAATAACCCAGTTTCAAAATGAAATTAAGAGAAACTTGGCCAAGGGCAAAGAGTCTGTAGATGTGGAGGATGAGTGAAGTGAAATCGAGCAAGCTATTAAGGAGTCTGCAGACAAGGTGCTAGGAGAGAAAAGTAATACAAGGAGCAAAGATTGGTTTGATGAGGAATGTAAGATGGCTTTGGAGGAGAAAAATACTGCTTGGAAAAGGATGAATCAAAAAAGAACTAGAAAATTTTAAATTGAGTACAAGGAGCTAAGAAAGAAGGCTGAAAAGATTATGAAAAAGAAACAAATGCTAAAAAGAAATATTGAAAAAAAAGGAGCTGTATGAACAAAATGAAGTAAGGCAATGTTACATAGCGGTAAATAAACTGAAAACTGAATACGTCCGCAGACTTTGGAGTATGTAAAGATAAGGCTGGAAATATTATTAATGAAGAGCAGAAAATGATTGAGAGATGAGCTGAGCATTTCCAGGAACTCCTCAGCAAGGATGAGGGGACTGAGAATTATGATCTACAGGGACAAGAAGCAATAAATGAGGATAACGAGGAAATGCTCTTACGAACAAAATGACTTACGAACCCTCTTGAGAGGAGGAGGAGGAAACCCTCAGGAAAATGAAGAATAACCGCTCCCATGGAGAAGACAGCATTGTAGCTGAGCTAGCCTAGAAATTAAAGCCTAAAACCATAAGAATGTAACGGCAAGATTATTCCACTCGCGGCAAGCGGTTACAGTAAATTATTTATTGAATATGACGGTTCGGTGGTGAGGTTTTGTAAGTTTCTTATTCCCTAGTGTGTTTGTTCCATGCACTTTGTTGAGTTTTTGAAAATCCTCTGTAAGGTACTTCGGTGTATTTGTGTTAAGGAGTTGATAGAGTAGAGGTAGTGTATGAAACAGACGTCGGGAACAAGGTTTTAATCAGGAGAGATTATTTATGAAACAAGTAGTGTGATCAGATATTTGCAGATTGAATATGAATCTAATGCAGGCGTTGAAAGACTGTTGAAGTTTTACTGACAGTTCCTGAAATATATCTTGAAAAGCCACATCAGCGTAGTCAAAGTGGGGTAATATTAATGCGGAAATTAGTTGTTTCTTAAGGGAGGCAGGAATGACGTGTCTGAGAAGAGGGAATAATGACTTTTTACTGCTTTGTATATCTTAGTTACATGAGTTAACCAGGACAAACATTCATCCATAATTACTCCTAGGTTTTAAACTGCTTCACCGTAAGGTATTGTGTCATTAGCAATACGCAATGGGGGTAATTGATTATTTTTAATTGTTTTCAGTATTCTCGGATATCCTAGAGTGATAGCTGTTCCATGGAAAGCAGTTTGCGCTGTGACCGATGACGTATTGTGGTCGACATTATCGACAGCCGGAGTTGTGAATAGGCCTTCTTTGATTTTTGGGGGACACTAGACCACATCATCCCGATGGTAAGTCGCGCACACCTCATTAGATCTTTCAGTAATGATAGACTGCAGTCGGTGATAGGAAATGCCCATACCTAGCCGATACATGCTGTGGATAAGTCCCTTCTTTAGAGTATCTGCATAAAGTTTCGTTGCTAGGTAAACAGGGGTAGCAGTCTCTTGGCTTCTGTTGTGTCACTTTGCCTCGCCCCTCTTGGTACTCTTTACTGAATAGTAAAATATGAGCTCTGCTATACGCTTTGCCTCATCGGGATCGGGCAGACTTTGATGCCGAGGAAGGGCCGTTGATAATCATTCTCAGCAAAGCTACGAGAGACGAAGGTACACCGCCGTTGCAGCTACCGTCTTCAGCATTCCCGCCGAACATGTCAGATCTCACTATCTTTGCCGCTTCACCCAAAGTGGCACCCGAGCTCTTTCATAGCACCTGCCTGTAGCTTCGCAAGATCTGCCATGCTGAAGACTGCATTATCTCCGGCCGTTTCACGAGTTTCATTGATCTAAGCCACTATACCCGCGAAAGTGATACTGCGAATCTAGCGCCGTGAGTTGTTAGCACTTGAGTCATTCTTTTCACTGGCTCTTCTCCAGTTTTTGTACTATGTGAGACATTTATTGTGCCTCTAATGATATTAGGTAACAGCGTTCAGAAAATTTTGCTAAAACCTTCGAATCTTTGAGTGCAAGGGCTCAGTCAGTAATAAGAGGTAGGTTCCGTGTTTGTACTTGGTAGAGTGGCATCTTCGAGATTTGACTGGTGACGCATGAGAAGGACCTGCCTCTTGTCTCGTCTTGTTAGCTCTCTCATGAGCTCTCTGAAGCTTTGTGCCGTTGCACTTTAAGTAACATGATTTGTGCCACGATGACTTGTTTTCAATAAAAGTTTTCTTTAAACCTGCGTCGCTGTTCAGGGAAGGTATGTCCAGATCTAAAGGAAGTTCTCCTATCTCGTAGAGAGCAAGTAGATTTTTCGCTAGTGAATCTTAACCTTCATCTATTGTGGATTGTGTATTTTTTGTAGGATTAATCAGCCTTTCATTTGTGTTGATTTGACACAGCATGCAGCGTTCCCACTCGATGCCTGACATGATACATCTATGCAAATAACACCCAACCCCCTTCAAACTTAAAGTATCCTCCACCTTAAACTAAAGGAAAAAAGAAGGCATGATTCGTAACTGTCACCATCAACAACTAATACCATGCAAACGCCACACTGAAAACCTCTGTGAATGAGGAAGAATAATGATCGTTATTACTTACATGTACGAAGTAGAGCTTAACAACACATACACAGCACTATAGCGGAATATCCATACAGACACCTAACCTATAAACGCACACTACTGCACACGCTGAACTTACAGCTTATTATCCGTCAACACCACTTTTCTCACTCAAAACACGACTGGAAACTATGTGACTTGCAACGGCGCTATTACAGCGCAAGCGTCCGGCAAGCCATGAGCGTACGACATGGGCGCCAGGTCCTCTGAATATTGGTACTATGTCTTAAGTATATATAAAATGTATACTTTGAGCGACAGAACGCTTAATTTGTGCATTCATATTCGTCATACGCGCGACAGATATACGCGGAAACCATCCTTTCTGCGTGCAAATCATGCAACATAGTCGTGTATGACCAAAAAAACAGTACTTCATCGGTGATATATTCAACCCGCAATACACAGACCCTGCACGATTGCTGGCAGTGGCTACACATCTTAAATGGTCCTATGTGGTCCCAGGAACACGTGTGCAAAGTGGCATTCTTTAATTTGTCCCACGCTATATAGCAATTTTCCGTCAATACTGAATACATTCAAAAGACAGCAAGAATGTCGAAAGTTAATGAGATATCTGCCTCTAGAGGTGACTTGACAACATGGACAGTACAATACATCTACAAAACACCTTGCTACCCACTTCAACGGTGCGTGGCAGGAGGTGAATAGTCACCAGCATTCATTACACTAACCCTATAAAAGTTGGTGTAACTACGGCTATTGATGCATAAGCATAAATTGCTAATGCTTGTCAAGAGGGGAAGCTGTACAAGAATGCACTACCCTATAGTTAAGCTACCAATGTTAGAAGGACGATAGTATTTATGTATTTTGCAACTTCATAAATGAACAGAGATACAAGAATGATACTGAAAGCATGCACGGCACGCTGTGAGTGCTAGTTGGCAGGTAAGCATACAGGTATTAGAGAGTTAATCATTGATCTACACTACCTATTGATAAAACACTTGAAAAGTCTCACTGGTAGTAGTCATGGTTTCTTCTCTTTCGCGGAAAAAACGAATTTTAAAATCTGTCCGTTCTGCTTTCTAGTTGTACATGTACCTTTCCGATATTCGCTGCACGCGTTCTAACTCGGCCTAAGGCGTTATGGTACGGACGGCTGAGAGTAGTTCTAGGCGACTGCCTACGGCGTTCTTTGCACTCTGTCCGTGTTTACATATAATTCAATTATGGGATAACTATTAAAGATAGAGACTTCCAATTTTCTTTATTTTATTCAGAAGATGTCATTTCATATGAATATTGTAAAACAATAATTTATTCTTCTTGGTTAGTGAGAAAACTTAGCTGAACTTTGGCTAAGAAAAAATTACTTCAAAGCTAGAAATTAGAAAATCGGAAAAGATGAAACTCTAGCAGAATATTTCTTTTACAAGTTGCTATGAACGCGTAGATCATTATTTGTTTCCGAGGCCGTAATCACTCAAAAGATGAATCCCTTAAAATCTTATATTTTTTGACGACTACGTCGCTGAACTGTTATGAGTTTCGTTCCCTCCAGCGGTACTCCTCCCACTGTCTCTGCGGCAACGTGGCGGTTGGTGGAGAGGGTGAGTGCATTTGTCGTGCGTTCAAGGGTGCCTTAACGTTTTCTACTCCCTTTGTTCCTCCAGTCGTACTTATAGCATTTATGAGGAAGCGTAAGGAGGGTTTAGTCGTATTGAGAGCTAGCTATCTACGCCTGTAGCACGTCGCGTTGTCTTAATGAGGGCATACTTTTTAGCAGTGCCGGCTGGTGCAGAAGATCAGCAATGTGCTGCCCCCCCCCACTCCGCTCGCCCCTCCACTGCCCCCCTTCTCCCTCCCCCCCTCCTCACTCCCGCCCCAAAATGAAATGTGTGGAAATGTAAAATTTACTCATTCAGTGACGAAAAATGAAGTCCAAACGACGCTCCTTGCCACAGAATTTGTCAATCACCCTGGCATTGAACCCTTGCGTGGTGGAGATCATCTTCTTCACAATGGAGAGAATTGCCAGTGCACTTAGCCTTCTGTGACATGGTGTTCCGAGTATGGTCTTAATCCGTTTTAGCGAAGAGAAACACGATGTTGCCATTGGTGTTGTTATTAATATTCTCAGAAGCATCGTTATTTTGCAGAAGGCGCCTTGCAGATTGTCGTTAATTTTGAACTGCGGTAGTGGCACTGCTCCTGCTATATTCTTAAAATCTGGCCTACAATGTAAAACCGATAGTTCCGTTTTGAGTCTCTTTTTTCCAGAATGTTGTAGGCCCTGAGTGTTATATCTAATTATTTATCTGGAAAATGTTTCGAATATAGTACGAAATTTGTGAAATTTAAAAGTTTCGCAGCTTCTAAATGATCCAAGGAATGGAAACGATCTCGTGCTTCTCGCGCAATTTTGTCACATACTTCTTTGGCATCAATAGGTACGTCGACATGATACCTTTTTGCGTTTGTTTTCTGCTCCGCTTAATTCTTGAGGATTAACGCCAATATTTTCTGTCAAGTCCCTTTTTCTCTTGACTTCATGAATGAAATTTAAAACAGCAGATTTAACTTCCACAGCATCAGCTGTTCTTGATTGTAGCTGACTGTAGAAGATATCCACACGTGGCATTAATTTATGGAAAAAATCGAGCCAGAAGATGAATCCCTCGTCTTCTAAAGTCCGTTTGCTTCAAGGCAAGATTCATTGGACGTGGTTTTCTCTAAGTTTAGCAAGCAATCAAATAATGAATCCCTATATTCATTTACGGTGTTAACAGTGCGTGACTTGAAATTCCACCTGGTTGTTGATCCTCTAGGAATTCTCCGAGATGCTACAGCATGTAATGCAGACATTCTCTCCGGCGACCTTGAGAAAAAGCAGGGAACTGACAGATTTACGAAAAAAAACCCTTGCCGAATGATTTTTAGGCGGCGCGTTCCATTATTAAATTAATTTGGTGAGCGTAACAATCGATGTAATGAGCATTCGGATAGTAGGTTTTATCTTTTCTTGCACTCCTCCTGTTCCACCACTCATTACTGAAGCACCATCATACGTCTGTGCAATGACAATATTCGGAGTGTCCTTAAACATGCCGTCCATTTCATGTAATATACATGATGCAAACATTCGCACTTTGACCCTCTGGTTTAAAGAACCCCAAAATCGCTCATATGGAACACCTTTCTTCTCACGACGAAACACCAACACCAACTGCGTCTGCTCAGAAACATTGGTAGTCTCATAAGCCAAGACACCCACGTAATCTGCTTGTTTTATTTCCTCTGCTATAACTTCTCTGCAGATTTCTAGCATGCAATCCAAAAGATCATTTTGGATTGTTTTTGGGTCACCCTTGAAAATATTATTGGACCCTATATGCTCCTTCACTGCACTATCTATACTAGAAACTAAATCTACTAGGCCTATGAACACACGAGGATTATCGGAACTATCACTTTCGTCGTGGCCCCTCAAAGCTAACTCAAATGCTCCGCAAAATTTTATGCAATCAATTATTCTTGAGAGCACATACCTGTTTTTTTCCACTTGTTGATAAGCTCGACTTAATAACGTTGCTATGTTTCCACTACCTAGAGCGCTCAGATTTAAAGCATTAATAATATGTCTTTCACTGTCGTTGTGTTTTTTTTATTAAATCACTAAGGTGTCCAAGATCTCGAACACCAACTGTTCCCTAAGAGTCACTTTTGCCAAAGAGCAAACACGGCAAACAGAAAAGGGCGACAGTCTCAGGCGTTATATGGCGGAACAGCATTTTAGCACTTAAATAAAACTGCAGTAGTTGTACTGTACACTTACATTTGAATGTAAAATATTACACTACACGTGTTTCGACGTTTCTTAGGGCGTCATCATCAGGTCTAGGTCTAGCAATTTAAGTGGACAGTACAACTACAGCAGTTTTATTTAAGTACCAAAAAATGGCGTTCCTAATTTCGCATCCACACACCCAATCATGCTCGCACAATTTCTTGTTAAATTTTATAATGTACTTGGTTTTGTTCGAAGAAGCACTCTGAGTGATAACCAAGTCCGGGGTGGGTCTTCCTTTAACTTTAACTCTTTAACTTTAATTTTTTCTTCCAAAGTTCTGGTAGAAAATGAACTACTCAACAGTTTTTCCACGAAATTATCCATGTTGAACTGGAATTAAATACGCAGAACACGCAACGCTCACACCTTAAACTTAATCGATCATTCAAAAATACACGTGGCACTTGTACCAGATTACGGTCGTGTATACTAGACAGTAGACACGAGACTGATTCACAGAACAAGTAACTGACCGCGCAAAAAATTTCAGTGATACCAAAAAAGGTAAATGCATAAACAAAAGATGTACCGCAAGATGAGATTATTATTTTGGCCTAGTCATGTTCGTAAAATTCAAAATTTTTAAATAATAAAATAGAAAAGTATCAAAATCTAAGCCCCATTATCAGCATAAATATTATAACTTGGTTAAAAAGTGGTAATATAGTGCATAAGTTGGGAACCCTTATAGTGGGTAATTGTGTGGCTGCGTCATTCCCAAGCCGCGCAAAGTACGATATTGCAAACTCGTATTTGCTCTTACATTGTCTTTACAAAGTCAAGTGTTAGGAGCACGAGCACACGCCGCGTACCTACCCCTCGTACGAAGGGGAGTCGGAAAGTTCTGAAGACTTCTCCGTATTCAACGGATGAGTGAAGCAAGCGCGATCAGGGTTTATTCATAAAGGATCCTAGGTGTCTTATTTTAAAATATTTAATGTGCTGCAGCTCTTCAGCACACAAGCACCAACCGCCACTGCTTTTTAGTGGTGCGGATTATAGAAATGGCAAAAAGGAATAACAAGAGGAAGAAAAGGTCCATTGGAATAAGGAAGTAAGTCATCCAGCCATATGTACACTAGTGCATCTATTTCTCAGCATAATATCATGGAAGAAGAATTGATGAATTTCGAGATGAAAACGCAGTACCTGGAAAAAACGAAGAGTATAAGAAAATTGAATGAAAGAATTAAATGCGGCATTTTTTATGCGTTCTATGATGCAAATCTCCATCCAAAATCTTGAGTGCAAGTAGTTTAAATAAGCAAATTAATAAAAACCTGCACCGAATTTAATGCTTTTCTTATGGGTGTCAATGTTAACAATATTGGAGTAAAAACAACACCAAAATTCGCCACCAAATTTACTACCAAATCATACAGATAGAGAATCCACATTTAATGTACCAAACCTCATTTCTCTAGCTCACAACTTGAGAGAGTTATAAACAAAATGGATACAGTATGACTGACTGACACGCTACAAAATTAATATACATATATAGATAGAAGGTATTGGCTCGAGATAGGGATTTAATTGCAGCTTCAACATAGACAGATGGTTGCAACAATGTGCAAATATTGGTTCCAAGTTGATGTGGTGGCTAGAGTACTGGCTTCACACCCCCTTTCGTTTGGAGTAGACTAATGCTGGCTCTGGAATTCTCTGAACCCCTCTTACGTTCCCAAAATATTTCTCCCTTCACCGTCCTATTCACCTGTGCTCAATGGCACTAGTAGCCTCGGTCGATAGCCTTCTTCAATAACAAAGCAACTGACAGCGTATAACCTTGGCCATGCTCAGAATAAAATTCAAATAAGAACTCAGTACGAGGGTATTCTGCGCCGTGTGGTTCGAAGGCTGCTAGTTCATCATACCCTTGGGTTAAACAGGGCGTTTACCGTTAACCTATAAATTTCGTGGACTTGAGCGAGTGCATTCATTGCCTCAGTTCTCGTGCAGCTGACTGCAGATAAGGCGACGCGAGTGTGAGATGAGGTAGGCAAGCCACGAGTCTCTTTCGCTGTGTTGCAAACGTAAGGAAGCATTCATTTCATTTTCTGCGTGAGAGGATATCGTCGAACTTCTTTCCTCGGAATGAAGACAGAAGTGACATTGGTTTGGGTAATAATTTGCGTGTTTAGTGTTACTTGGTGACTAAGTGAAAGACCGTACGTTGCGAGTGATGCAGTGAAGTGAAATAAGTAATAATCACGCTCCTAAGGATTATTTTGAGCATTATGTGCGAGACAAGTGCATCCTCTTCCAACAGGGTTGCTTTCATCAGTGACTCGGCGGAGTGTGACGTTATATCAATAATTAAATTGATACTGGAGCATTGTGCTAGCGTAATAGTGAAGCAGATTGATGGAAAAGCATCGGGGATCTTTCTGCCACCTGACTGACCGAGGAATCTCAAGTTGGTGAGGGTAGTCATAATAGAGACCATGTGAGAACCTTATTTTAAAATTTAAGAATTTTTATTGAGCACGAAGTGAGGGTTGTAATATCAATGACACAAAAACTTAGGGTATTTGTATCATAGCGTCCAGTCTGGGAGAAAATTAATTTCACCTGCTTCCCGGTCATTTTATAACACCTATTTCACTTTTATTACTATGCTACATCTGCGCATTGGTACTAACCTTTCATTTTCTTCATAAAACCTTTTTATTTCGTAAAGTATTCACTTAAACCTGTGATGTGAATCTCTTCATCGACGCCATATTGGAAAAACTGCCCTTTTCCTCCTATTTCCTCCAGACGGCGCAGCGGTCGAGCAGTTTCTTCATTTTCTATACCCACCACCCATCCCGCCTTGAACTTAAACTAGCCGCGCTTTATAACTTTGAAGAGACTACAACTACAACCCCCCCCCCAATCATCTACCCTCTCGGGGGATATTTTTCTTTAGAAAAATACGCTACAACTTTGAAGACACTACAAATACTCCCCCCTCCAATCATCTACCCTCTCGGGGGATATTTTTCTTTAGAAAAATACGCTACAACTTTGATGAGACTACAACTACACCCCCCGCCAATCATCTACCCTCTCGGGGGATATTTTTCTTTAGAAAAATACGCTACAACTTTGAAGAGACTACAACTACATCCCCCTCCAATTATCTACCCCCTCGGGGGATATTTTTCGTGAATACCCATTTATCTTCACTTCCTTTACCTCGTTTTCTCACTTATCCCATTTTCCACCACTGAAAAATCTATTCCTCCGTTTTCATGTTTCCAAAAAATTGCATTTTTCCTCTTTTTTTCTGCTATAAATGCCTTTTTACCGTTCGAAAATCGCCATTTCCACCCCGCGTACCGTCCCACCCTAGCACCCCTGTTTCACTCCATAAGCCCGCAACCTTGTTGGGGGGGGGGGTGGATAAAGGCCATATTGTAGACGTGAAATTACTCTCTATCCCTCTAGCGGGACTTCCCAACATCTCGGAATATGGCGTCGAAATATCACGAAAATTACACGATTTTCATCATCTTCAAACTTTATTTTCTCAAAAACTACGAATCTCACGCCTATTTTTCTTACATTTTATAACTGCGCAGTCCTTTCACTTTCCTTTCCCATTCATCGAATACCCCTTACTTTTCTACGATTCTCACACAAAAATTTCTCCCAGACTGGACCCTATGATACCTTTACCAAACTTAGTTTTCTATGACTAAACTCTATATCTAACTATAGATAAAAATTTAAGGCTTTAACTCGACTTATTTGTTTCAAACTGTGCGATGTAAACGCCATCATAAATGAAGTTGCAATTTTATAAAAAGTACTACTGTGAGTTATAAATTTAGTTTTTAATGATTGAGAAAGCATGTGAGCTACTCAGCGCTATATTTGTAATGGTATCTGTACTTCCTCATTATTTAATTATGTTATTATACCTCTGCAGCACAAAGCCGTACGAAATCACATGATAACGGCTTCGGCCAGTATCCCGAAAAGTAGTCAGATACGCGACATTTTTGTATTATTAGAAAGGTGAGATATGTTATTTATTATGAGGCCAAATTTGTTGAATTTTGTTTGGTGATATCTCGCTCATAGTACTGGTACACTGGTGTTGGGGCAGGGACAGACGGGACTCATGGGCAATCGTTGAGTGGTAGTCGCATTTGGAGGTATTAGGAGTGGTTGACCACGTAGAAATAGGACCCTGTTTTTTTTAGAAGAGCACAATATGCCCGCAGGCGTAACGTTATCAGACTTGTTTCGATTAGTTCTTCTTGGCTTACGGCACGGTACACCTGGGTGAGATTACAAAATTAAGTTACAGAGGCAATCACTATAACTCGCTTGACACTGTAAAAGCTCAGTTGTTACTTCCAAGAATTGCGCAAATTATTCGCAAGGCAATTGCGGGGGCTGCGCCAACTTCTGTTGTGTTTATACTGCGTATGCATCAAGCGTTCCTCCGTTTTTCTATTAAAAATTTTGTTTTTATATGTAAGAATAGAATATCACGGAATAGACTATTCAAGAATATATACCTAAAAAGAGGTGCAGCACTAAGAAAAAACTTTGTAATTTCCACAGGTTTTTTTATTAATTTCCGGCCAGGTTTCGACAAATACTCGGCATCATCAGGTAAATCTTTACAGAGCGTTTTGTTTTAAATTGTCAGTGTGTTTCGGAGGGAAAGGGGAAGAAAATGGTTATAGGAAGAGGGGAAAGGGAGGATATCTGGGGGGGATGGGGTTGGTTAGCAGGTGAAGTGAAAAGGCGTGCGAATGGAAAGAGGGAAAGACGTGAAAATTCCATGAAGTTGAGACGGATACCGTTTTATATTCTATGTGGAGGCATTTAAAACTTAACTCTTTCTGGGTGAAAATAAAATAATAATATTCATTCGTAATCATTTCTTGGAATTTTATTTCCCTTTCAATGCGTTTTACAGTCTTACGCAACATAGTAAAAAAATCGGAAGCTAGCGCCGGCATTATTATTCAGCATGGAAAAAACAAACCTAAGCCTGGTGAGGAATCGCTCCATGCTACAAAATCTGTAGGTGGTTTTACCGCACTTCATGCAAGTAGAGAAAAATTAAAACAATAAGCGACTCTGCCTCATATATTCCATCCATGATGAAACGTAATAGCAGAAGGCATTTGATTCGTATTAATCATCTTAAAATTGTCTTTGGAAGCATGAATCCTGGGTCGCAAATTTTGATCTTAATATCCTAACTTTCTCAACTTTTTCATTGGAAATCAATTTAATATTTATGCCGATATTCACTAAATAATTGATCGGCCGGTGCCATGACAATCTACAGTATTGGTATCGGTTGATACCAATACCGTAGATTGTAGACACCCAGCCAGCTCATCCTACTTTTTTTGACAATTATCAATATGTAATTTTGACTGTTTTTTTTCATTAAAACTTCGGCATGTTTCGAATGGTGTCATGAGAATGTGAGCATATATCAAATTTTCAGGCTTGACTTGGTAAAACCACAATTTAGAAATGATTTCACTTTGAAATATTCCACAAAAAGATTAATTTTTGTGGAATATTGCTCCTGCTGGCTCCTTCCCCATCCCCTACTTCTCCTACCCCTACACCTTCACTATGTATATAAGGGGCTCGTGGTAAACAATTGTCACCTTGATAATGATTGTGTAATAGTAGAAACCCTGCGTGAGAAGAAATTAAACTTTTTGTGGAATATTACAAAGTGAAATCATTTCTAAATTATCAGAATGAGAGCTGTTCCCCTGATTGCGCACTTCCATCAAAGCTAGAAATTAATACATTCCCTAAATTGGAGACATTCATCTCGCCATTCTTGTACTTATTAATGGGCCATTCATTTACGTTCTCACTGCTAACGCCGAAGGAAAAACGGGAAAATGATCCGTCGGTGAAATAAAGAGCAGCTCTCAGCTTTTTCAATCTAGTTTCAAGGAATGTCTTAATATTATAATTTCTTAGAAATATACTGTCGCTTAATATATTGAACCTGCTTTTTACCTTCATTCTTACACATCCATCATGCTCAACCATTTCGAGGTAGATACGGAAAAAATTATCATAATAGATTGTGTTAAGCCTACGAAGCTGGCTCTTTTTATTCTTCCATAACTCCTTTCCCTCTGCTATATACATGCACTGTATTACGGACTCTATTATGTTCTTAAGACTCCTTATATACCTCCTCTTAAGATATTTGCTAAGCGTGGCCTCTAATGAGTAATGAGGCTTGTGTTGTCTCCTCGCGAATGATGGGAATACATTAACACTGGATTGCTTCTTTTCGCTGCTAGGGCCTAAGGGGTCATACTGGTTCTCCCTATCAATCGGTGCACAGTCTCTCCGTCGGGTGGGACGTCACACCGACTCGGAGTGCGTTTCCGAACGCACGAGCCGGCGAGCTCCAGTCGGTGGATCCTACCGACAGGCAGAAGGCTGTCGGTACCGTTAGGAATTATTCGGTTAGCTTGAGATACACCGAAGCAAATGGAAAATATACTTGGATTTTCAGTCTGAAATAGGATAATTTGATGCTTGTAATAGCGACGTAATTCGTTCCTAAGAAAGCTAAAGAAAGCAATGTAAATTTCGAAGTAAAGGCAGTACAAGTGATTACCTATGAGAGAAACGTCTGCACAATTAGAATTCCGTGGTATTGAAGTATATTCTCTTGGGTCTTCAAAACTTTTTTTCTGTTTAGCGCTATCAAGTACCTAAATAGCTCCATTTTTAGGTTATCCAGCATACTCGATCACCGGAATATTTTTCCTAATAATTGCCAAAAAAAATCGTCCGCAGTGAATGCCTAATGTATTGTGGTGTACCTAATTATTCTTAAATGGATGATTCCGATTGAAATTTTTCCATCATCATCAAATTTTTTTATGCCGTCACACATGTGTACACTTAAGTGCACTTAACCAGCTTGAATACTGAATTAGCTTATAATTTTAGAAAATTGGCGATTTTTCATCTTTGTGAGCATTGTATTTTTACTGACTTTTTTGCCGTTCGACCTCCATTTTTGTAGTTGAGCAAATATATTTTGAAGCGCCTTTTGCATTGAGCTGTCAATTATCACAATAAACAAAGTAAATAACTCCAAAAGCCGCAAACAATGTACCTTTATTCCGAAACCCTGGCGAAAATATAGCGTGAAGGGGGCGTCAATGAAGCTCCTATCGGAGAGTGAAGGAAGAGTTGACCAAGCCACAAGGGAGGGTGAACGGAGAGTCTGGGGAGCGTAAAGTGGAACACCGGAGAGTAAACGTAGCGTCGTCTTGGAGTGTTATCGGAGCGTAGACGGGGTACAAGTCTACTCCCACCTCTATTTACATTTTAAAAATTGCCTAAAAAAAGTTTTTATTGAAGTAAGGATGAAAAGAACACACTATACAAAAATTAAAACAATAAAAACTTGGGAAAAAAAGAGTAAAAAAATGTACCATATCAGGGTATAGATCTCGAAACCTTTTCACGTATAGTCGCTCACCTTAACCACTGGGCTATCACCACTGCATATTATTTGAGTGATTCACAGGGTCTAGCTCTTATTACCTTGTTTTTTTTACGGTTTTTAGATGCTTGGACTTGATGAGTTTTTGCTTTTCAATAACCAGTTACTATAATTTCCTATTAATAACTGGGGATAATGTTGAGGAATGGTTCATTAAGGGAGAAAAGCCACTGGTCACAATCACTCAACCCGTTTATGTTTTTCTGACAGGACCCGTGAGGCCTGTTCAAGAAATTCATAAGTGGGACACACACAAGTAAGTTGTTTAGGGGGAGTTACCCCACGACAGGGACAAATTTACGGCAAGTACACTACACTCCGCTAAGTCGTTTGCTAAGAGTGAAAACTTCCCCTAAACAACTAACTTACTTCCTTTTTATGTGTGAGTAATTGAGTGTGTGTGGCCCTTCACGCGGTCTTTGAGCGTTATCACTCTTCTCAAACGACTTAGTGGAGTGTACTTGCCGTAAATTTGTCCCTGGCGTGGAGTTACTCCCCCTAATTGTGTTTGTCCCACTTATGAATTTCTTGAACAGGGCTCATGGCTCCTGTCAGAAAAACATAAGCGGGTTGAGTGATTGTGACTGGTGGCTTTTCTCCCTTTCTTAAGAAAGGTGCATTGTTTACATATTTTGGAGTTATTTACTTTATTTATTTACAGGCCGTAAGAGCTCACTTACTTGTCATCCTAATTATCACAATATCCTAAAACAATTCTGATTATCCTGCAAATAATGCTGAAAGTGGGTTGAATAACACAAGTACACGTACAACAACCAAGATGTACTGATAACCAATTTACTTACTTCTCCTCTCCACTTAAATTTCTCTCGCCATATTCCTTTATGTCACTCGTTATATTCATTTTACATTCAACTTTGTTCCACGAAATCATGCAATAAATGTTTCATGACACGAGCGCGCAGAAATTACATTATCATATGCCCACGAATATATAATATATATATATATATATACACGAATATCTCATTCACTACGTTTACCAATCGATCTCAGATCGGTCTGAGTTCAGACCGATCTGAAAGTTCAGCAGCGAGCCGACTCAGATCGCCTGGTTTACCAACACGTTTTGAAAATATCGATATTGAACTATCGAATTCAGCAGTTTGAATTATTTTGAGATTCCTTGCGTATTTCAGCCGCACACTTCTCTCCTTTCCCTTCTTACAACAATTGTCACGCCGTAAATGGTATCGATTATATTTTGTTTACCATCGGCAACCAAAAGAAGAACGATAAGCGCCACGCTCAGACCTCTTCGGATCGATCTGAGATCTCAGATCGGTTAGGGAAAGCGGGCTGACTCGGCTCGCTTCTCAGATCGATCTGGCCAGCCCGCTCCGTTTACCATACCGAGCTGAGCCGGTCAGATCGATTGGTAAACGTAGTGATTATTATCATACCCACAAATATGAATACATACACTGATATTCTATTTTCGTGATCATGCTACTACATACTCCTAGCTACATTGGAAGGTTAAATACTATAAGTATACGTAGTGCCTTTTCTGTTACTATAAATACCAAATATATTGTCTTATATCAATCACACGAGTAAATATGCACATACAATCAATCAATATACTGGCAAAATTGACAACTTGAAGGTTATTTCTGAATTCATGCGATCACAGCTAACATATTTATGAAAACTTCATGGTCTCACGGACGCTACTAGTTATTTGCACTTATTTTATTGCACAAACAAACGTGGTAGCATACACAATTCACATTAATTGATATACAATCTTCCTCTCTTCGACATCGCTAATTTTAGTCAACCGCGAGAATAATACGCGGCTTCCTCTAGTCATTTGTTTTTCTATCGTCTCCCATTGGCGGGAATACAGCATGTGACCCTCGGCTTCGAAAACACTCGGAAAATTGGGATGGGGAACCTTTAGAGGGAGGAGGTACCCAACCGACAGGGGTGGCGCTCGACTTTTGTACAGAATCGCCGGAGAAGGCTCCGTCGCTATGTCAGGGGAGACCCAGTCGGTACGGAATCCTTGCCGGTCGGTGGGTTTGGATGCATGACCGATTGGTACAGAACCAACGAAATGCAGAATGACACCCCTTGGGGCACCGGCAGTGTCGTCACAACCCTATTTACAAACAGAGTTGGACCCAAGCCAGCCTGCTGTAAGCATTCTTTCCTAGTTCCAGATCCTTTCGTAACATGTAGGACATGAAAATTTAGAATTTATTTGGAGGTAATTGTGTGATTATCATTACATATGTACGTGATTTTTCGAACACTAACCTTACATAGTAAATACTCGAAGCTAAATTTGTCAAATTCTGTCTCTAGATTGAGCGAATGAATAGTTTGATTTTTATTACGTATAAAAGCGTATCAGGCTTAAATTTGTGGAAATACTTTGTTCATCTCAAATAAAACAATATTGGTAAATTCCTACGCAGTATTTTTATATAAACACAGTTAAAATACACCACCGACCAAGGTTTCGGCACGTAATGCCATTATCAAGGATTATTTTTAGTGATTCAAAGCGATAAGTGCAACGCATTTTCTTGCATGAACTGAGACGCAAAAAAATATCACGACAAACAATTCCGCTCGTAGAAGAATTAGCGATAGTAAGACTTTTATCGAGAGGCGATTTTATGTGTAGTGATTGGTCCATTCTTCTGAAGACCCGTTTCCACACCTTGGTAAGAGTGTAGCCGTCCTCTCGATGGCTTTTTTTTGGTGTTTTCAATATTTCTATAGCTATTAAGGTATGGTTTATGGCTTCCCTAGAATCATAGGAGAAGCAATAGAATCTAGGAAAGCTATTGATCATACGAGAAGCTATATAAATAGCGAAAACACCAAAAAAATATCAATCGAGAGGACGGCTACAATACCTGACGGAGTAGATATGTAACTCGGACCAAAAACTGCGGTCTCTTTAACGAACAAATGGTTTAGTGGACTTCTTGAAGTAGAATATATTTTAAAGACTTGAATTCTTCTAAAAGTCCTTTTAAGGCTTGTAGCCCTTATTTTATCATTTTGACGTAATTGCATGAAATTCACAGTGACAAAATCAAAAATCATTCGCCGAGACTGGGATCTCTGAATGATTTTTTCATAATGACATTTGTGTGACCATAAGCGAGTGACTCCATTAATATTACTGAGCGGCCAGTTGCTCAATTCTTTGTACATACATTACGTAGTAATTTCAGCAGCCAATACTTGTTGCGGACAATTATTTTTGGTTGTTGAATACAACAGCCAGCCCCAACACGCTGAGCATCTCCAGTATCACCCTGCATGAAAGATATTCCTAACAATAAAACTGACCGGTAGACCGCCGTAGCTGTAAGTAGGGAAAGATGCATGCGACGCGGGTACTGTGAAGGCTGATAATCTTGAATACTCTATTCCATCTTGCTGCAAAATGTCAAAGAATAGCCTCGGACGGCCGAAGGCACAATGGGCGGCCCATTAGGTTGGTTCATCAAGTGACGGAGACATAGCAATACAAACTGGATAATCGCCACTTGGAATGGGAGAGGTTTGCATGGAAAAGTGATTGATGATTGAAATGAAAATGAGACGGTAGGAATTTTTTGGTATGTGAAACAAAGCGCAAGGGGTAGGATACTGTTAGAAGTGCTGTGATTGTGGAATTTTTATGTACCAGTGGATGGAGACAGTGACGGTGTGAAAGGTGAGGTTTGGAGAACACAGAGAGGTACTGAATGAATGTGACTCTGGTGAGAGAATAATTGTACAAGGCGACATGAATGGCTGGGATGGGGTAAGACGAGGTGCATCATTGTTGCTTGAGTGCTTCGACCTTTTAGTGACCATCGAGTGAATGAAAATTGTATAAACTTGGTGAGTGTGTACAGTCGTCGCGAAAGCTTATGGCGTTGCGCAGTAGACGATTTTAGGACTGGAAGTGTCTATATTCTAAAAACCGGTTGCCGCGGGTGGAAGGCTGGCACCGGCGGGCTAATGTTTACGATTTGCGTTGCCAAATTTGAAATTTGTCATATGCCTCCAATGAATTTGAATGCCCCCAGCTATTCGCCGCAGTGGGTTATGGAGTGGGCGTCCTCCCTTTGGATCAGAGCGCGCTCCAGGGGGTCACGGCCTGGGTATTGCAGGCCGATGGCTTGGAGGTGGACTTGTAGTCGCAACAAGTATTTACTATTTTCCACAATATTACACACAAAAATATCACATTCGTATTTTCATATCGTATCATATTTTCTTTCTTTAATCAATTACGGAAATTATCCAATTTATTTTTGCATGAAATATATGTTCTCTCTGTCTCTCTAGAATATATTCTTATATTTCCACTCTTTTGTGTTCTCAATGTCCCATTTATTCATCGACTATACATGTACATAGTGCCAATTTTTGACATAATCTCTTCAAGTACTTTTTATTTTCTTATTTCAGTGACTGAAATTTTAGCTAGTGGTATTCAAAGTCCGATTCCATTCATTGCATTAGCTAAGTAAAAGAATAATTTAGAATGCACTTTTGTTTCGTAATTTTATGTTGTGTGTCTTAAATATCGATGACATAATTTCACGCGGCTGATAATTTTATCAACTAAAAACAACGGATTTGCACTAAGTTTGGTGTCTACTCAATCAGCGTTTGAGCAGCGATTGAGCAGAGGCCAGTGATAAATGGAAAGGACGTCGAGTGAGGGGGTTCGTAGGATTTTCGGATTGCATGAAGAGGTTTAGGACGTATGCCGAGCTAAAGAATTAAATAATTCATATAGAATCACATTAAAATGATAAAGATACCTTCCCAAACTGATTGATGTAAAAATTCCCCTTTTTCGCGTACCATTAGTGACTACAACAAAAAAGAGCGATACACTAAAGGTCGATATTTCAATTTTACCTAAGTCACGGCTAGAACAACTGACTGTTTTGCTGTAGTCAATAATGACAAACAAAAAAGACTTGTCACAGTTGAGCAAAATAATCATTCCCATACTCTAGTCTTTGGCCAAAAATATGGCCAAAACAAGAAACTGTAACCAGTCCTAGAAACTCCTTTATCATGCACTACTATAGTCCATTTCAAATGACTTGGCGGCTGAGAATTCGGCCGTTCTCGCTTACTTTCGCACGGCAGGGGAAATGTGTGGAATGGGTGAAGTGGGGGAGGGACGAACGCCAGCAAGGCGTTGCCACAACCACAGCAATCGCACAGCCATACTTTAAATATCGCTGATGTAAACGTAGGACACTTGGTAACACGGCAAGGAGAGAGCAGATCTTTGCACGACAGAAGGCAGAGCAAGACTGAGGTTCCTGGAGAAGGAATTTCCCCACCCACGCTACTATTGGCAACCCCAAGATCACATGACTGGGCTCAAGCTCCTCCCCCCGGCTGGCCCCGCCTTCCCAGCCGCCAAGTCATTTGAAATGGACTATAGTTGGTCATTTATAGCTCTTATCATTCCTTCCCTTTAACCACAGCTCGTGTCCTCTCCGTGCGGCTCAATGAGTGAATGAAGCTTTCCGATTTAAAAAAAAAGAAATACCGCTGCGGACAAGATTCGAACCTGCGCGGGCGATGCCAATTGCATTTCAAGTTCGACTCCTTAACCACTCGGACATCACAGCTTCGTTATAAATGATAAAACTGAACCAATAATGTTCTACTAATGATCCTCTTCTTTTAACTCACAGCCCATAGAGGCCTCACACAATTCTCGTTTTTGTGGACGGCGAAAGCACAGAGTATACTCTGCTGGCGGAAGTAAATATGCACTGATATTCAATGTATTAGACCAAGGAATATGACGTGCCCCATTACATGCATAGGGACCAATCGTGATGGGACGAATGTATTTATGTTTCTGCAACCCCAAGAAACGCTCCATTCAACTTAGTGGTACGTGGTTATTTTTTTCTAAGATTCTTGAAAGGCCGTAGAGTAAATATAGCGTCTCTAGCGAAGGCTATCATTATAATTGAATGGCCGTTACCATAATATTATCAGTGTCATATTCATGATACATACAACAAATACGATGGGAGTCACTGCATAGCTGTTTAAACTTTATACCTGGTGAGTGTCCCACCCACGGGCCACTTATCGACCAGGTTTGGACCCAGAAAGTAATGCTAAACTAACTTAACGAAATATTTTACTGATATTTTCCATTCTGTTTTGGGCCTATTTCAAGTATGTTTGGCTCAAGACAATTTTTATTCAGCCAAAGTGGTATCGAAATTCCAAAACGTTTGGACACCATGACTGTTGACTAAATCTTACAACTCCCCTCTTCACGTCGTACTGTTGGTTAATATGGCCCACTTCAGTGTCGTCTTCTTGTAAAGTAGTCGAAGTAGTCTCTGGAAAGGGTATGGTAGAAGCGTATGCATGCAAAAAAACCAATCATGGGTCGTGCATCATCAATAATTCACAGATTTACCTAATTTACAGAAATTCCCAGAATATTGGTACGCCCATGCGCAGTACGATTCTGAGAGTTTTCATAAATTATTCATGCATTATTTTACGAAAAAACTTACCGTGGGAGACCGTTTTTAGTAATGTTTACAATAGATATTGTTGATTTCTTATTTTTTCCATTTTTTCTGATTGGATGCTAATTTGATAATTTCTGCATTGTGTCTCTAATATAGTAATAATTTTGCAATTTATCAGGACTTCACTTCAACTGATGGTCCCCGTGATATATGAGTGCTGTGTCCTTCCCGTATGAGTATAATGCTAGTTATGAGCTTTATTACACATGAAACTTCCTTACAAATACGTTACTAATCAGTAAGTATATTTTATGAAATATTACCAATAAAAGTTCGAGGATACGCTTGGTGTACGTCTGGTGTAGAATCACCCCCTGCCACACATTCTTGAGGTGACATGCAGTTTACCACGTAGATTTGTATGAGCTCTGGAGGAAGTTTGCAGCGTATTACGTAGTTTTTACCACAGACGCCCGGTCTGCTCATTTAAGTTCATAGTGATAATAAATCTTCATGGGAATCAGTTCATTAGAGCAAGGGGTGCAAATCTCACCGGTAGATATGGAAAAATGTAACGATGCTACCTTTAAAAATGAAAAAAGAACCATTGTAAGAACGCGATGCGTAATATTTTTTTCGGTAAGTGCTTGGAATGCCCTCGGGTGCAATGGAATAATGCGTGAGGGTAGAAGGATTTTCGGGGAAAAGCCGTGAGGTATAGGGATGAGGGGGAGGAGAATCGCACTATTAAGGGGAGGAGGAGGAGGGGGTGGAAATTCGAAGGATTCACTTTGTGGGGTTGAAAACGGGAGATGAAAAGAATTTTTTTTCCTCTCCTCTCAAAAGGTGGTCGACAGGTTGAACCAAGGAGATGTATGATCTGGTGCTTTCCCGGCGCAGCTCATGAATGAATTCTTCTTGGGTTCCCAACCGGGTTAAAATCTCCATTGTGGCCGACGTTTCGATTCTCGTCTCGCGCATTGGCACCAGAGCCCTGATGACGATGCGCGAGTCGACTATCGAAACGTCGGTCACAATGGAGATTTTAACCCGGCTGGAAACCCAGGAAGATTTTATTCATGAACCAAGGAGGTGAGAAATAAAAATTAGAGGCGACATTCCGTTTCACTTATGAAGCGGATTCAGTTATGGCCTTTGGTCTGGCTTACGTTTCCGGCGGTCGCGTTTGATTTTTGTCTAATCTAAGGTAAAATCTAAAGGCAGTACGATGTTTTGTGCTTGCTGGGCTTCGCCTACACGGCCCAAAATCCTTCCCATCCCTGTTCTTGCTTCACCTTTGCCCTCGACCGTTCACGGCCATGCTTCCATCATCTCATTTTAACCTCCTTAGACTGAAGGAAAGACAAGGTAAGAGAGAGATAGAAAGCGGGAAAGCGTCATCTTTGGCTTAGGAAAATGAGTTTTAAAATATAAAATTCAACTTCCCTGGATGAAATGTACTGGAGGCCCTATCTTGGGCTTTCTGGGAGAGTTCCGTGCTGCCAAAAGTCCGCCGTCTTGGTTTGTCAACTTGTTTCACGCTGGAGTGGGCTTACTTACTTTGAACATGATTGTAAGCATGAAATAATGTAGTATACTATGCGTATACTATATTAATTTGATAATTATGATAATGTATTTTAATCAAATTATTTTCAATCAAAATATTTTCATGTTTCAAATCACTCCGAAAAATAATGGCCAATACATATACGCAATCATTCAAATGTATCGCCGAAAGTCTCATTAACGCATCGTTCTTGGCTCAATTTTTCTCATCGTTGTCATAAGAAAACAACATCCATTGGAGTATTATGAATTAAGACGCAAGTATTGAAAAAAAAATTGTCATTTTTTTAAGTTTAATATGTATTTCGGCTTTCATTTCACAGAGATTGAGTATTTGAAGTTACCGTTGTACCTATGGCGATTTAAATGTTTTGGAAAAAGTAGGTGTAGCCTTTCTACCCCAAGCATCTTTATTCCTTTCACGTTCCAGATCCTTTCTACATCTACATTATACCCTGGAAGCCACCTCAAGGGTGCGTGGAAGGCGGTGAGTTAACACCACCATGTACCACCTCACTGTACCACAAGCTACCACTATTAGTGCATTAGAAAAAAAGCATGCGAATACTTGTCAGGAGGTGACTTTTCACCAACATGCACTACAGACATGCCAATAATTTTCGAGAAACTAATTGTATTAGTTTATTTTGAAACTACATTAATGGACAGAAGTACAAGAGTTATACCGGAAGGATGCACGACGCGCTGCTAGTGCTAGGCAGCAGATAAGGATAGAAGAGTTAGGGAGTCAATCAACTAACTAGCTACACTACCTATTGACAAACCTAGTTATAAGTCTCATTGGCAACTGTCATGGTCTCTTATCGTTCGTGAGAAGCTTTCTTTGGCGAAGAGCCGAAGTTCTATTAATGTAAAGCTGTAGATTACGCATGCGCAATACATCCATGGGACCAGTAGGACCCTCTGCAGTCCATTACAACTGTCTTGGGCAGGGCGAAGGGGGTGAGTGAATGACCTACTTCGTGTTTACGTCTTCGTGACACCATACACGTCATATCTAGAATTTGATTACAAGCCAGGCATGCATCGACAGTTGAACACACTTTCATAATTCAATTAGTTATTTCACTTAATATAAATACTGTTTAGTAACAATTGTGTGAGGATATTTCACATGAAATACGGCGATAATGTGTCATGCATGTAAAAACTCCTCACATTCCTCCTCATAGAGGTTTCTTAACAGTTAACATATTTTTCAAAATAGCGAATAGCATTGTAAATGTGTTTAGTGCATGTCTAGTGAGGAATCACCCCCTGCCACGTATCCTTGAGGTGGCTTTCAACGTACTCCGCACTAGATGTAGATCAACATTTCTCAAAATGGCATTTCTTTGAAAATGGCGTAGTAAACTCCAGCATTTTAATTACTTAATTTCTCACTATTGATCAAACCGTCCTTTTCACGTCTGGATCTGTCAAGTTATTTTCGCGTCGTCGGAAAAAAAATAATTTGCCTCCGACTTTATTAAAAGACGCAATCCTAAATGTTACCATGTTATTTAGAGCTCTACTCATGATTTACGGCTGGTATTGGATATCTACCTTCGGGTCATAAGGGGTAGGAATATTTTGAGAGTATTAGCCACCAAATCTCGAAGTGATAATGCATTATTTGCCTTGTAGTTTTCCAATACGATAACACTAATGCAATTCACATTGACTAATTATTAATTTCAACCAGAAGCAGAGCTTAAAAACTTGGAGAGAGATTTAATTTTTAAAATCAATGCATAGCAATTACTTCGAAACAAGTCTTATCAATTTGCCTCACACCATGCATTAAAAGTATCAGTGCAATTTTTTGCAATATTATGTGCAATTGTCGTGTGGTAGCTAGACGCTATCCTGGATTTAATTAAATAATAGAGAGATGGTTTGAAAAGAAAAACACTCTTAGCTCTCTAGAATGTGTGGGTTAGCGAAAGCGTATTCTGCGGCGGGTCCATGGAGTCGCAGGCGGGCTATACAAAGGGTCTGAGTCTCGTTCCATGAACTGAGATGACTAGTTATCCTTACGCACTCTAAAAACTGATCAACTGAAACCTCGTCATCTCCGCTAAAATTGGGAATAAAATAAATATGACTCCCCAAAGCATTCGGTTTAGTTGCATTCGTCGCTTCGGAGGCCATTGACTCTCCCGGGGTCGTACAAAACGCAAAAGATTCTAAATTAATTAAATCGGTGGAACGAGAGGGAAGAGACTCCGAACGGGAAAAGGCCTCTGCGAAGGACTACCAGTCCAAGCCATGGTGAGAAAGTAACACAAATGGCACAAAAAACACACAGAATTGAGGTTGTAAGAAACTGAGATGATTTTCACCAAAATAATAATTAAGAATGAAAAAAAATGTATCTCTAAGCACACAACGAGGGCTTATCCCACAAAGCGTATTGCGCAACTCTGCTTAATAAGCTCAACAAGGGGCATCAGTAATTAAAGGTTATTAAAACCAAACCATTCTTGTACTTGACATGAAAGCAACCAAAAAACTACGTGATACCCCACACCTGACACCAGAATAATGTCGCGTGGTTGCTAGACGCGGCACCATTGGTGGGAGCGTATCCTGGATTTAATTAAATAATAGAGAGATGGTTTGGCACAAGTCTTTATTTTAGCCCTTTTTTCATTTACACAAAAAGGGGGGGTCAGGCACCGGGGAGTAGGGGCGAACAATCACTTACGGTGATTCCAAGGAGGTCGGGACGGCCTTCGACCCTCGGCTCGGAACTCGGGCTGACGGAAGCGGCGCGGGACAAGGCGTCTCCGAGGCCAGGTGAAAGATTCGGCTGAAGTCGGAGCGACCCGCGGCCGGGGAGGAATGGCAGGCGAGGGATTCGGCGGAAGTCGGAGTAGCGACCCGCTGCCGAAGAGGAATGGCAGGCGAAGGATTCGGCGGAAGTCGGAGTAGCGACCCGCGGTCGAAGAGGAATGGCAAGCGAAGGATTCGGCGGAAGTCGGAGGAGCGACCCGCAGCCGAGGAGGGAGTCTTGAGTGAGTTCGGAAGCGCGACCCGCTGCTCAGAGGGGAGGTCGGGGAGGAGTGCCCGTGCTCTGCGGTCGCCTCGCATTATAAGGTATCGCGGAGGGTCAAAGGCAGCCGCCGACCCACGCAGGAGATAGCGCGGTCCTAGTGCCCGTGCTCCGCGATCGCCTCGCGTAGGTGCTGACACACGCAGAAGATAGCGCGGTCGTTAAGGAGGGAGGGGAATTTGGCAGTGGGCATTGTCTCATCTGCGTGGATATAGTCATCCTTGAGGATGATTATTTCCATGAATATCCGTGGATGACGTTCGGTAGTGGGTGTCCGAGGAACCCCCACTACACAATGCATAATATGCATTGAATATGCATTGCACATATTGCGACAAATTTCGCAGATACAATGCATGATGTGAGGAAAAGTGATAGGACATATTTTAAAGCAATTTGTTTTGAACCCTTTGAAATTACGGCAACGAAGCTGTCTGAGCTTCCTAGTGCATTTTATTAGTTCAGTTTTCTCAGAGTTATTGAAATAAAAAGATATTTATTATTATAAAGCTCAGTTTTATTTGTAAATTTAGTTGGACAAGTAATTAATACCTAAATGCAATTAATTATACTTGTGGAAATTGCTCATTTTTCATTAATTGCAGTTATATTCCGTTTCCGCTCCATCACACCTGAAACCTCAGATTATGTAATTAATACCTATAACTAAATGGAGGTCTTAAGTGGAAAAATTTCGGAGGCCTTCAAGGGAGGTTAACATTTGAAAGCGACTGACTCTGCTATGTTGTTAACAGAGCATGGTGTAATTGAGTTACTTATTAATGTTTCACTCCTGGGAATGAGTGTTGGAAGCAGAGATTGTTAAAATATTTTTTTTTCCGAAAACCGTGTTTTCCAATTCAAATAATTACTTTACGGCAAGTGAAGCCCTTAGGGACCCGTGTTAACAATGGTCAGATAATACTGAATAGTTGTGCCACAAGTAGCAAGTCAAGCAGTTTTTTCAATAACTAGACCTGAATATAGCCAGCAGTCTTTTTCACCAATGCAAAGGAATTTCGTTAAAGACTCCCTTTTTACACTATGACATATTTGCAAACATTTAAGCAATTTCCAAATCTGGTAAACCGTATTATTTGCACAAAGTTTTCTCACTGTGGGAAAAATATCATTCCGGAGATTCGCCTTGAATTAATATGGCTCGGTGGCTCACGTACTGACTGGCAAGACGGAGTCCCGCTTTGGATCACGATTTAAATCAGGCAAACTCAAATGGATTTTTTTTGTCAAACACCCTCACTTACGTGTGCGCAATGTATATGAATGACATCATGCTTGCATTACCCGGCATAAAATCCTCTGCTTCGACGTTGCGCAAAAGATTTAACCTGTTAGGTATTACACTCCTTCAGGTATAATTTGGAGAAGAAGCGCACCAACCCTATAATATATTTTCAGATAGGGTGCCAGTGAAACCGTAGTTGTATTTCAAATTTCAATTCCTCTGATTTAACCCGCCGTGACTCGCGCGGGGTGTCCCAGACACCCCAGCGTCTTATTTTGGATGGGATATTTTTCCGGTCAAAGTTTATGGCCCCGTCTTTTCAGTAGCTGGGGTTTAAGATGTTGCTGACCTATCCTTTGAAAATGGCTAGTTTTCTTTTGATCTTGGTCGAGATCGAATGATTTTTTAAAGACAGTGCGCATCTTTTCGGAGTGAATTTTGCGAGTGTTATTTTAATGCTTGCAAACGTTTCCTAAATAGGTGAAGGTTTTCTTCTCATTGTGTTTAGTGCATTATCTACACACAACTGTCGCAAGTTATAGTTCATCCTAATATTTGGTATATCTATTTACTTTTAACTATCGCATTAATCTAATTTCTACAATCGATACGTCTTTATTATTCAGCTTACTGAGACATCATTACGTTTTATAAATTTTCTACTTTTTTCATCATAATATTTAACTTCTATCTTATTTTTTTTAAACTTAGTCAGATACGCCTGTCATCGCATTATTTTAGGAATGTTTTATTATTTTTTTCTGAGAACACTTTCTATCGGAAGCTGTTGTTTGTGGAAAGGTTACCGATTTTGCGAAAAACTCAAGGTCAGTGTATATGATATTTTTACTCCGTGATAAATATAAATTAAAATTTTAGGCATCGTAAAAAGTATATCCGCAAATTTACATAACTCTTTTTCTCTTAGATGACCTACTTACGTTCTGAGAGGGACATAGAAACTGCTGTTCTGCTTTCGAGTGATATCTGATGAAGAAGAATTTGACTCAGGCAGCGAATATTCGGTTGCTTCAACACAAAAATCGGAGCACGACATAGCCAGCCACGTCAGGACATCAGTGATTTAGAGACTGAGCATGCTGTTGTGACAAATGAATATTTTTATGGGTAAAGTTCGTATGACGAAATGGAGTACTGTTGAGCCACGGCGAAACGTTCGAACACCAATCCATAACGTTGTATCTCAGGCAGTTGAGTTCAAGGGACATAAAAATGATATAATTTTCCATTAGATTGTTTCAGCATCATTATTGATGAAAAAATCCTTCAGATCATAGTAAATAGTGCAAATATCAAACTTGGAGAAAAAGTGCAAAATTATTCTTGAAAAAGAAATTCTAAGCCTACGGACGATTCTGAAACCAATGTCTCATTTGGATACTTTTTTATTTAGGTGCTAACAGATCAGGCCGCCAGAACATAAAAAATACTCGGGATCAAGATGGTTTGAGTATGGAGATATTTTGGGAATCAATGAGTGATCAGGGACTTGCAATTTTACTGCAATTTTTACGATATTATAATGTCACAGACAGAGAAAATAGGAGAAAAACAGCTAAGTTGGCTCCTATACGAGAGGTCTTCGATATGTTTGTTTGTAAATGTCAATAGCTTTACAGCATAGGCGATTTTGCTACTATAGATGAGCTATTGATACTTTTTCGTAGTAGATGTTCTTTCCGCCAACATTTACCGAATGAACCAGCGAAGTACGGGATTAAAATGTTTGTTCTCATGTATACTACTGCCTATTACACACAAAACGTGGAGGTTTATCTCGGGATACAGACAAATAGTCCTCTTCGAGTAAACGACATCCCAAGGGAAGAAAGGTGGTGTAGACATGGTAGATGAGATGTGTGCTACTTATAGTGTTCCCAGGAAAACGAAGAGATAGCCAGTGGTGATATGTTACGATTTGTTGAATACATCAGGCATCAATACCTTCATTGTTTTTAGCAGCATATATCCTGTAATGATGACTAATTTCTTCCGATAAATTGCCAATGGCTTAACTAATTCTTTTATTGCCAAGAGAGGTTCACAAAAAAATTGGCCTAAGGGAATTTATGAGAAAATTAGAAGCAGAGGAGAGGAAGTGGGAGGTGTGTGATTTTTCTCAGAGGCAAAGACATAAAAACTAATTTATTCTTTGCAATTTATGAAAGGAATATGTGCGCATCGCATTTCAAAAAGATACCATTTCATTGGCATCATTTCACAAACATTATCATCTAAAATTGATCTAAAAAAGACTTACTGTAGACAAAATAATTTGTGCCAAATAATTCCCACACAGAAAATAAACATCTATTAGATATCTAATAGATATCTACATATAGATAAATAGTTATCTAATAGACATCTACCGTAGATATCTATTAGATATATTATTGTCAAAACAGCAGCATGTCTAATAGATATCTACGGTAGATGTCTAATAGATATCTACGGTAGATGTCTATTAGATAACTATTTATCTATATGTAGATATCTATATTAGATACCTTGCTGGAAATTTCACCTACTGTTTACAGTAGCCTATAGGGTTTTTGGAACACACTACTGTTTTCAGTAAGTCAACTGTAATCCTGCTGTTTTTTACTGTTTACAGTAGGTCTACTGCACTGCCCAGCCAGCACACCATATCATGTTTATGTAAAATGCGTGAAAACCTAAGGTGTGCATGCATACGTAAACAAAATCTCTCTGTAGGATTTAATATTTACGTAAACCCTACGTAAGATTTTCGTAAGGGGAACATGTAAACGCACATACTTGACACTTACATAAACAACTCGTAAGCTGGCTTTCACTTTGCACATGTAAACGAATTTACGTGATTCTTACTTCGCGCTTACGAGCGAGGACCAATGAGAAGCAAGTTCACAACATAAAAAGTTGAAACTGTCCTTTTGTATTGAAAATATGTCGCTTAAAATGTACAAGTGAGAAATGGAAAATATGTAATAATATTAATCAAGGAGGCCTTGATCTGTAAATGTAAAATTTTTTGATCCTTTCACGCAAATTCTTATGCGTATATTTTTCATTGCGTTGTCTGCTATGTTTTGACGTGACATGGCCAATTTCTTTGATATATCTTCAATCAAGCTACTTTCAAAGCCTCATGCAAAGTTTACTAAGGTCATAGGACGTCACACGCTCTTCTATCATTTAAAAGAACCAAGCCGATCACAAGTATTCCTCCAATATTTTTCCTTGACACGCCAAATATATTCGTTACTCATTTGTTCACTTCTACATCTGCGTCTGCGTCAAAGTACACAAATGCCGTAGCGGCCATAATCGACTGAAGACTATTGTTTTGGTGTTTTATTTGAATGATATTCATAGAGGAATCGCAGTACGATATATTTTGCGAACAGCAAATCATTTACAATTTACTATTATTGGATTTCAAATGTGAACAGTGGTATAGAACGGTGTGCAACGTTATATTGGAAGATAGTTTCGATCGCACGTCTTGTTATGCATTTTAGCTGCGATTTAAAGAAAATTATCCCAGTGGAGCATTTAATTTCAAGTTTAAAATAAAGTAGGTATCATTAGGTTTCAATGTGCAAGAAACAGCAGTGTCATTTTTGGTGAAAATATATAAACGAAGGTTTTGCTTGTGTTTTGGCTGTGTATGTTACATTATGACATGCCAGTGATTACAAGCGTTATTTGTGTGCTACGATGGATTGCGTGTCAAAGTGGATATATTTTTACGTAAATTAGTTGGACTTGATATCTGTAAGTTTTGGGTTATGACATGAATGGTATTAAAATTGTAGCGAATACGTAGTAAGTGTTGAAGAAGACGTAGCAGCAATCAATTCATTGTTTCTACTAATGGCTAAATTAAAATAAGGTACCTATTTTAATTGAAGTGAAGTTGGTGACTAGGTGGATTGCTCTTGTCTTGTAAGTGTGGTTGTTTACGTGAAGGGATAAACAGTGTAATGTTTTACTATTTTTCATTCAGTGAATTTTGTCACCCCAGTGTCATCTTTTTATTTCATTGCATTGTTGTTTCAAATGTGATTTTGTTGAAATAATTAATCCGTCTGCGTTCAAGGCAGGTAATTACTAATTAGCAATAGGCAATTGGATTTGTCCTTAGCAGAGGTTATTGTGTTATTTTAGAGTATCTTAAATTGAAAATGTGGTTGTTTACGTCCAAGTGAAAGGGTGATGAATTTTTTATCTACTTATGCAATGTATGTTGTTTCAATATGCTTCATTCAGTAAATTTTACCATCTCAAAAGTTATCTTTTCATTTACTCGACTTTAAGGGGAAAATGTGGGAAATTATATTAAAAAATTACAAATAATATTATTGGCTAAAAATATATACTATGTAAGCATGATGGCTGATGTTTACGTAAAATGCTTCCGTGTTGTTTACTTAATAATGGGGACATGTGGCCATGATTTTTACCAGCTGCTTACTTGAAGTTTACGTAAATAAATCGTAATCAAGTAAACCGTTTACGACGCATTTACGTACATTTCAAGTAAATTTTAGGTAAACTGTTTTAGTGTGCTGGCTGGGTGCTACTGTTTTCTACTGTTTGCAGTAGCTCCACTGTACTGCTACTGTTTTCTACAGTTTTTACTAAAAAAATATAATTAGCCACTCTTCACTTCATTACTACTGCGATATGGCATGATTTACTTCGTCGCACTGCAGGAAGGGATTGTAGCGTTAGGTAGGAATTCCTACCTAACGCTACAATCCCTTCCTAATAATTCGACTCGACGTACTTATGCTCGCACACTTAACTGATGAAGAGGCGTAGAGAAAGACGTATATATCTAGTCACTTCCGTGGATAAATGTGACTTCGAGAACTATTATCATTAAATGAAAATTCCGCGATAGTTTGAGGAAATACCATAAAATTTTGATAAACTTTATTTGCCATTAATTAATGCCAGATATATAACTGTTATTCTATGTTGCCACATAGTATGAATATAAATGCAATATTACTGCAAATAAACAAGATTTTTCCGATTCCCGCACGTTAGCTTCAGCGTCGTAGCATAGGGGCTGGCCAGGCGGGCGGCTGCCAGAGGCACAACCCTCAGAGGGCACACTTTGCAAACCCACAACCTGTGGGCCATAAATCAAGGTAAAATTACCTCGATTTATGTGGTATCAACCAGTAACTGTCGTTAGATATATCTATTAGATGTTTATACTTTATGGCATCTTTCGACGCGTCGCAAAATTTTTTAAGTCCGCCATCGCTCGAGTAAGGAACCAAAAAATTTTCCCTTAGTCAAATGTTAAATCGCTTCCGTATACGGAGCTATAGCTCATGAATCGCGTTTTATAACACACTTTCGGAGATGCATCCAAAACAGCCCCTCGTCACCTGCACATCTAATAGATGTCTAATAGACATCTATTAGATATACATCTATTCATAGATGAAAATAGACAATATATAGATATAGTTGGCTTAGTCGGCAGGCATCGTTTGACGCGTCGCAAATTTTTTTAAATCCGCCATCGCTCGAGTAAGGAACAAAAAAATTTGTCCCTTTATCAAATGTTAAATCGCTGCCAGCTCATGAATCGCGTTTTAAAACACACTTTCGGAGATGCATCCAAAATCGCCCCTCGTCACCTGCACATCTAATAGATGTCTAACATATAGAGATATATCTAATAGATGTCTAATAGGCATCTATTAGATATACATCTATTCATAGATGAAAATAGACAAGAAATAGATATCTATAGATATCTATTTTCCGTGTGGGATTACAATAAATCATAAATAAAAAGATACCGTTCAGAAACACAACGGCAAAAATTCATATTTGAATTGCCAAAAGGGAGGAAACTGTTCTTCTTTACATGGATTCAGTGACCGCCAGAGCAAAAGTATTCATTGCAAGCAAAGTGTTGGGCTCACCGAAGAGAGCGGGGGGGGGGGTCCTATACCAAAATCAATAAACTTTCCTTGTACTAGAAGAAAGTCCTAGATAGAGACCAGCAGGCGTATTATTTTACCAGTCAGTCTTCGGTGCGCAGAGGAGTTTTCACTCTCCTTGCATTTGTATTTCCCAGACTTCCCCTTCTCACCCCTCAAAGCGTGTGTAATTGTTTCAATCCCTCAGGAGTACGACTGACCGGGATGGTTGGGTATGGATGTCATACTTGCATGATCAATAAACAAAGTCGCGTGGGAATCGTCTGGATTTTTCCAACCGCTTACAGGTCTCTGGTGCACAGCAAGTGATTTCCAAAAAGATGCAGCTTTACCTAGGTCCCTTTGCCACTTCATGGGATACCTTAGAACTAACACCAATACGGTACTAACACGGCAAAGCAGAGAAAGGGCAGCAATGCAGGAAGACGTAAAAATTAGCAACCCTGTTTTATTTTTCATGTTTTTCGAGTCTGAAATAATGATGTCGAAATTTACTAGAAGCTTATTAGGAATCAACCATTTGAAAAAACATATATTTGTGGTTAAAAAACCCTCTTTTATAAATATCTAGAAACATTTTCCTCTAAACATCATGTCACAATACAGAGTCACGTTACTTGATAGTTGTGATAAGTACGTGTAAAAAATAAGGTACATTTATTTCATCAAGTCCCGGTCATCAAGATGCATTTATTTCAATAAACTCTAAAGACGGCAGATAAAAGTCGCAAAACCTTTTTTTTCCACATCTAATCAAATTTGATACCTGTACGTATATAGAACGCGGGGATAACTCAAATAATACTCTAAGTAATTATTTACTATTCTTATAATATGTCACGTATTTTTACAGGATTCTGTGTTCGAGAGGAAGGTTTATGGTGAGAGAGCCGCGATTGGGAGACCAAAATAGTACGAAGTAACGTTACAAATTACCCTTGGTAATATTATTTGAATTCCCAAAATGAATTAATCGGTTATTATGTGATGATGACAGCATAAATGTTAAACTTAATACTAATTGTCGTCAACCGATTATTTTACATTTTTAAATCTAGTAAAAATTCACCATTAAGCAATATAAGAACACTATTTTGTTTATATTCGAACATTATTTGTAATAAAATAACAAATATTAGCAGGAATTAGAAATACACCAAATAAGAAATGGAATTTTGGTAAAATTGGACTATAGAATTGAAAAAAAATTAAAAAAAGAGTGGGGTGTCAGAAACAGCCCACGCGAGTTCTCGCCTTAGTAAATAGGGCGCGAGTCACGGAGGGTTAAACACCTCACTGAATTTGGTTACCTGCTACCTGTCTGTCTGCAAATTAACAACCGACAGGCTGTGGAGCGGCACATACTAAATCCCATCAGCTAACCATTTAGAGAAAAATGCATTGTGTGAGTTAGGCTAAGTGGGTACTTTTTTCCTAGTTTCAGTTGCATTGTATGCTATGCCAAAGAGAGTGAAATTTGCCATGAAAATATCATATGACTTGACCAGGATTTGAACCCAGATCTCCCTATTGCCGGTCAGGTGTGTTAGCCAGGTACACAACCAAGCCATCTTGATTCAAGACAAATTTCAGCGGGGGTTTAAACGAACAACTTGTTCTTGTCCCCAGTCCACATTGTAGCAAAGGAGACTTTGTTGTGTACGATATGCCATGGTCGCAGAGAGTAAACACAACATTGTTGCTCAACACACCTAACCGGCAAAGGAGAGATCCGGGTTCGAATCCCGTTCAAGTGAAATGATTTTTTCATAGCAAATTTCACTCTCTTTGGTGTGTATGTTTACACCCGTGCGTGTGACTGCGTACCACATAATTTGTGCAGTCACAATGATTGGAAAGTTGTCAATTGTATCTACAATTTTAAGTTCCACTTGTGTATCTTCTGGAGCTGTAGACATTACATTTTACATTGGAACAGAGAATGTATTTCACAAATCATCCAGTTGACCCCTGCACTGCAAGTAAATTCCAGGTCGGGTGTACTAAGCCAGTTTTATTTATTATAATCCTTTTTATTTTATTTAATTTATTTTATTATATTTTTTGTTATTAGCCAGTTTATTTTGTATAGTTCATAGTGCCATGGTAATACTTATAATTTTTAAAATACAATCCATCATTTTACTCTGCTGATATATTGAATTTTTTCAAAGGTTTACATTTGGTAGTTGAATTTGGAATAATAATGCATGTACCATTTCCCATCACATGATGCATCACAGTGAATCCCAAAGATGTGCTGTGATATTTTAGGTAATTTTAGGAAAAAAGTAATTAAAATATTATGTTTAAAGTTTATAGGACAAAAATGGAATGATATAATGTATAATTTGTGATCAATATCTGGATGTGAATGTTAGCTGTTTCAAGATGATACAATGAGTCTAGATTTATGAATGAACATCAACATATATAGAACCATTAAACTAAGTGCTGCACAGTTTTAAATGTATCTATGGTTTATAAAAATGTTTATTAATTACTATCAAGGAAATAGGTTGGTTTTTCTATTTCCGACCAGTTCACCATTCATTATTTTAATACATGCATGACTATTCCTGTTTCAGAAAATTATCCTTGGCCCATGAGATGCAGGCTGACTTTAGATCACATTTTTTATTGATTGCATTTTTAAGTATTTTAATTTTAAAATTAAATTCTGTGTGTAAAAATGCCATCCCACGTATTGGTTAGTGACAGTTTCCCCTCATTCAACCAAGGCCAATATAGCCCTCCCTCTGGCCAACCCTCTGGTAGCAAAAGGATGTGGTGCTTGTGAGAAAAGAGCCTACATATACAGGCAGTCCCTGAGCTACGTAATAGATGCGTTCCGACACTAGTGGCATAAGTCGAAATTAATGGAAGTCGAAAAAAAAGTTGTCGAAAATTACTCCATAACTGAGTCCGTGCTCTCAAGATTACGGTCGATTCAGATAAATACGGGGAAGACCAGCTCTTACTAACATTACGGCACATGCGCTCCTTGAAAGTGGGCAACTATCCTTCCAAACCCGTAACTTATATAATTCTCGCCTTTTTTGTGTAAGATTGCCACTTATGTAAGCACGGATTTTCGTAAGTCGAGGCTTACGAAACTCGGGGAATGCCTGTACCTAATTTTGTTTATTCAAGTTTTTCCTGCGTTGATTCATTTCTAGGGACAGCATTTTTGCTTGTGTTACAGCTAGCGTCGTCAGGTCCTGAACCTGTTGACAATGCTAGCTGTAATGCAAGCAAAACTGTTATCCCTTAAAATGTATGGTGGGAATAACCCGAATTAATGGAACTCATCAAATCATGGCGGAAGCCTCTGTACCAGCCTTCATATACTGTTTTCACTGTAAAATTACTGGGTTAGTACACTTGGAAGTAAAATTTTGGTTTTAGTTTAAAAGCTTGAAATAGGTTCAGCAATTTGTGAGTGTTAAAAAGTATTCCCAATACAAGAGTCACATTTTTCATTGCAATTTTTCTTTGTATAGGAAAGTATATTATGTCTGTGAACATGAGCACTTAAGTTTTCCCTTCTTTAAATCAAGAGAGTGAAGCAAAAGTTCCACTCAAGTAAAAATTTCTCCCTTGAAACTAAACTGAAACAGGGCTGAAACTCCCTTGAATCACACTGCCTTGCTTCTCGGCTGAAACTGCCTTGAAATTGAAACAAAACCAAGGGAGTTTGGAAGTGGGGTGGCAGCAGGTAAGCTGTGCAATAAAATGCCTTGCAACTGCACTGGCGCAGAGACCCTTGTAAATATGATGGGCTGGCACACCCTTGCTGCCTAATGACTTGGCACTCCCTTTCTCCCTCCACTGAACTCCTTTGCCTACAACACTGAAACTCCCTTGCCCACAGCACTGAAACTCCCTTGCCCACTCACCCGAAACTCTCTTGACCTCCTTCTCCCAAATTAAAAAAAGGAAATATGCATTTTAAAGACTATGAATATCAATACTACACGATGGCATGCTTAAATGTATTTAATTATCCTACGTTATACCTACCTAACTATATTATGTCTATTTCACATGTCCTATTATCCTACGGCTCTACACTCATTTTCTCGCACCCATCACAGTAACTTGTGTCAAGAAAGCCTTATATATGTGCCCGCTTCCGAGGAATAATGTGACTTCCAGAACGAACTTTTAAATAGCAATTCCGTGTTAATCTGAGGAAATACCATTACATTAGGATGACAGTAATGAGGCATTAATTAATTGAAACCCATATTGCCACATAGTATGACTATTAATGCAATATTACTGAGAACAAACAAGATTTTTTCTTGTACGTTTGTTCACGTTTAAATCAAGACGTAACCAAGGGGACGTGTATAAACTAAAGTACCAACTTGGGGGGGGGGGGGGGGGGGGTCGCCTTAACACCTGCGGTGGGTAACAAGGGAGAGGGGAGGGAAGTAATAATCTCAAAGTATCGTAGCTGTCACAATGTGTCTGTTTACGTTTCTTACTCATTAACATCGAGTCGACAATACTACAGAGTTTAATATGAGGGGTGTTTCATACACCCCATGCTTCTACTATAATTCAATGTAACTGAACTATTGCTTCTACAATTTTGCAAGTCTTCATACCATCAAATTGCTAACATTGTAACCTTCTCGCCAGTTAAGGTAGTTAGAGCAAAAAATCACTTCACCTAGAATTTGATGAATTTGGCCTCATTTAAAAGGAAAAAATACTCATCTGTTCAATGATATCAAAATGTTAATCCCTTGCCGAACTACTCTTGGAACAATTTGTGAAAGTGAAAGTTGTTTTACATGGGGTAGATAATGGCTGTACGTTCCAGAGGGAGAATATTAAAAAAAATAGGAAATTCTAGCACCTAGATTTCGTCGAAAAACTAATGGTTTATAGTTTGCATGTTTTCTTATCCATTTATAAGAAATAATCTATTGCTCACCTAAGAAATTTTTACATAATCGCAAAAACACCTGCTGTTTTGATGGGTTTTCAGCCGTATGGTGGGAAAAAATGAGTCAAGTTAGAGACTTAGGTAGCTATATTTATTAAATTACTGAGAATTTTGGTATTACATAACTATATCTCTACGCCATTCATATTACAATATCTATTTCATACTTCTTACAGACGCTGAAATAAAAAAATAAAATTTGAGTATGGTCCCCATTATGACTAGGGAGGGCAAGGTCCTATCCACGTTGAAACACCGGTTCCCATCAGAACACTGAAGTTAAGCAACGTTGGGCCTGGAAGGTGGTTGGATGGGTGACCCTCCTCCATACCTCAACTAGGCATGGATGGAGAGATGATACTCCCTTCATACCTATACCGGCAGGCCGGAGGGGCCAGGCCAAACCGGGACGGTTGGAGGGAGGACATCCTCTATACCTGGTACTGGGGTGAGGCAGGGGGAGGCCAATCCTCCATATCTCTACCGAGGTGCTCTTGTGCCCTGCCTGCATGTGGCACACAGGCATTGGGTTGGCACAATGGACCAAGAAAGGTCTAAGTGCCCGGGCTCCTGACGAAGGCCCCCCCAACAACAATCTAATCTAATCTAATGACTAGGGAACTATCTCACTCTAACCACCATAATAAGCGACCCCGTGACAAAACTTTTCAATCAACCTTTCCCTAAAAATAAACTCACTCAATACTTGAGAAAATATTTTTGAAATGAAAGTTTCATTTGTAGAGACAACATTACATGTCAAGGGGGGGTTTGGGGAAAATACTACGGTTCCACAACTACATCTACAAAATACCCTGAAAACCACCTCAGGGGTGTGTGGCAGGGGGTAACAAGGGTAACCCCTCTCCCCCACCCCTTGTCAACAAAAGGGGATGGGGAAGAGGTAAAAAATCACCGGAAATGGTAACGCAGTCTATGAACTACCCCTAACTTGCAGAAATGTTGAAAAGAGAAAGTTTCTAAATGTATGAACCAATATGCACATAGAAATAACAATGTATAATGGAAGTTATTAACGCAAAGCTCTCATTGAAGTGTTTACTGGCTGAACTATCTCTCCGATTCGTTTGAGGGCTTACCATTTTTGCCAAAAATTCAGGTGAAAGATGGACCACGTGCTAAACACACCGTGTAGATTCTTCATAAAATTCTTGTTACTGAATGGATCATTGAGCACATTCTTTTTTATTTTCCTTGCATCAGAACAACTATCCCCTTTCAATTTTTACAATAGTTTACCAGTTTTCTCCTCAACTACCTCCCCTGAGTTTGAAACTTGACTTAATGATTTGGCTTGATGACTTAATTCTAACTTAGGTTAGTGCATAGGTGTTAATCAATTCTGTTGGGGCCATGTCAGTTTTTTTTATTTTTCTGACTCGCTTTCTTATCTGCAAATTCATTGATTAATTGATCGTAATACAAATAGTGAAGCAGGTCTTTTTCAACGTGCATACCCATATCAAGGCATTCTATTTTACTTGTCCAAGCACCGTGCACATAATAGATAATTCTTTAGCCTTTACAGTGCTGTAAAAGGGGGTTCGGCCGAACAGTAAGAGAGAAATAAATTCTAATTGCGACCATAAAATTTGTGAAAACATATGTATTCCTGAATGTAATGGCCGCACTAGGGGTAGGGCCTTTTTCAGTCAATTCACCGAAAGTTTTGGATGGGCGCAGAGTTATTGTTTGACCATAGCACCGGAGGCTGTCAGACCTTAGTGCAAATGCAGCTGCATTAGTTTGTCTCCTAGGCAGTCTTCTAAGTATTTTAAGACAAGTTTCAGACAATATTCTTGTGCCTGTAATGATATATTTAGACTTATCCTTTAATCCATAAACTGCTACGTATTTTATTTCTATATATAATTCCACCACATTCTGAAGACTAAGCATTTTCACTTCCATTTTTCTGGTTAAAAACTGCATAATGGAAAAAATAAAAAAAATATGTATTCAAAGTACTCAAATGTTTTCGCGCAATTGAAACTGAAACATTGCATTCTTCCTTGATTCTAAGAAGAAGACAATGTGTGGTTGATGCAGAGGTGGTGGAAGTTCAGCAATGCTACTGAAATTCATTATCATCAATTGAATGAGTTTGAAAAAATCTTCAAAAATTGTTGTCTTTAGGACTCATTGTTAAAAATTCCGGAGAAGTGACCATACACTTGTGGAATTTAGTTCTGATTTCAGAATGAAGTTCATCTCATACCTCAACTGTGGGGTAAAGGAGTTATAAAAACTATTACGTACTAAAGAAGAAAAGCATTTATTTATGTACGATAATTTCATGCTACACTAAAATTAACATCACTGAAAAAGTTTTATTATATTAGGTCAGGTCTTGAGAGCATTATTAACAAATGAAAAGTAAGAAAGTGAAAATCTAACCAGAAATTTATTCACCCAATTCTTATATGATTTATTACAATATGGACTCTATGGACATTAACTTTTCACTAACTTTTCTGTAAACATCAAATCACAATTTCTGTATCAAAATTTCTCAGGACATCAAACACATCATCAAACAATACATCAAAAAACAAACAAACATGAGACATTAGTGAGATTAAAAATTTTGTATAGAAGGAAATGAGAGGCTTTTAAGTCTCTTCGACCTCCCCCTATTCTTCATCAAATTCACCTTCATCATCCACTGTTGCCTCTTGATACTATTGATACAAGGTCATTCATGTTTGACTCAGCTTCTGTAAACTCCATTTCATCCATCCCCTCTCCGGTGTACCAGTGAAGGAAAGCCTTCCTCCTGAACACAGCTGTAAATTGTTCAGATATTCTCTTGAACAGTTCTACAGTTCAGAACATGTTTACTGCAAGCTTGCGAAGGTCAGTATTAAGTTGTCCAGGAAATCTGAAACAGGTAGTAACCCCAGACATTGTTGCTGACGCAAGATGATTGAGGTCTCCATATGTTGGAGTGGTCAGCTTCAGAGTTCGGAAGCAGATGTCATAAAGAGCTTCATTATCAATGCAATTTGTCTCATCTGTTTTTTCAATGAGCTGGTGTACGGATAAGGTGGCATTGTAGGGTACTACTACTGCATCTGACACCTGTAATAATATGATGATCCGTGTTCAATCCTAACGATGAAGGAACTATTTTAAGATTAGCCGTTATTACTTCAAGTAAGAGTAAATTTACCTTTGGTGAAGGGACAACGCTGAAGGTGTTCATGATCCTCTCTGGGTACTCTTCCCTTATTTTGGAGATAAGTAGAGTTCCCATGCCAGATCCTGTCCCCCCTCCAAGTGAGTGTGTCAACTGAAATCCTTGGAGGAAGTCACAGTTCTCAACTTCCTTCCTCAGGATATCCAGCACTGAATCCACCAACTCCGCTCCTTCTGTGTAGTGTCCTTTGGCCCAGTTATTTCCAGCCCCACTCTGACCAAACACAGAATTATCTTGGTCTGGCCCAAATGGCCCTGCCCTTACTGAGTCCATAGTTCCTGGCTCTAAATCAATAAGTATTGCTCTTGGAACATATTTTTCTCCTGAAAATAAGAAGTTGCATTTATTATCTTATTGTACTAGCCAAACAGTTCTCAAGAGTACACTTTTGATAACTACTTCATATTCCACCGTAATACAACAATATACTCAATATTTATTTGCATGTAGGAATACTTAGAAGCATAGTCAATATCATAGATATTAATAATGTTTAAATAATATTTTAATTTCTTAGCCTATTCACTCCTAAGCTTCATCCCAAAGAGCATTGAACTGTAGTACGCAACACTGCTTGGCATTTAAATACCCCAGTGCGCATAATTTTTTCCGTATTCAAACTCGTTTGCATGTAAAATTCACATATATGCATACGTAGCACTGATTTCAATGCTCCACCCAAAGGCGTACATGCATGTGTAGTGCTGGCGGCACTGCTCCGGCCAAACAAATAAATGCGTGCGTAGCAGTGAATGGGTTAAAATATGGGATCAAGCTTCATTTTTACTTTATATTTAACAATTAGTGAAGCCAATGCAGATAAATGCAATTTGCGAAAGTAAAGAAGTTTGTATTGATTTAGTGTAAAGATGATTCAGATTTTGAGTTAAAATCCAGAAAATTGGATGCTAACATTGAAAAATCGTATTAATGTTTCCAGATGGATTCAATATTTGAAAGAGTATTTTCCTATTTTGTGCTTTATTCTAATTCAGTATTTCCCATGTATCTTAGGATTTTTTTTCTGCTCTATTAAGTATCTGATCATTATAGGAGCGTTTGACATGTGGATCATCAGTACTTTTAAGGGGATAATTACCAATTTTTAAAGGAGGCATGGCATCTGTTGTATTTCATCATTTACCCATGGCTTTTGAGCACTGTGCAATCTGTCTTGAGCTCTGGTAAGGGACTCTCCATAATCCACGTAGACAAAAATAGGCCACATATTTACCCCCCCACCTCCTATCGTGGGCACTCGTAGACTTCATCCGGACCCCCCACCCCCCATCGGCTCTCCCATTTGTCCACGAAGGCTTTCCTTTTTTTTGTGGAAAAAGCTGTGAAATGGGTTATTAATTCATTGTCATGGACTATCTGCAATTTAAGGCTGATTTTAAGGAAACCGGCCACCGATACAACATCCTTGCAACCTTTCACAACACTGATTGTGCCGTGGTAATGTCACTCTCGCCACGTCATATCGACTATTGTCTTCGTAGACATCCCTCCAACCACCCCACCCCCCAATGTGGACCTTCGTTGACAAATCTTGTACCCCCCCTCCCCTTTTTAGTGTCTACGTGGATTATGGATAGCCCCTAAATGACATAGATATGTAAAAGGAGTGTGATTTTTTGGTTTAGTCACGGAATAGAGAATGGATTAGGGTCAATTAATGAAACGGATTTGATTGAGGAGTGAATTGTGTGAGAGGAAGGGGTATAGTTAGAAAGTTATGGGTGAATGTGGTAGAAGAGACTTTGGTGAGGGGTAGGTATTAGAAGTTTTAAGAACAACTGCCTGGATATAATGTGACGTCAGTCCATACAATCTATTACAGGTTCGAAAGCATCTTAGTATAGGGGTATATTAAAGGTATACCTTTAATCTACCCCTATACTAAGATGCTTTCGAACCTGCACCCTGTAGGGTGAGGAAAGGTGTCAACACCCCCCCTCCCACCCTCCCCACCTAATTCCTAAGGAAATGGAAAAAATTATTATTCTTCAACGCATGCATGCTCCCCCGCACCCTTGGTTCCCATACCCCTAATAAAGTTAGTTCTTCAATGCAGCATACCCCTGATGTCCCTTGCAAATTATCGAGTGACGTTCTCGGCTCCCATTTGTTGAGGTTATGTAATCCCTTCAGTAAGTTCAAGGAATACTGGTATTTTTTCTGATTTCTTTGGCTGTTATGGAGCTTGATTTTGACGGTCGAAAGCTGACACAATTGTGTCAGCATTCGACCATCAAAATTTAAGTTACCTAGGTAAAGTGGATCAACCAATTTTATCTTGTATTTATATTACAACATTGAACAGATCCATAAGTCTCATGAAGAATTTTATAATTACATGTGTTTGCCATTAATAGTCCTTAAGTTGGTTCAATATTAATGCATTTGTATAGCAGCATTTAATCTAAAATGGAAGAATTTAGAAAATATGTATTCGTGGATTTCTTAACTTTTGAACGTTAGCCGTTTTTGTAACGGTTTTCGAGTAAAAATTTACCTATGTCCCAAGTTAAAGTGAAAATATTGTGGAAGCCCTAAAATTGACCTTAGTTTTTTTAAGATTAATTTTACAACAGCATAGGCAAAAGCTTCAAAATGAATTATCAACGCCTTACACTTTTAAAAACTCAACTTTTGGAGGTAAGCATTGCATTTGCCCATTAAAAGTGGATATCCCGCTAACCATTTCCCCGTAGCCTGACCCTAAAAGGACGCGAACATCAGGGAACATAAAGTTTTTTTCTCCTGCCAAAAGTAAAAAAAACGCTTATACATTCCTGTTATTGCTCAGATTTTATCGTTTTCTAATCGTATTTAAGGATAAGGAGCTAAGGGTTGAGGATTAATACTCTCGTCCTTTATTTCCAAACAGCCACCTCTTACGCCTTCCAGATTTAACCTTCTAAATTGAACCTTTATCCGCAGGATTTAAATGGACTCATACCCGGAGCCGGGATGTTGGCACTCATGGCATGCAGCGAAAACATTTAAAGGGACTTATCGGGCACGTTGGGCGATACTACTGAATTAAAACTTCTACGCATTATAATACATTGACGCAGCCACGCTGAATCGTTGAAGGCAAGTAGACTGACCGGCAATCCAGCTGGAGGAGGGTGAGGGGAAATTTGCGGCTCTTCATTTCGTCCACAGCCGAACCCCAACAATGGCATTGAAACAAGGTTGCTCCTCGGACCTATTGGATTGGTGTGACGCCCGGATAGTTTTGTTGACCAACCCGCCAATACAACGTCTACTTACTACCCTGCGAGACGTGGGACAGGAGGTATTAGGACAACAGTAATGTTAAAATGTGAAGACCAGTAGCGTAGGGAAGCAGGGGGGCGATGTCCTCCCCGCCCCTTGTGTTCTGGCGCCCCAAAGCCTGAGAATGTAACCCTTCTAAAGTCCCAAATACGTACGTGATTCAATGTCGTATCTTAATTATCAACAATTAATTCTACAAGGTCTACAACTTTGGATCATAGTATATTACGAACAAAATTATACCTACAGTAAAAGTATATAAGCGTATGTTAAGTTCAGTAAACTGGCGAATTTATAAGTCGGCGCCCACTAAAAAGTTTGTCGCCCCCCAGCGCCCCCTAGACCCAAAACCAGGCTACGCCACTGGTGAAGACTAGTAGTCTTCACATTTTACCCGGGTCTTCTTCATCAGATCCTTTTTATTAGTGAACGCCTGCTTCGCTAACACATTTCTTCTAATATATTTAACCCTATGCCATTTCCTTCAACATACTAACCCAAGCAATTATATTGTTCTACCTGCTCCAGTTGGCGTCGAAGATATTTCCCATACAGCACGGGGAGAAATATACTCGTGTACTCTCGGTCGATATATGGGATAAGGGATAATTCCAAAATTACCCCTTTTTTACACGTGTTCTTTAAGTGTATATTTTGGTCCAAATTATCTGAGTGGACTTCTGTATTTTATAGAATTTAATTAATGTACAACATGCCACTTTGCCTTTTTTCACATTTCCATGGGAATAACTGCATATTAAAGATGAGCTATACGCTATTATTCCGCTACGAAGAGATATCTCTGTTATAACATATGTTATATAGGTATGTATGTAACATATGTTAATTCAATTTGCATCTACCAAAGAACTTAGTCTATTCGGTAATCCTGATAATCGTGAAAAACTTATATTTGTACACAATGGGTGGATATATTTTTTTACAAAAAACGATGACTTTTCCATGCGATAAATACTTCCTTTTTTGATCATACGTTGTATTTTGGTACAATTGTAACCCACCAGAAATAAAATCATGTTCCACGATAATATTATCTGCTTTCGTATGATTCTTACAGCCATTTTCAAGCACACGTATTTGTATTAATTTCTTGGTACCAAATATTTGTAAATATGTATTTCTCTCCAGGCCAAGCACAAATACGAAATAATTTATATTGGTCTGGCCGTGAATGCGGAGGAAATAACTTCTTGGCATTACCGTCTTCAATCAAGTACCTTGGTGGCCGAATGGGTTAAGGCGTTAGTGAATTCGGAAGAGCAAGATTCTCGGGTTCGCGGCTCTGCAGCAGCAATTTTTTTTATTAGTCAAATATGAATCTAAATCAGCCGCGGATTTTGCTGGCAATGCTGTCTAGCGGTAATAAAGGCCGTTTTACACGGTACATTTGTTTGTACAAACTCTTCCGTGAACTCTTGCATGAGGCAAAATGTATCGTGTAAAGCGGGAAATTGTATGAACGCTTGTGCGAATGTCTCAATGCCTGCACGGGAAATAGAACCTGTTCTAATTTCGTTGAGACAAATGTACATTCTCACGTACATTTGCTTGTACAAAATCTTTCATCGTGTAAAGCGGCCTTAATACTAACAACAGTTTATTTTCCGTTGGTAAACATACATATGCATGGGAATTTGCATATTAGGCAGGTTGTGGTCAATACACGTGTTTACACAAGAAATAGCGGCCAGTAAACCGAATATTGACCATTTTTCAACCGTTCTTAGTCGTTGAAAAGCGGTATTTCGTCCAGATAAATCACGTGTTCTACTCGTGATTGCAACTAAATATGCTCCGTGTGTGCAGTAGGGGTTACGGGTAAGCATGGATAAAACTTGGGTTCATAAAACGTGTGTTGTGGAAAGGAAATGAGACAGAGGAAGGCATCTTTTTTTACATTAGCATAGCCACATTTAGAACATGCAGAAACTATTTGGGACTTACCAGAGAATGATTTGTTTTAAGAATTGTATATGACTTTGAAACAAGAGCCGCCAGATTTGTAAACAGGTAATAATGGCAAAAAGGAAAAACAAAAAGGAAAGCCTGGAAAAACTAACGAAGACCTATTATTAGGATGAAGTCCATCTCAACAAGAAGAAAGTAGGTAACCTGAGGTATTTAAACTTACTTTTACTTTACTCAAGATTGAAATGTGTTGGGGACCCCCGTTTAATTATGGCATTGAGCGGTATATTAAGTTTCCTCGGTGCCTCGGTAGATTCGATCTCTCGTATAAAATAGGAGTTATTTTACAGGAGAGGTCGAAAGTATATTAATACATTTCTCTCATACAATACATGACCTTAACAGAATGAAGGAAAAACTCCCATTGATTTCAATACGGTATGGTAAAATATGCATCGAACACTTTCTCATTCATAGAAACGGCTGGTGACCTGAAACCCCTGCTACACGCCCTTGTGCTGCCTCAAATGAGGTATAGTCGTATATTTCACACTGGGTAATACATATTACGCGGTATCTTATCAATATCATTCCACCCTACGAGAATATCCATGGGAAAAAACCGGCCTGTGTATTATTTAATCCTAATTATTTTGCACTAAATGGTCAAATTGCAATAACTTTCGAAGTACTTACTACTACTAGTAATTGCAATCTGAGGTGTTAATTTTGATGAGGTATGCGCGGCATCTGAAAGTGTGTTCTAGCTTCCAAAATCCACTCCTTTTGTGAGCTACCTGTAACATACTTCACGGTAACTTCTTTCTCTACAATTAAGAAAATATTTTATATTCATTATTCCACTCATCAAGCGGTAAAAATAGTTCCCTGTTGCTCCATCAATCGTTTTCTATATCGACTACAAATCTTCCAGCCTGCCCTCGGTCTATTATCGATACCGTTGATACCTTACGGTACTTGCAAATCGTTAGCTTCGGCATCGGTTGCTTTCACTGGCTTCCACTTTCATTCTCCCCCTTAATTCACATTGCGTTGGAAATAATCTAAGGTAATCACGAGTACAAACAGTTAATTAAATCATAGAATGTTGAAATAAGGAAACGCACAGATTATACACAAGTTTGTTTTATGCATTTATTCATTGATTAAAGGCTAGTAGTGTCGAGCAAACAAAACATCCAGAATGCAGATAACCCACGCACAAGTATTTCAAAACAACGAAATGATTCGCGCTTCTTGTGTTAGATACAACGGAATGTTATACATTAAGCTCAGATTTTACAAAAGGATAAATGCGTAGATCTCTACTTTCGATGTTCATAGCAAGTAAATTTTAAAGAAAAATTTAAACTAAGCTGTTATTCTGTCCCGGATGTCTTTTGAAATTCAAAATGATGTTTCAAGGTAAATTTGAAAACAATCCTCTGATTTGGATGGCTATTCGGAGATACGGGGATTTTAGCAGAATGAAATTTCGCTGGCGAGACGTAAGCTCACTTTTGTCACTTCAGGAATGAATGAAATGCACTTTAACAAATTATAACCCTTAACAAGGTTACTTGGAGCTTAATTGAGCTTTGAAAACCTAATTCCGACAGAAGATACAAAGACTATCTCATATTGTAAAAAATTGGATTTACTTTTCTTCTGTGCATAACCAAATATATGAAAGCAAGAAAGTTTGTCTTACCTCTCCCTTTGATGTAAAACACATTAATTCGTTCCAGGTGTAGATCTGAGTCGCCGTGGTAAGCTCCAGTCAGATCAATTCCATGCTCATCGATGTGTCCGGTGACTGGCCGGGGCGGGGACTGCGGAGGTGTCGTGGGCGACGGCGGAGGTTGGGGGTCGGGGGCGCTATACTTCTCCTCCTCTTCATTCGTTTTACGGGCACAACCTGCAACGCAAGAGAAATGTTTAACTCCTCGCCCACACTGACGATCACATTTTATTCGAGCCTAGAGTGAAAAAAACAAAGCTATAATAATCACTGCACGCGTTCCTGACATCACTCCGGGAGCACTGTGTGGTCAACATATCCATCCATCCGTATGTATCCATTTAAGGACTAGGGTTTGGAATGAGAGCCTCTTGGAGCGCAAATGTTTTAATTACTATAATATCAGATAGTAATTTAGTGTTGGTCAAATTAAATTAAATTTTTCAGCATTAATGATTCACCAAATTTATTAGCATCCTCAGGGCTACACAATTGACCAAAGATACACATTAATAGGATGGAACCGTCTACCAGTCGTTCTACAGTAGCCAGAAAAAAAAAGAAAAATTAGATTTTCTTCGACCAACACTCAAAAATCATATTTGTACTTTCATTTAAAAAAAGCCAAGAAAGGTCCCTAATTGAGTTGTAATTATTGTTTTTATCGTTAGCGCGAAGATTTCGATCAGTAGGCTTCTGAATGTCTTCCAGGTTCTCCACTGCGTTCGTTGGCTTGCTTCACGATCTGACATCCAGTCAGCGTCTTTAGGTCTATGGTGAGGGACAGTGGTTTTTTAGCCGCCTTTTATAACTCCGTTTTGTCGCTGTTCAGTGATTAGCCGTTTTTGTTTAGATCTCTTTTCCAGGTGCTGAGTAAAAAGCAGCCGTGGTCTCCGTTGATGTTTTGTAGTGTCTTGTAACATCTTGTACAAAATCCCACAAAATATGTAGTACGAAGGAGAATGTATACCCGGTGGCATGTTCGTACGGGAAAGTATATATCCTGGAGTCCTGCAGATCATTAAAAAGTCAGCCTACAGGAAGACGACAGAGGCACAAGGAAGTATTAAGCTATTCCAACAGTCGGCTATCGTGGAAGTTGCGTGACACGCGATCAAGGCACACGAAATTTACTTCGAAGTAATTGCCAAAGAGAACCGTCACTCCGCTGGATTAGTAAGGTAAGCCATAGAAAGTTTCACGACACCACAAAATATCAACTGAGAAGACGGCAATTTTTTACTCAGCACCTGGAAAAGAGCCCTAAACAAAACGGCCAATAATAGAGCAGCATCAACACAGTCTGGCATATAGAAGGTGACCAAAAAACCTATCTCTCACCTTTGACCTGAGGATGCTCTCTGGAATGCCAGCGAAACTCTTGTCAAGAAATCCAACACACGCAGTGGTACACACGAATGCCATGCGGGCGCGATATATTGTTATAATCAAGAACTGAGAGCCCTTGGTTATTATCATTAAAATAAAAAATCTGCTTTATTGTCAGTTAAGCAGTAGCTTTAAATCACCAATATATATTTGCTCTTGTTCGGTAGCGCAGGGGTTTTCAGATCGTTACCTCGCTTTGAAAAAATTTGTTACTATCCAATATCTCTGTGTTAATAAAAGTATTCTGTGTAAAATAAACTGTGTAAATGAAAGTAATTAAAAAGGAAGGTATTACTGCTAATGCGGTCTCGGTGACTTTGAGGGTGCCAAGCCCTTAAATGCTGAGAAATGCCGTCCGTCTCTTATAGGCTCTCCCAGCGAATGCATACCGGCGACTTCGTCGCGTCCTCTGGGTAACACTAATCGTGGAAGGGTGGAAGGCGAGTGTCCGGTGCTTTTAAACCGGATCAACTTGGCTAAGGTAGTAAACCCCAAGAGAAAATCCAAGGTCCTCAAATGTAGCGGGAGTTGAGCGTGAGGTCAACAACCTCACCTCGGAAAAAAACATAACGCTACGGAAACTGCACAAAATCCTCGGATATTGGACAGGAATAATGGATTACGACAATGGCAACCGAATAGAAACATGGATAAGGATATCATATCTGCAACTTGGAATGTTAGGACGATGATAAAGCCTGGGAGAATGAAAAAAATTGCCAAGGAATTAAATTAATTTAGAATTGATGTGGTTGCACTCCAGGAAGTATGGGGGTAAGGACAGGGGCGTATACACAAGCCTGATTTTAGACTCCTCTACAGTGGGCCTGAGAGAAAGACAGGTCAGCATGGAACTGGAATAATAATGAATGCCAAAATGCGGAAAAGCTTGCTAAACTTTGAACCCATCAATGCAAGACTTTGCTAGGTAAGATTAAAAGGTAGATTTAGAAATATTACCCTTATATCAGCCCATGCTCCAACGGTAGACAAAGATGAACTTGAGAAAGACGAATTCTATGATGAATTGCAGATACTTCTGTCAAGGATATAAAATCATGATATGCTTATATTTGCTGTGGATTTTAATGCGCAAGTAGGGCAGGATTCTGCCAGCTCCAAAAACTCGGGACGCTACTCACTACACCAGACTAGCAATGAAAATGGTGTTCTCCTAGAACAGTTTGCCACAAGAAATAACTTAGTAATTAAGAGTACTTGTTTCCCGCACAAAATAATCTATCTGGGCACATGGACAGCCCTGGGCTCAGGAATTATCATACAGATAGACCATGTTTTGACAAAAGGCAGACATGCATCATCAATCATAGATGTCCACAGCTGCAGAGGGCCAAATTGCGATTATGATCATTTTCTAGTTAAAGTCACAGTGAGGGAAAGAGTAGTCGCTGAATATTTATGAAACAAGTAGTGTGATCAGATATTTGCAGATTGAATATGAATCTAATGCAGGCGTTGAAAGACCGTTGAAGTTTTACTGACAGTTCCTGAAATATATCTTGAAAAGCCACATCAGCGTAGTCAAAGTGGGGTAATATTAATGCGGAAATTAGTTGTTTCTTAAGGGAGGCAGGAATGACGTGTCTGAGAAGAGGGAATAATGACTTATTTACTGCTTTGCATATCTTAGTTACATGAGATAACCGGGACAAACATTTATCCATAATTACTCCTAGGTTTTTAACTGCTTCATATTAAGGTATTGTGTCATTAGCTATACGCAATGGGGGTAATTGATTATTTTTAATTGTTTTCAGTATTCTCGGATATCCAAGAGTGATAGCTGTTCCATGGAAAGCAGTTTGCGCTGTGACCGATGACGTATTGTGGTCGACATTATCGACAGCCGGAGTTGTGAATAGGCCTTTCTTGATTTTTGGGGGACACTAGACCACATCATCCCGATGGTAAGTCGCGCACACCTCATTAGATCTTTCAGTAATGATAGACTGCAGTCGGTGATAGGAAATGCCCATACTTAGCCGATACGTGCTGTGGATAAGTCCCTTCTTTCGAGTTTCTGCATTAAGTTTCGTCGCTAGGTAAACAGGGGTAGCATTCTCTTGGCTTCTGTTGTGTCACTTTACCTCGCCCATCTTGGTACTCTTGACTGAATAGTAGAATATGAGCTCTGCTATACGTTTTGCCTCATCGTGATCACTGTGGGCAGACTTTGATGCCGAGGAAGGGCCGTTGATAATCATTCTCAGCAAAGCTACGAGAGACGCATGTACACCGCCGTTGCAGCTACCGTCTTCAGTATTCCCGCCGAACATGTCAGATTTCACTATCTTCGCAGCTTCACTCAAAGTGGCACCCGAGCTCTTTCATAGCACCTGCCTGCAGCTTCGCAAGATCTGCCATGCTGAAGACTGCATTATCTCCGGCCGTTTCGCGAGTTTCATTGATCTAAGCCACGATAGTCGCGAAAGTGATGCTGCGAATCTGGCGCCGTGAGTTGTTAGCACTTGAGTCATTCTTTTCACTGGCTCTTCTCCTGTTTTTGTACTCAGAAAGACATTTATTGTGCCTCTAATGATATTAAATAACAGCGTTCAGAAATGTTTGCTAAAACCTTCGAATATTTGAGTGCAAGGGCTCAGTCAGTAATAGTTTGACAGCAAGATGTCGTCCTCTTGTTACTCAGGTTATTTTATCTGGAGCCCGGCAAATCACAAAAGAGGCAGGTTCCTTGTTTGTACTTCGTAGAGTGGCACCTTCGAGATTTGACTGGTGACGCATGAGAAGGACCTGCCTCTTGTCTCGTCTTGTTAGCTCTCTCATGAGCTCTCTGAAGCTTTGTGCTGTTGCGCTTTAAGTCACATGATTTGTGCCACGATGCCTTGTTTTCAATATAAGTTTTCTTTAAACCTACGTCGCTGTTCAGGGCAGGTATGTCCATATCTAAAGGAAGTTCTCCTATCTCGTAGAGAGCAAGTAGATTTTTGGCTAGTGAATCTTAACCTTCATCTATTGTGGATTGTGTATTTTTTGTAGGATTAATCATCCTTTCATTTGTGTTGATTTGACACAGCATGCAGCGTTCCTACTCGATGCCTGACATGATACAACCATGCAAATAACACCCAACCCCCTTCAAACTTAAAGTATCCTCCACCTTAAACTAAAGGAAAAAAGAAGGCATGATTCGTAACTGTCACAATCAACAACTAATACCATGCAAACGCCACACTGAAAACCTCTTTGAATAGGAAGAATAATGATCGTTATTACTTACATGTACGAAGTAGAGCTTAACAACACATACACAACACTATAGCGGAATATCCATACAAACACCTAACTTACAAACGCACACTACTGCACACGCTGAACTTACAGCTAATTATCCGTCAACACCACTTTTCTCACTCAATACACGACTGGAAACTATGTGACTTGCATCGGCGCTACTACAGCGCAAGCGTCCGGCAAGCCATGAGCGTACGACAAGGGCGCCGTCTTCTTGAGTTTTGTTACGTGTCTTAAGTATATATAAAATGTATACTTTGAGCGACAGAACACTTAATTAGTGCATTCATATTCGTCATACGCGCGACAGATATACGCGGAAACCATCCTTTCTGCGTGCAAATCATGCAACATAGTCGTGTATGACAAAAAAACAGTACTTTCCCGGTGATATATGCAACCCGCGATACACGGACCCTGCATGGTTGCCGGCAGTGGCTACACATCTTAAATGGTCCTATGTGGCCCCAGGAACACGTGTGCACTGTCGCATTCTTTAATCACAAAATGCAAGGTACCCTCTGAAATAGGACATTAACGTCCCCACTAGTAGGAATGGATAACTTAAGGAGAGAGTTGATGGGGAAGGTTGACGAAAAGGGCAAAATCAAGGATATCAGGACGACTTCCTCTGTTGTTGGAACGGAAGGTCGGTAGCTCGGATTTCTCCATCAATTCTTATTTTGAAAACTTCAAACGCGATTTTTCTCCAAATATATTCCCCTTTAATCTTGCTATATTATATATTTGGTAGCAAAATATCTTATCTATTCATCCTTCAAGTTGTGTAATGGTAACTTCTTATGGGAAAAAATAATTTATGTGCGTTCGCATGTTCGCTTTTTAAGTTTGGCGGCATCCTAGGCTTGAGGAACTTTGGATAAATATCGGCGAGAAAAAACACCACTCACATATCAATTCTGTGGACTGAAGTTGAGCTAATAACAAATAATTATAAGCTGCTAAATCGCAAAAATACTGTTGGAGCGATGTTTTCATGTGGACGAATCACAAAATTTGTTCTCGCAATATGGATGTTGAACCACCTAGAATCTCATTATTAATAAGCTTATATTTTTACACTTAAAATATATACGAACACAGTAATATTTATCATCATTCCCGGTCGATATGCTTGCATTTTTTCACCTCCCTCGTTAAACGAGGAGCCAAAGATGTTTATTTTAAGTCCTTTTAAGGAGCTGAATAATTCTTTCATAACTATTTTCTTCTATGAATGCGACACGGTATCATCCATTGACCTAATTACCTTGCTAACCTTGCTAATATAGTATTAATTGGTTTAGCTAGCAGTAAGGTATTATTTTAAAGATAATACAGATATAACTATATATATATAGACTTGGCCTTATAAGCGTACCATGTTTTTTTTTTCGAATAGGAGTATTTTTGGAGGGATAGAACATGAGAAATTGGCAATTCAACGGCATTATTCCAAACGTTTTGTACCTGTCACTTGCCCATGGTTATATAGTGGCTGGGCTGTCATTCCAATGAAACTTTGATTCATATCTTGGAGCACAAAACAGTCATTGACCACGGTGACCTTAGTTTTTAAAAAACATTTTAAAAGCAAAAAAACAGCTCCGCTTTCTTTGCTAGTGATGAAATCACACGCTCCACCTCTAACTATAAGATATTCAGAACCATTTCATAAGAAGACTAATATCCATGACAACAGTGCCTAGGGTGCACTAGTCTACCGGAGTCCCATGTATCTATGCCATTACATTCAAACACAGCCAATTAAGTTCCCAATATTCACTACGAATATCAAGCATGGCAACATATCTGAGGAAGCCAGCTGGAACGCTGGCGAAATATTGTCCATCAAAAATGGATAAACGCAGATGGAAACCGATGATAGAAACAGATCATTTAAGTTTTTACGTATTTCTTGTATGTTTGCAAAGCAAGTCTCTTTCACATGATAATTATTTCAACTTCCCCATACGCTTTTAAATCCTACTCTCGGTATTTTTCCGATCACAACTGAAATATATATTTAAAAGCCCTTATTTTGATCAGTGCTTAATCAGAAAGTATTTTACCTTGTTTTTCATGTAAAGTGTAAAACAATCCTTGTTGAGGTAAAAAGTTCTTGGCTTCTCTAGCGAAGTTGGGAGATATAACACCTTTGGATTTAGTTCAAAATTATTTTCAAAGATCATTTCTATACTTTTTAACAATATCGTAAAACGGAATAAACTAGTGTAACATCTCTCTAAATTCATCTACATGTACTTAGGCCGCTTTTGAATCAGTTGTGAACCTGGTGTGTTAACTTTTCCACAGCTTCCGAGATCTGATGTAAAAGTAATGTATCCCGTAACAATTTTACTGTCCGTTACAATTATATGAAAGTGGAATGCAGGCAAAGAATGTTGTAGAGTAGTGTCCGTAGTAATTGGCTTGAGCGTAAGTGGGTGACGGGTATGGGAGGATGATGAAAGACGTACGTAGATTAAAAATTCGTTCAATGTTACTTCTTTTCCATTCTGGCGTTCCCTGTACCATATATATGTATCACCAGATCGCGGATAGAATTGGCGGAGAGGAGTTGTTAAACCAAAAGTTAATGATGTTAAATAAATTGCCATTTGGCATAGGGAAATATACAGGCATAGTAATCAGTAAATACAAGATGTATGACATGAGATTCACATAAGCGCGCGGGCGTAGGAACGTGCGCGCACGCACTGACCCATACCCTCACGCAAAATTTCCAAATTCCCTCCCCCACCCAAATTGTTCCCTGGATTGTGAAGTAAGATGGAAGTGATGGAAGGATGGCGGGGACTACTGAAGCGATGGCTATGGAGTATAATATATAGTGGAGGGAATGAAAGTCATCGCGGTTGCATTCGTAATGAATAGGAAACTTGGTAGAAAAGTAGTGTATGCAAAACAGGAGAGGGATAGGATCATAGTCGTGGAACTAATGGCAGTTCCAATGAATTTAGTTATAATCCATGTTTATATGCCTACCTCGAATCATAGAGAGGAGGAGATAGATAGTGTATACGTTCAGCTAGAGGAAAAAACTGGTAGGAAACCTGGGAGTAAGCACTTGGTAATAATGGTATTGGAACGAGGTGGTGGGTGAAGGAAGAGATGGGCGGGAGGTGGGCGATTACGGGCTAGGAAGGAGAAACGACCTGGGCGAGAAAGCTGTGGAGTTTTGCCGTAGAAATAACCTAGTGATTACAAGTAGATAGTTCAGACATCATCCTCGACGTGGGTACACTTGGAAGAAGCCGGGAGACACTGATAGGTTCCAGATAGATTATATAATGGTTTGTCACAGATACAGGAATAGTGTTAAAAACTCGCATACTTATCCAATAGCTGATGCAGACACAGACCACAACTTATTAATCATGAAATTTCGCGTAAAACTGAAAAAAAAATGGAAAGAAGGGTGCGAAATTGGAATATGGAGTTATTAAATAGGGAAACGAAGAAGTACAGAGAGAAGGTTGATGAGATAATGGGTGAGGATCTTGGAATTAGATCAGTGGAAGATGAATGAGGAAGTTGAAAAATGGAATTGTAGAAGCGGCGAAAGCAACGGTAGGCGTAGTCAGCGCAACTATAATTAGAAAACTGTGGATCACGAAGGAGATGATAATGAAGATGCAGGAGAGAAGGAAATGGAAGAGCGTAAACTCAGAGCTAGGTAAGAGAAAAGACTGAGAATTAAAGAACAGGCTTAGAAGAAAAACGAAAAAAGCAAGAGAGGCGTGGTGGAGAGAACAGATCGACTCGTTTGAGAAATATCAAAAAGAGGGAAGAGCAGATGCATTATATAGGAAAGTAAAGGAACTGACGCGGAGTAATATGGAAGGGGAATTACAACAATAAAAAAAAGACGGGAAAGGTGATCGTAGAGCCGAAAGAGATCCAGGAGAGGTGGAAGGAGTATGTTGAAGAGCTGTATGGTAAAGAAATAAGGCCAAATAGGTTAGATATATAAAGAGAAAACGATATCGACAGAGATGCCATCGGACCAAGTGTCCTAGATAGTGAAATCGAAAGAGCTTGACGAGGCATGAAAAGGAATAAAACGGTGGGAGTAGATGACATACCTGCAGAGTTTTTAAAGAGCATGTGGAAGAACGGAAGAGGAGAACGTTTTGCGCTTATTCGTAGGATTTATGAGGATGGAATGTGGCCGGAAGACTTCGCGAAGAGTGTACTAATTCCTATACCAAAGAAGAGTAAGGAAAAAACGTGCGAGGACTATAGGACAATAGGCTTTATATCCCACGCGGCCAAAGTAGTTCTGAGAATTATAAACAGAAGGCTAGAGAAGAAGACAAATGAATACCTTAGTGACAACCAGTTCGGGTTTAGGAGAGGGGCGGGAACGCGAGACGTTATAGCGGTGATAAGGACGCTAGTAGAAAGAAACTTAGAGTATGGGCAGGATGTTTTTGCATGCTTCGTAGATTTCGAGAAGACGTTTGATCGGGTGGAATGGACGAAATGAATGGGAGTGTTGAAGAAGTTAGGGGTCAATTGGAGGTCAGGCGTCTGATTCGGAATATGTATATGAACCAGACGGCGCAGGTTAGGGTAGCCTATGGAGAATCGGGATGGGCCACAATAGGAAGGGGAGTGCGGCAAAGGAGCTCACTTTCGCCGTTGCTTTTTAACGCGTATTCAGAAGAAATGGTATGGGAGGCATGGGGGGATAACGAGGTAGAAATAAAGGTTGGAGCTGATAAAATCAATGATGAATGCGTTAGAGGTGCAGTGTGAAAGGCATGGGATGAAGATCAACTTCAAGAAAATGAAAATTATGAGATTTTCTAGAAGAATGATGGTGGTGCTGAACATAAGGGCGGGAGGGTAAAAGAAAGAGTAGGTCGAGCAGTTTACGTATCTGGGTATTAATTTAGAGGAGAATGGGTTTAGTGGTAAAGACATTATTTGTAGAATTGCACTCGCTAAAGAAGCATTTTCGAAGAGAAGGGAACTGATGAGGGGTGGTCTGAGAAGAGACGTGAAGAAGAGGGTGAAAACTTTAATATATTCCGGAGACTCGCCTTGAATTAAAATGGCTCGGTGGCTCACGTACTGACTGGCAAGACGGAGTCCCGCTTTGGATCACGATTTAAATCAGGCAAACTCAAATGGATTTTTTTTGGCAAACTCCCTCACTTACGTGTGCGCAATGTATATGAATGACATCATGCATGCATTACCTGGCATAAAATCCTCAAAAGATATACGAAGCCTGTACGATGTCATCGTATTTATAAAAAAAACTTTACTTCCATTACAGTTACGACCAGATATTTTCTGAAAGATTACATTTACTGCATGTCCCTCATAATGGGGAGCATGATTGAAATTTATTCCTAATATTTAAGTAACGTAACTAAAGATATTTCCTCAGTAACTCAAATATAAAATCCATGTGTGTAAGTAAGTATACGTCAATTGCAAGCATTAATAATTGCTATTGATAAATTCAATGGTATCAGGTGGAACAAGATGGGATGATTCAAAATGAAAATTTCTGGTAAGTTTCTACAGATATCTTATTTTGCAAAATTCCTTTTGGACCATTAATAATTGCATTTAAAAGGTGCAAAAACATTTGAAAAAGTTCCAAAACGGCATCTCAGTGGCTTGAAGACTCCGCACGGTATTACCTATCTTATTTGAATTTATTTAAACGCGAATGACAAAATTATACTTGCTCATTGCAAATGGAATAAAAACTATATTTTCGTCAAATTACGAAAATAATCGCGAGCTTCATGTGGAATTTCATGTCATATTGCTGTTAATGATACCATTCCATGACATCCCTTGGGTTCTCAATGACGCATTTTTCCATGCCACCCAGCGTGATTATTTTTTTAAGAAGAAATGTTACAATAATACAACATTGTATTCTGATAAAATGCATGCACTGTAAGTTGAAGAATACGTACCTACTTCAAATACAGATAGTATGAAAATAGGGCATGTTCCCCATTCCGAATGGCCTCTCCATTTAGCTTTTGCTCTACCAATTGTACGTGATGAAAGCCACCCTTTTTATACCTAATGCACGAAATGTATTTTTGTCCCAGGGTGACGGTGGTATTCCTCTAGTTTGCCCTTATCTGAAGCACCCAGAGCGCTACATACACTCTGGCATCGTGGCTTGGGAAATTGGCTGCCATCAGCAGGGAATCCAAGTCCAGATAGCATGCAAACTTGCGACAAACTTGTCATAGGCTTGCCATTGGCTTGTGACGACAAAGCTTGTCGTGGCAAGTTTGCAGGTAACTTGCCGTGGCAAACTAATTCTAGCTTGGAAGCTATCTGCAAGCTTGAATAAAGCTTGCTAGTTATATGAACACATACTAGCTGTAGACTTATACATCACACCTGCAGAAGACATGCCATATCGCACCTTTTAGCAGATTTGTCATATCATACTTGCTGCAAACTTGTCATATCACACCTGCAGCAGACTTGTCATGGCATACTTGCTGCAAACTTGTCATATCAAACCTGCAGCAGACTTGTCATATCATACCTGCTGCAAACTTGCCATATCACACCTGCTGCAAACAGCACACTATATATGGATATACAAAGAAAAGTATAAACACTCGTCTCTGTCAGATATTTCGATGGCCACAGCGACATTTCTCAACAAGAAGAGTAAACTATAGTGAACAGAGGAGAAGGTGATGAGTGACGGTTAAACAGGGTAGGAGGAATGGAGCGGTGTTTCTCATCAATGCTGATCATGCAGGGTAGTAAATATCAATTTTATTCTGCTAAAATATCAATTATTTATCAAATTGTCAATTTTACTTATAATCCATTACAGTAAATAATTACTCTATGGAGATACTATCGAAGAAGATAACGACAGGTTGCCCTCACAGTTTTTGCACTCGTTATTCATCCCCTCAAGTGCCCCAGTATTAGTAATACCATGCCCAGTAGCATCATACGTCAGTCCGACATCGTTTTCATGTCGGCAAAGTCGGCCGACGTATACGACATTGGGCCGACATTGGTTTACAGCATTTCGGGCCAATCTACAGCCGAGTCACGGATATACGTAATAATAATCATTCGAATAATCGTGGCGGTTGCCGCTACATATCGAGCGAACAACCCTTAAGTACACGTACACCCAGTGAATCCTAAATGACGACTAAAAAATGTTAAGGAATTTAAAACATACATTTTGAAAATCAAGACGGTTTTGAAAAATGCGGGCCCGGATCGCAGAGCCGAACAAATGAAGAACATTTTCTTTCTGTGTGTTGGCGGGTCTGGCAGGGATGCCGTGCAGAATAGAATTTTCCTAGTTAACTGAGTTTCTGGCTCTCACCTGTAACTCATATGACCATGGATACTAGATATACGTCAAAAATGTTTTTAGACACTATGCATGAAAGTTTTACTCGTCCATTTTGGCATTTACGTGAGTTGGGATCAGAAGTGCCTGTTACTGATGTGCCCTCCAGAATTTCAACGAGGACAGATTGAAATCACTTCGCCAAACTATAGAAGCGAGGTAAGTTGTTTTTCTTATTTACTTATTTTTATTACGCTGAACACGATAGCCCGTCTCTCCATCGCTCTTTAAGAAATCCGGCCCCTATTTAGATTAAGTTCACCATGTGAGTTGTTGTGTGTTATTCTTTCTCTGTACCAACAGTTACCTTTTATTGTATTTTCAATAAAAAGCAATAACATAGTGAACTATTTACGATTGGGGTTCGTCTACATCGAGGCCTCTTAAGTAAACTCTCTTTTCCGTTTTTATCGGCTGTTACAACTTGAGAATGTATTTGTAATTTCCAAATGTAACGTTGGCTTCTGCCTTTTTAAGTGGGGTGCACTCGTGATTTCTTTCAGCTTTAGCTTCTTGAATGCATATTGGGTAATATTCTAAAATCCATTTTTACTCGGGAAACACAATTCTCAGTTAACTGGAATAATAAGTTATTAGTCCTATGCCATGTACCTACCTAATTTCATTTTTTTCTGAGGTAAACAACTTATCAAAAGTTTTGAGAGGTGTTCCTTGCAGTTGGTACCTGAAAATAACATTTTGCTTGTTTGGTTCACATAACCTGTGATGAACTATAAGGGCTACTTACAGTTAGTGCATAGTGGTGTAGTGAGAATCATTGCTTAAGAATATGTGTTGATCAGAAAGTGTTTTATATAAGCTAACTTATATGCTCTGTTGATTTGGATATTGTATTCCAATACAAAATCTATTTGAGTGTTGTATACTAAAATAAATTATTTAAAATTATTTCTTACATTACACAGTGGTTATAACTTGTATTTCTACCTGGGATCCGGCAGCATGTCCTACTCCAACAGAAGCTGAAGTGAATATCGAAGTGCGTGTAAGTTTGGAACAGGCCCATGACCGTGAGGGAGGAAGATCTCTGCAGCAAAATGTGTGTGTGATGTAAGGACAATAGAGGGAATAAGAGAAGTAAACGTTTGGAGATTTGGTTTATTAACTCTCTCATTAATAGTCTCAATTTAGGTGCAGTCCAATCAAAAAATGTGCAAGATTCTTATTTTTTCATTATACACAAATAATAATCACTCAGGGCTTCGCCTAGTGCCTTTCTGCACAGTGTTTATTTGCTATTCAGTCCAAAACATCTTCATAAGAATGTATGTAATGAATTAATAACTTTTTTACTTTAATAAAAGTTATATTATTACTGTACCTTAGCATTTTAATTACATATATTTTTTTCCTGTGATATTTTTTTTCTAAAGACCGCTTTACACGATGAAAGATTTTGTACAAACGAATGTACGTGAGATTGTACGTTTGTCTCAACGAAATTAGAACAGGTTCTATTTCCCGTGCAGGCATTGAGACATTCGCACAAGCGTTCATACAATTTCCCGCTTTACACGATACATTTTGCCTCATACAAGAGTTCACGGAAGAGTTTGTACAAACAAATGTACCGTGTAAAACGGCCTTAACACTAGGTTAGAGGATAAAGTGAACTTGTAATAATACAGTTATTTTTATGAGAGGTTTCACGGTAGGATTAGGAATTTCTAGTATAACTAGCTTGTTTGAATGATTTGACTGCTGCATTGGGTCTTGCAGAACAAGCTTCTCTGATAATTAGCTGAAGAATGAACAAATTTACAATGAGTTCCTTATTATTGTTCATGTTTAATCACCTGCTTTAAGTTACAGTGAGGATTTTATACCATTATTTACAATTGGTTAACTTTTATCCATGTAATTCAATTCTCTCTGAATTATGTTCTCAATAGTATTACAATAATTATTTAAGCGTAATTCCTTATATTTTGTCACGATTCTAGTATTCATTGGTGCACTGAATTCGATCTCATGTGATAGAATAATTTCAGAAAATATATTTGAGTTTGTTGGCATGTGGATTTAATATAATTTTCATATGCTGCATCTAGGTTGATTTTATGCCGGGCCTATGTCAGCTTGATGTTGGACCTGTGTCGGCTTGTGTTGGGCCTATGTCGGGCCTGTATAGGCTTGTAGGCCTGATGTCGGGCCTACTTCGGATGGTAATGTCGGCTGTAGCCCGGCTAAACGTTATTATTACGATGTCGGGTGACATCAGCTGCCGATGTCAGGTCGACCTACAGCCGACATATGCCTTTGTCGGCCCGACATTGGAATGCTACCTGGGCGGTATCATATATATGATTTCATTCTCTCATAACGGTATGTAAGACATGTATGTAGGCAGAGAAATTCTTGCTCGTGATGCTAGAAACTATTATAGAAAAAATAATCCTGCGGAGAATTTTTCAGTTTTGGTTCTTGTAAATTGAGGTTATTCTCCGTCATTAATAAAGTAGGAGACAATTTAAGCCTGTGTTTACCTAAGCAAGTGTCACTACAGAAATGGTAAGTGTGAAACTAGCTCTTTCTGCACATGATGAGACCTGTTTGCAGCAGGTGTAATATGGCAAGTATGAGTAGTGCATGATATGACTCGGCAGGTATGACACGACAAGTTTGCAGCAGGTTTGACATGACAAGTTTGTAGCAGGTTTGACACGACAAGTTTGCAGCAAGTTTAACATGCTACTAGGTGTCTACACCAATGTAGCCCAATTCAGGGACTGGATCGATAAGATGATGAAGGAACGCAACTTTGATACATCCTATTATACCCTCGGAGCCCCTTGAAGATTTTAAACATCTTCATATAGGCACAAGTGCAGAATGTATAGTTTCCTCAGTATTATTTGAGCACCTATATTCAATTAAATACAAGTTTTAAACGATTTTCTTAAATATTATCACGTTAATCGAATTTTTAAAAAAATTTTGAGACATGCTTCTATGCCAATTTCTGCAATGTATATGTAAATATGCCCACTTAAGCAAAAGTATTTTTTTAAACAATTCTCCAAAATATTTTTTACATCATAAGCTCCTTTTAAATGTGTTACCTTTTAAGGGAACCTTGTAGTAATTTTATCGACGGTTGCACCGCTGGTATTTAGGCGGAAATAAATATTTTGCTCATGTCTTCATGCATGAATAGGTTTCTTTTTTAATTTGGTTTTTTTCCTTTTAACTTGCAATGTACATTCGGTGTCTAGGAAATGTTATCCATTTTGTCTTAGAAACTTTTTCTAGGGTTTTCTTTCTATTTCTACTACTAGACTACTATTTCTAGGGTTTCTTTTACATACTGTTGAATTGGAATAAGTGGTGAACATATGTTTTCCTATTCGAACGTACCATTTCGAAAATAATTGATGCTCGAACCTGTAAACATTTTGTCCAGGGATTAAAATTTATTTTTAAATATAATTTTTTTAATTTTATTATTTTCCAAGGGTGCTGGTGAATAAATATTCTCGTATGAGTAACAACTAAATCAAATCTTCGACAAACCTATACCGTGTGCTATCATTTGACCTTGGATCTATCTTTCAACCACTCTTTGGTTGTTCAATCCTAGGAGTGGTAGACTGCATCTCTACATCCCTATGAATTTATTCCTTTGCCTTTCTCTTGGGATATTCTCTTCTATTATATTCCTGAAAACGTAATCGTGCCTTAGTATCTATCTAATCAATCTGGTTCTTTTTTTGTGTATAGTGTTCCATATGGTCCTATCCTCTACTAGATTCTGCATTATACTTTTTTCTTAAACCATCTGTCCATTTGATCTTCAGCATCTTCCTCAAACATCAGGTTTCGAAAGCTCCTAATCTCTTCTTGTCAGCTTTTCCAATGGTCCAAGTTCTAGATCCACTGTGCCAATTCTAGCTTTATAACTAGTATACTTAAGTCTTTAGTAAAAGTTTCATCTAAATCTACATCTACGAAGTACCCTGCAAGCCACGTGTGGCACGGGGTAATTCCACACCAGGTATGCTGCACTCGTCCCAGCACAAATTGGGACCTCGCACGTTCCCCCTGCCGCTAAGCGCAGGCCATAAAAGGCAGCCAGGAGAACAGTGCGCAGTCAAACTAGAAACTGGGAGAGTGCTACGTAAATGATCATGCAAACATGCATTACAATTCTAAAGACACATCTAGCAATTAATATTACTAATACTGTTAATTTATGAATGCTACGAGATACTACTAGAAGCAGAGAACAAAATAAAACAATGCCGGACAAATCAAGTGGTGTGAAGTGTTAGTAATGATACAATGTTATGAAACACAAGTGAAAATTCTACTATACCAATTGAGGGTGGGCTTTCGTATGATTGATCTATCGCAACTATTATGATCCCTTATTTTACGTGGAGAAAATGAAATTTTAAATCTATCGGTTCTGCAGTCAATTTCCTTTATATTATTCCTGTGATCGCTTCAACCGCAGTACAGCTCTCGCAAAAGATTATGGCATTGGGATGCGCGGCGTTTGTGTTGTCCGTGTCATACAAATTCCATTTTTTGAAATGCACTCATGCATGGCACAAATGCCATGTTTTCGCTCACCCCTAAGTCCCTTTCCACCAAACATTAACACTCCCCGACGTTTTCTTCTGGGCATCCAAACGCCATAAGCTTTCGCGAGTGCTGTACGTTGGCTCTAGCAATATGTGTTGAACGTCCAGCAAAGTATTTTCTGCTTCGACGTTGCGCAAAAGATTTAACCTGTTAGGCATTACACTCCTTCAGGTATAATTTGGAGAAGAAGTGCACCAACCCTATAATATATTTTCAGATGTGGTGCCAGTGAAACCGTAGTTGTATTTCAAATTTCAATTCCTCTGCTTTAAACACCTCACTGAATTTGGTTACCTGCTGCCTGTCTGTCAGCAAATTGAACAACCGACAGGCTGTGGAGCGGCACATACTAAATCTCATCAGCTAACCATTTAGAGAAAAATGCATTGTGTGAGTTAGACTAAGTGGGTACTTTTTTCCTAGTTTCAGTTGCATTGTATACTATGCCAAAGAGAGTGAAATTTGCCATGAAAATATCATATGACTTGACCAGGATTTGAACCCAGATCTCCCTATTGCCGGTCAGGTGTGTTAGCCTGGTACACAACCAAGCCATCTTGATTCAAGACAAATTTCAGCGGGGGTTTAAACGAACAAATTGTTCTTGTCCCCAGTCCACATTGTAGCAAAGGAGACTTTGTTGTGCATGATATGCCATGGTCTCAGAGAGTAAACACAACATTGTTGCTCATCACACCTAACCGGCAATGGAGAGATCCGGGTTCGAATCCCGTTCAAGTGAAATGATTTTTTCATAGAAAATTTCACTCTCTTTGGTGTGTATCTTTACACCCGTGCGTGTGACTGCGTACCACATCATTTGTGCAGTCACAATGATTGGAAAGTTGTCAATTGTATCTACAATTTTAAGTGCCACTTGTGTATCTTCTTTAGCTGTAGACATTACATTTTACAGTGGAACAGAGAATGTATTTCACAAATCATCCAGTTGACCCCTGCACTGCAAGTAAATTCCAGGTCGGGTGTAATAAGCCAGTTTTATTTATTATAATCCTTTTTATTTAATTTAATTTATTTTATTATATTTTTTGTTATTAGCCAGTTTATTTTGTATAGTTTATAGTGCCATGGTAATACTCATAATTTTTAATATCCAATCCATCATTTTACTCTGCTGATATATTGAATTTTTTCAAAGGTTTACATTTGGTAGTTGAATTTGGATTAATAATGCATGTACCATTTCCCATCACATGATATTCATCCATCCCCTCTCCGGTGTACCAGTGAAGGAAAGCCTTCCTCCTGAACACAGCTGTAAATTGTTCAGATATTCTCTTGAACAGTTCTGCAGTTCAGAACATGTTTACTGCAAGCTTGCGAAGGTCAGCATTAAGTTGTCCAGGAAATCTGAAACACGTAGTAACCCCAGACATTGTTGCAGACACAAGATGATTGAGTTCTCCATACGTTGGAGTGGTCAGCTTCAGAGTTCGGAAGCAGATGTCATAAAGACCTTCATTATCAATGCAATCTGTGTTTTCAATGAGCTGGTGTACAGATAAGGTGGCATTGTAAGGTTCTACAACAGCATCTGACTCCTGCAATAATATGATGATCAGTGTTCAATCCTAAAGATGAAGGAACTATTTTAAGGTTATCCATTATTACTTCAAGTAAGAGTAAATTTACCTTTGGTGAAGGGACAACGCTGAAGGTGTTCATGATCCTCTCTGGGTACTCTTCCCTTATTTTGGAGATAAGTAGAGTTCCCATGCCAGATCCTGTCCCCCCTCCAAGTGAGTGTGTCAACTGAAATCCTTGGAGGAAGTCACAGTTCTCAACTTCCTTCCTCAGGATATCCAGCACTGAATCCACCAACTCCGCTCCTTCTGTGTAGTGTCCTTTGGCCCAGTTATTTCCAGCCCCACTCTGACCAAACACAGAATTATCTTGGTCTGGCCCAAATGGCCCTGCCCTTACTGAGTCCATAGTTCCTGGCTCTAAATCAATAAGTATTGCTCTTGGAACATATTTTTCTCCTGAAAATAAGAAGTTGCATTTATTATCTTATTGTACTAGCCAAACAGTTCTCAAGAGTACACTTTTGATAACTACTTCATATTCCACCGTAATACAACAATATACTCAATATTCATTTGCAAGCAGGAATACTTGGAAGCTTAGTTAATATCATAGATATTAAAAATGTTTAAATAATATATTAATATCTTAGCCTATTCACTGCTAACTGAACTGTAGTACGCAACAGTACTTGGCATTTAAATACCCCAGTGCGCATAATTTTTTCGGTATTCAAACTCGTTTGCATGTAAAATGCACATATATGCATACGTAGCACTGATTTCAATGCTCCACCCAAAGGCGTATATTCATGTGTAGTGCTGGCGGCACTGCTCCGGCCAAACAAATAAATGCGTGCGTAGCAGTGAATGGGTTAAAATATGGGTTCAAGCTTCATTTAAACTTTATATTTAACAATTAGTGAAGCCAATGCAGATAAATGCAATTTGCGAAAGTAAAGAAGTTTGTATTGATTTAGTGTAAAGATGATTCAGATTTTGAGTTAAAATCCAGAAAATTGGATGCTAACATTGAAAAATCGTAATAATGTTTCCAGATAGATTCAATATTTGAAAGAGTATTTGCCTATTCTGTGCTTTATTCTAATTCAGTATTTCCCATGTATCTTAGGATTTTTTTTCTGCTCTATTAAGTATCTGATCATTATAGGAGCGTTTGACATGTGGATCATCATTACTTATACAGAAAAATTACCAATTTTTAAAGGAGGCATGGCATCTGTTGTATTTCATCATTTACCCATTGTCTTTTGAGCACTGTGCAATCTGTCTTGAGCTCTGGTAAGGGACTCTCCATAATCCACGTAGACAAAAATAGGCCACTTATTTACCCCCCCACCTCCCATCGTGGGCACTCGTAGACTTCATCCCGACCCCCCACCCCCCATCGGCTCTCCCATTTGTCCACGAAGGCTTTTCTTTTTTTTGTGGAAAAAGCTGTGAAATGGGTTATTAATTAATTGTCATGGACTATCTGCAATTTAAGGCTGATTTTAAGGAAACCGGCCACCGATACAACATCCTTGCAACCTTTCACAACACTGATTGTGCCGTGGTAATGTCACTCTCGCCACGTCATATCGACTATTGTCTTCGTAGACATCCCTCCAACCACCCCACCCCCCAATGTGGACCTTCGTTGACAAATCTTGTACCCCCCCACCCCTTTTTGGTGTCTACGTGGATTATGGATAGCCCCTAAATGACATAGATATGTAAAAGGAGTGTGATTTTTTGGTTTAGTCACAATCTATTACAGGTTCGAAAGCATCTTAGTATAGGGGTATATTAAAGGTATACCTTTAATGTACCCCTATACTAAGATGCTTTCGAACCTGTACCCTATAGGGTGAGGAAAGGTGTCAAACCCCCTCCCCACCTAATTCCTAAGGAAATGGAAATCATTGTTATTCTTCAACGCATGCATGCTCCCCCGCACCCTTGGTTCCCATACCCCTAATAAAGTTAGTTCTTCAATGCAGCATACCCCTGATGTCCCTTGCAAATTATCGAGTGACGTTCTCGGCTCCCATTTGTTGAGGTTATGTAATCCCTTCAGTAAGTTCAAGGAATACTGGTATTTTTTCTGATTTCTTTGGCTGTTATGGAGCTTGATTTTGACGGTTGAAAGCTGACACAATTGTGTCAGCATTCGACCCTCAAAATTTAAGTTACCTAGGTAAGATAAACCAATTTTATCTAGTATTTATATTACAACGTTGAACAGATCCATAAGTCTCATGAAGGTTTTTATAATTACATGTGTTTGCCATTAATAGTCCTTAAGTTGGTTCAATATTAATGCATTTGTATAGCAGCATTTAATCTAAAATGGAAGAAATTTAGATAATACGTATTCGTGGATTGCTTAACTTTTGAACGTTAGTCGTTTTTGTAACGGTTATCGAGTAAAAATTTACCTATGTCCCAAGTTAAAGTGAAAATATTGTGGGAGCCCTAAAATTGACCTTAGTTTTTTTAAGATTAATTTTACGACAGCGTAGGCTAAAGCTTCAAAATGAATTATCAACGCCTTACAATTTAAAAAACTCAACTTTTGGAGGTAAGCATTGTATTTGCCCATTAAAAGCGGATATCCCGCCCACCATTTCCCCGCAGCCTGACCCTAAAAGGACGCGAACATCAGGGAACATAAAGTTTTTTCTCCTGCCAAAAGTAAAAAAAACGCTTATACATTCCTATTATTGCTCAGATTTTATCGTTTTCTAATCGTATTTAAGGATAAGGAGCTAAGGGTTGAGGATTAATACTCTCGTCCTTTATTTCCAAACAGCCACCTCTTACGCCTTCCAGGTAAATTTAACCTTTATCCGCCGGATTTAAATGGACGCATACCCGGAGCCGGGATGTTGGCATTCATGGCATGCAGCGAAAACATTTAAAGGGACTTATCGGGCACGTTGGGCGATACTACTGAATTAAAACTTCTACGCATTATAATACATTGACGCAGCCACGCTGAATCGTTGAAGGCAAGTAGACTGACCGGCAATCCAGCTGGAGGTGGGTGAGGGGAAATTTGCGGCTCTTCATTTCGTCCACAGCTGAACCCCAACAAGGCATTGAAACAAGGTTGCTCCTCGGACCTATTGGATTTGTTCGACGCCCGGATAGTTTTGTATCCGTATTCGTAGTATTTGTAGTTTTGTATTTTGTATAGCCAGGAAAAAGGCAGTTCGTGAGTTTCGTCCTGGAAATTCGTAACAAACTATGTGCAAAATGACATGTTATTAGTGGTTTCGAAGCAAAAGTTTGCCTTGATAGTTATTTACTAAATGCATATTTCCCTTTTAGATTACCACCAAGTTTCGACTGATTCCAAAATTATTTAATTTACATTCGCATTTAGCTTGTGGTTTTAAAAACAGTTTTGGTTTACATAAAATTTAACCGGATAAAAGGAAAATAACCAAAACTTCAATAGCAAATATGCGACAAAATAATTTAGGCTTTTAATTTAATGTTTACGACAAATTCGCCGCGTTTTGGTAGGGGGGGCGGGGAACAATTGCCCTAACTCCTTTTTTGGCCGCCAATGGCAAAGAGGAGGGAATAGCAAGAGGGAAAGGACAAAGATGAATTGCATGAAAACGGCGTGTCGCAAAGTCACGCTCTGTGTTTGTTGTTATAGTGGCTAATAGTGCCTGCAAAAAGGAAACGTTTATATCTATACGGAAGTATGCATCTTTCTAATTTTTGAGCTTCTATCAGTTCTATACATATATCTTCCTTGTCGTACTGAAACTCGCATGTTCTGAATTGCTAACGTAATTTATGCCTAGCGTGTAGCCTCAGAGTCTTTAGCGGGTTACAACCTAGTCTCTCCATTACCCTTATCACACTGTTTGCTCGTAGCATTATATAACGAAGCATGTGGATTTCATTTGTATTTCATTTATTTTGCTAGTTAAATCTTTCTGCGTATCTTGTAAGCGTATGGGGGCAAATCCATTTCACATAATCAAAATTTACCGAGATCTACTTGTTAGGTGGAAAGATTAAATAGAAACGGGTACTAAAAGTATTTTTGCTAAACGTGTTTCGACGGCTAAGGTCATTTCGCACATACTGCCTGCCACGTGCAGACAAGGGCAACAGAACTCGGACGAATCAGTGGATCACCCATCCAGATTCGATCCGAGCCAAATGACGCTTAACTTCGATGTCTAATCGGGAATTCTCCCACTTCCCCGCTTACCCATCATCCTTCCCTCAATCATGGCTTTTAGCATCCCCTCGCTCCTCGTTACCTATTCTAAGGCCGGAAAACCGTCGTTCAGGAGCTGTCGCGGTAGCTCTCGTGGATGTTGTCGGTAGCTCGCGCAAGGCTAGCTTTACTGTCCTGTTCTTTTTAACGAATCCAACGGGTTTCTCAATCAACTTTCATTCTATCTTCGCTAGCTCGTCACTTATTTTCATATTTAGAGAATAGCTATTTGTGTCGAGTTTGCTGACCTCTGACCAATTCCAACCGCCGACTCTGCCTTCTAATCTCTTCACCCACCATGTCAAACACTCTCTCGTTCCTCTTCCCTTTCATCAATCGCACTTTCTCAATTCTCCTCCACACCCACATCTCAAACGCCTCCTAGTAGTCTCGTATTTCCTCAGCGACCAGGCTTCTACCATACACACGCTACACTCCATACGCGAGGAGTCGCCAGCTGGCGAAAGTCGCGTGAATAGTCACGCGAGGATTCGCGTAAAATGTGAAGACCAGTAGCGTAACCAGGGAAGCAGGGGGGCGATGTCCTCCCCGCCCCTTGTGTTCTGGCGCCCCAAAGCCTGAGAATGTATCCCTTCTAAAGTCCCAAATACGCACGTGATTCAATGTCGTATCTTAATTATCAACAATTAATTCTACAAGGTCTACAACTTTGGATCATAGTATATTACGAACAAAATAATACCTACAGTAAAAGTATATAAGAGTATGTTAAGTTTAGTAAACTGGCGAATTTATAAGTCGGCGCCCTCTAAAAAGTTTGTCGCCCCCTAGACCCAAAACCAGGCTACGCCACTGGTGAAGACTAGTAGTCTTCACATTTTACCCGGGTCTTCTTCATCAGATCCTTTTATTAGTGAACGCCTGCTTCGCTAACACATTTCTGCTAATATATTTAACCCTATGCCATTTCCTTCAACATACTAACCCAAGCAATTAAATTGTTCTACCTGCTCCAGTTTGCGTCGAAGACATTTACGGGTAAGCATGGATAAAACTTGGGTTCATAAAACGTGTGTTGTGAAAAGGAAATGAGACAGAGGAAGGCATCTTTTTTTACATTAGCATAGCCACATTTAGAACATGCAGAAACTATTTGGGACTTACCAGAGAATGATAACCCACGCACAAGTATTTCAAAACAACGAAATGATTCGCGCTTCTTGTGTTAGATACAACGGAATGTTATACATTAAGCTCAGATTTTACAAAAAGATAAAAGCGTAGATCTCTACTTTCGATGTTCATAGCAAGTAAATTTTAAAGAAAAATTTAAACTAAGCTGTTATTCTGTCCCGGATGTCTTTTGAAATTCAAAATGATGTTTCAAGGTAAATTTGAAAACAATCCTCTGATTTGGATGGCTATTCGGAGATAAGGGAATTTTAGCAGAATGAAATTTCGCTGGCGAGACGTAAGCTCACCTTTGCCACTTCAGGAATGAATGAAATGCACTTTAACAAATTATAACCCTTAACAAGGTTACTTGGAGCTTAATTGAGCTTTGAAAACCTAATTCCGACAGAAGATACAAAGACTATCTCATATTGTAAAAAATTGGATTTACTTTTCTTCTGTGCATAACCAAATATATGGAAGCAAGAAAATTTGTCTTACCTCTCCCTTTGATGTAAAACACATTAATTCGTTCCAGGTGTAGATCTGAGTCGCCGTGGTAAGCTCCAGTCAGATCAATTCCATGCTCATCGATGTGTCCGGTGATTGGCCGGGGCGGGGACTGCGGAGGTGTCGTGGGCGACGGCGGAGGTTGGGGGTCGGGGGGGCCATACTTCTCCTCCTCTTCATTCGTTTTACGGGCACAACCTGCAACGCAAGAGAAATGTTTAACTCCTCGCCCACACTGACGATCACATTTTATTCGAGCCTAGAGTGAAAAAAACAAAGCTATAATAATCACTGCACGCGTTCCTGACATCACTCCGGGAGCACTGTGTGGTCAACATATCCATCCATCCGTATGTATCCATTTAAGGACTAGGGTTTGGAATGAGAGCCTCTTGGAACGCAAATGTTTTAATTACTATAATATCAGATAGTAATTTAGTGTTGGTCAAATTAAATTAAATTTTTCAGCATTAATGATTCACCAAATTTATTAGCATCCTCAGGGCTACACAATTGACCAAAGATACACATTAATAGGATGGAACCGTCTACCAGTCGTTCTACAGTAGCCAGAAAAAAAAAAGAAAAATTAGATTTTCTTCGACCAACACTCAAAAATCATATTTGTACTTTCATTAAAAAAAGCCAAGAAAGGTCCCTAATTGAGTTGTAATTTTTGTTTTTTATCGTTAGCGCGAAGATTTCGATCAGTAGGCTTCTGAATGTCTTCCAGGTTCTCCACTGCGTCCGTTGGCTTGCTTCACGATCTGACATCCAGTCAGCGTCTTTAGGTCTATGGTGAGGGACAGTGGTTTTTTAGCCGCCTTTTATAAGTCCGTTTTGTCGCTGTTCAGTGATTAGCCGTTTTTGTTTAGATCTCTTTTCCAGGTGCTGAGTAAAAAGCAGCCGTGGTCTCCGTTGATGTTTTGTAGTGTCTTGTAACATCTTGTACAAAATCCCACAAAATATGTAGTACGAAGGAGAATGTACACCCGGTGGCATGTTCGTACGGGAAAGTATATATCCTGGAGACCTGCAGATCATTAAAAAGTCAGCCTACAGGAAGACGACAGAGGCACAAGGAAGTATTAAGCTATTCCAACAGTCGGCTATCGTGGAAGTTGCGTGACACGCGATCAAGGCACACGAAATTTACTTCGAAGTAATTGCCAAAGAGAACCGTCACTCCGCTGGATTAGTAAGGTAAGCCATAGAAAGTTTCACGACACCACAAAATATCAACTGAGAAGACGGCAATTTTTTACTCAGCACCTGGAAAAGAGCCCTAAACAAAACGGCCAATAATAGAGCAGCATCAACACAGTCTGGCATATAGTAGGTGACCAAAAAACCTATCTCTCACCTTTGACCTGAGGATGCTCTCTGGAATGCCAGCGAAACTCTTGTCAAGAAATCCAACACACGCAGTGGTACACACGAATGCCATGCGGGAGCGATATATTGTTATAATCAAGAACTGAGAGCCCTTGGTTATTATCATTAGAGAGATACAAGTTTGGAACGTCAGCAGCTCGAGATACATTAGGACTATTACGGAAGTGCTGCCATCTGCTCATTAATCTCTTTATGACCTGCTCCCGATCTCCGAAATATTCTAATTATTTTTCCGTACCACCACACCTCACATTCTCCTTAGAGATATACGCGTTTAGTTTGACTCGCGGGGATATTTAAGACACACGGTTCTTTCGATTAAGCTAAGTAAAATCTTTCTTATTTATTTTTTATTTACGCAAGAAGTGACTTTAAACTCTAAGCTTCTACTAAAAATCTTCCCCTTACATTACATTTGCTTTAAAGTGAGCCTTGGCAACTGTATAACTTTTGCATGATGTATCAAAATCTTTTAGTAATAATAATAGTTATGGTAATAATCGATTAATTTTCTTTAAAGCTCATCTTTAGGAAATGAGGAGGTACTTACAGCAAAGTCCACCCATCTTTTTTCGAAGAAATTCTCAAAGCGTTTGAGGAAGCGTCTTGCAACTATCCACATTCGGCAATGAACTAACTAGTAACCCTAGCAACGAATGCGAAAATGCCCTTTTCTGCTATCGGCATTGTTGTCCTTAGATATTAGTTCTACATACAAAATATGTTATGATTCAATATCTCTGTGTCAATGAAAGTATTCATTCATACAGAGGATATTGATACATGTTTAAAAGTCAAAATCCGCTTCATAATCAGTTAATCAGTAACATTTATGCACCAATCTAAATTTGCTCTTCTTCGGTAAAGCAGCGGTTTTTCAGATCGACACTTCGCTTTGAAAGCATATGTTATGATTGTATATCTCTATATAAATAAAAGTATCTGTCCATGAGGAGGATGGAGATCTAAGGTTTAAAATAAAAAATCTGCTTTATTGTCAGTTAAGCAGTAGCTTTAAATCACCAATATATATTTGCTCTTGTTCGGTAGCGCAGGGGTTTTCAGATCGTTACCTCGCTTTGAAAAAATTTGTTATTATCCAATATCTCTGTGAAAATAAAAGTAGAATAAAGTAGTGTAAAAAACTGTGTAAATGAAAGTAAATAAAAAGGGAGGTAATACTGGTAATGCGGTCTCGGTGACTTTGAGGGTGCCAAGCCCTTAAATGCTGAGAAATGCCGTCCGTCTTTTATAGGCTCTCCCAGCGAATGCATACCGGCGACTTCGTCGCGTCCTCTGGGTAACACTAATCGTGGAAGGGTGGAAGGCGAGTGTCCGGTGCTTTTAAACCGGATCAACTTGGCTAAGGTAGTAAACCCCAAGAGAAAATCCAAGGTCCTCAAATGTAGCGGGAGTTGAGCGTGAGGTCAACAACCTCACCTCGGAAAAAAACATAACGCTACGGAAACTGCACAAAAGCCTCGGATATTGGACAGGAATAATGGATTACGACAATGGCAACCGAATAGAAACATGGATAAGGATATCATATCTGCAACTTGGAATGTTAGGACGATGATAAAGCCTGGGAGAATGAAAAAAATTGCCAAGGAATTAAATTAATTTAGAATTGATGTGGTTGCACTCCAGGAAGTATGGGGGTAAGGACAGGGGCGTATACACAAGCCTGATTTTAGACTCCTCTACAGTGGGCCTGAGAGAAAGACAGGTCAGCATGGAACTGGAATAATAATGAATGCCAAAATGCGGAAAAGCTTGCTAAACTTTGAACCCATCAATGCAAGACTTTGCTAGGTAAGATTAAAAGGTAGATTTAGAAATATTACCCTTATATCAGCCCATGCTCCAACGGTAGACAACGATGAACTTGAGAAAGACGAATTCTATGATGAATTGCAGATACTTCTGTCAAGGATATAAAATCATGATATGCTTATATTTGCTGTGGATTTTAATGCGCAAGTAGGGCAGGATTCTGCCAGCTCCAAAAACTCGGGACGCTACTCACTACACCAGACTAGCAATGAAAATGGTGTTCTCCTAGAACAGTTTGCCTCAAGAAATAACTTAGTAATTAAGAGTACTTGTTTCCCGCACAAAATAATCTATCTGGGCACATGGACAGCCCTGGGCTCAGGAACTGTCATACAGATAGACCATGTTTTGACAAAAGGCAGACATGCATCATCAATCATAGATGTCCACAGCTGCAGAGGGCCAAATTGCGATTCTGATCATTTTCTAGTTAAAGTCACAGTGAGGGAAAGAGTATTCGCTCTAAAAACGGCAGAAACCCCGAAAAGAAAAAAGATGAGGCTAGATTTATTGAAAGACAAAGAAGGAATAACCCAGTTTCAAAATGAAATTAAGAGAAACTTGGCCAAGGGCAAAGAGTCTGTAGATGTGGAGGATGAGTGAAATGAAATCGAGCAAGCTATTAAGGAGTCTGCAGACAAGGTGCTAGGAGAGGAAAGGAAGACAAGGAGCAAATATTGGTTTGATGAGTAATGTAAGATGGCTTTGGAGGAGAAAAATACTGCTTGGAAAAGGATGAATCAAAGGAGAACTAGAAAAATTTATATTGAGTACAAGGAGCTAAGAAAGAAGGCTGAAAAGATTATGAAAAAGAAACAAATGCTAAAATTAAATATTGAAAAAAAAGGAGCTGCGTGAACAAAATAAAGTAAGACAATTTTACATAGCGGTAAATAAACTGAATACGTCCGCAGACTTTGGAGGATGTAAAGATAAGGCTGGAAATATTATTAATGAAGAGCAGAAAATGATTGAGAGATGAGCTGAGCATTTCCAGGAACTCCTCAGCAAGGATGAGGGGACTGAGAATTATGATCTAGAGGGACAAGAAGCAATAAATGAGGATAACGAGGAAATGCTCTTACGAACGAAATGACCTACGAACCCTCTAGAGAGGAGGAGGAGGAAACCCTCAGGAAAATGAAGAATAACCGCTCCCATGGAGAAGACAGCATTGTAGCTGAGCTAGCCTAGAAATTAAAGCCTAAAACCATAAGAATGTAACGGCAAGATTATTCCACTCGCGGCAAGCGGTTACAGTAAACGATTTATTGAATATGACGGTTCGGTGGTGAGGTATTGTAAGTTTCTTATTCCCTAGTGTGTTTGTTCCATGCACTTTGTTGAGTTTTTGAAAATCGTCTGTAAGGTACTTCGGCGTATTTGTGTTAAGGAGTTGATAGAGTAGAGGTAGTGTATGAAACAGACGTCGGGAACTAGGTTTTAATCAGGAGAGATTATTTATGAAACAAGTAGTGTGATCAGATATTTGCAGATTGAATATGAATCTAATGCAGGCGTTGAAAGACCGTTGAAGTTTTATCGTAAGTTCCTGAAATATATCTTGAAAAGCCGCATCAGCGTAGTCAAAGTGGGGTAATATTAATGCGGAAATTAGTTGTTTCTTAAGGGAGGCAGGAATGACGTGTCTGAGAAGAGGGAATAATGACTTATTTACTGCTTTGTATATCTTAGTTACATGAGATAACCAGGACAAACATTCATCCATAATTACTCCTAGGTTTTAAACTGCTTCACCGTAAGGTATTGTGTCATTAGCTATACGCAATGGGGGTAATTGATTATTTTTAATTGTTTTCAGTATATTTGGATATCCAAGAGTGATAGCTGTTCCATGGAAAGCATAGGCCTTCCTTGATTTTTGGGGGACACTAGACCACATCATCCCGATGGTAAGACGCGCACACCTCATTAGATCTTTCAGTAATGATAGACTGCAGTCGGTGATAGGAAATGCCCATACTTAGCCGATACGTGCTGTGGATAAATCCCTTCTTTCGAGTTTCTGCATTAAGTTTCGTCGCTAGGTAAACAGGGGTAGCAGTCTCTTGGCTTCTGTTGTGTCACTTTACCTCGCCCATCTTGGTACTCTTGACTGAATAGTAGAATATGAGCTCTGCTATACGTTTTGCCTCATCGTGATCACTGTGGGCAGTCTTTGATGCCGAGGAAGGGCCGTTGATAATCATTCTCAGCAAAGCTACGAGAGACGCATGTACACCGCCGTTGCAGCTACCGTCTTCAGCATTCCCGCCGAACATGTCAGATCTCACTATCTTCGCCGCTTCACCCAAAGTGGCACCCGAGTTCTTTCATAGCACCTGCCAGTAGCTTCGCAAGATCTGCCATGCTGAAGACTGCATTATCTCCGGCCGTTTCACGAGTTTCATTGATCTAAGCCACTATACCCGCTAAAGTGATACTGCGAATCTGGCGCCGTGAGTTGTTAGCACTTGAGTCATTCTTTTCACTGGCTCTTCTCCAGTTTTTGTACTATGTGAGACATTTATTGTGCCTCTAATGATTTTAGGTAACAGCGTTCAGAAAATTTTGCTAAAACCTTCGAATCTTTGAGTGCAAGGGCTCAGTCAGTAATAAGAGGCAGGTTCCTTGTTTGTACTTGGTAGAGTGGCATCTTCGAGATTTGACTGGTGACGCATGAGAAGGACCTGCCTCTTGTCTCGTCTTGTTAGCTCTCTCGTGAGCTCTCTGAAGCTTTGTGCCGTTGCACTTTAAGTAACATGATTTGTGCCACGATGACTTGTTTTCAATAAAAGTTTTCTTTAAACCTGCGTCGCTGTTCAGGGAAGGTATGTCCAGATCTAAAGGAAGTTCTCCTATCTCGTAGAGAGCAAGTACATTTGTCGCTAGTGAATCTTAACCTTCATCTATTGTGGATTGTGTATTTTTTGTAGGATTAATCAGCCTTTCATTTGTGTTGATTTGACACAGCATGCAGCGTTCCCACTCGATGCCTGACATGATACAACCATGCAAATAACACCCAACCCCCTTCAAACTTAAAGTATCCTCCACCTTAAACTAAAGGAAAAAAGAAGGCATGATTCGTAACTGTCACCATCAACAACTAATACCATACAAACGCCACACTGAAAACCTCTGTGAATGAGGAAGAATAATGATCGTTATTACTTACATGTACGAAGTAGAGCTTAACAACACATACACAGCACTAAAACGGAATATCCATACAGACACCTAACCTATAAACGCACACTACTGCACACGCTGAACTTACAGCTAATTATCCGTCAACACCACTTTTCTCACTCAAAACACGACTGGAAACTATGTGACTTGCAACGGCGCTATTACAGCGCAAGCGTCCGGCAAGCCATGAGCGTACGACATGGGCGCCAGGTCCTCTGAATATTGGTACTATGTCTTAAGTATATATAAAATGTATACTTTGAGCGACAGAACGCTTAATTAGTGCATTCATATTCGTCATACGCGCGACAGATATACGCGGAAACCATCCTTTCTGCGTGCAAATCATGCAACATAGTCGTGTATGACCAAAAAACAGTACTTCATCGGTGATATATTCAACCCGCAATACACAGACCCTGCACGATTGCTGGCAGTGGCTACACATCTTAAATGGTCCTATGTGGTCCCAGGAACACGTGTGCAAAGTGGCATTCTTTAATTTGTCCCACGCTATATAGCAATTTTCCGTCAATACTGAATACATTCAAAAGACAGCAAGAATGTCGAAAGTTAATGAGATATCTGCCTCTAGAGGTGACTTGACAACATGGACAGTACAATACATCTACAAAACACCCTGCTACCCACTTCAACGGTGCGTGGCAGGAGGTAAATAGTCACCAGAATTCATTACACTAACCCTATAAAAGTTGGTGTAACTACGGCTATTGATGCATAAGCATAAATTGCTAATGCTTGTCAAGAGGGGAAGCTGTACAAGAATGCACTACCCTATAGTTAAGCTACCAATGTTAGAAGGACGATAGTATTTATGTATTTTGCAACTTCATAAATGAACAGAGATACAAGAATGATACTGAAAGCATGCACGGCACGCTGTGAGTGCTAGTTGGCAGGTAAGCATACAGGTATTAGAGATTTAATCATTGATCTACACTACCTATTGATAAAACACTTGAAAAGTCTCACTGGTAGTAGTCATGGTTTCTTATCTTTCGCGGAAAAAACGAATTTTAAAATCTGTCCGTTCTGCTTTCTAGTTGTACATGTACCTTTCCGATATTCGCTGCACGCGTTCTAACTCGGCCTAAGGCGTTATGGTACGGACGGCTGAGAGTAGTTCTAGGCGACTGCCTACGGCGTTCTTTTCACTCTGTCCGTGTTTACATATAATTCAATTATGGGATAACTATTAAAGATAGAGACTTCCAATTTTCTTTATTTTATTCAGAAGATGTCATTTCATATGAATATTGTAAAACAATAATTTATTCTTCTTGGTTAGTGAGAAAACTTAGCTGAACTTTGGCTAAGAAAAAATTACTTCAAAGCTAGAAATTAGAAAATCGGAAAAGATGAAACTCTAGCAGAATATTTCTTTTACAAGTTGCTATGAACGCGTAGATCATTATTTGTTTCCGAGGCCGTAATCACTCAAAAGATGAATCCCTTAAAATCTTATATTTTTTGACGACTACGTCGCTGAACTGTTATGAGTTTCGTTCCCTCCAGCGGTACTCCTCCCACTGTCTCTGCGGCAACGTGGCGGTTGGTGGAGAGGGTGAGTGCATTTGTCGTGCGTTCAAGGGTGCCTTAACGTTTTCTACTCCCTTTGTTCCTCCAGTCGTACTTATAGCATTTATGAGGAAGCGTAAGGAGGGTGTAGTCGTATTGAGAGCTAGCTATCTACGCCTGTAGCACGTCGCGTTGTCTTAATGAGGGCATACTTTTTAGCAGTGCCGGCTGGTGCAGAAGATCAGCAATGTGCTGCCCCCCCCACTCCGCTCGCCCCTCCACTGCCCCCCTTCTCCCTCCCCCCCTCCTCACTCCCGCCCCAAAATGAAATGTGTGGAAATGTAAAATTTACTCATTCAGTGACGAAAAATGAAGTCCAAACGACGCTCCTTGCCACAGAATTTGTCAATCACCCTGGCATTGAACCCTTGCGTGGTGGAGATCATCTTCTTCACAATGGAGAGAATTGCCAGTGCACTTAGCCTTCTGTGACATGGTGTTCCGAGTATGGTCTTAATCCGTTTTAGCGATGAGAAACACGATGTTGCCATTGGTGTTGTTATTAATATTCTCAGAAGCATCGTTATTTTGCAGAAGGCGCCTTGCAGATTGTCGTTAATTTTGAACTGCGGTAGTGGCACTGCTCCTGCTATATTCTTAAAATCTGGCCTACAATGTAAAACCGATAGTTCCATTTTGAGTCTCTTTTTTCCAGAATGTTGTAGGCCCTGAGTGTTATATCTAATTATTTATCTGGAAAATGTTTCGAATATAGTACGAAATTTGTGAAATTTAAAAGTTTCGCAGCTTCTAAATGATCCAAGGAATGGAAACGATCTCGTGCTTCTCGCACAATTTTGTCACATACTTCTTTGGCATCAGTAGGTACGTCGACATGATACCTTTTTGCGTTTGTTTTCTGCTCCGCTTAATTCTTGAGGATTAACGCCAATATTTTCTGTCAAGTCCCTTTTTCTCTTGACTTCATGAATGAAATTTAAAACAGCAGATTTAACTTCCACAGCATCAGCTGTTCTTGATTGTAGCTGACTGTAGAAGATATCCACACGTGGCATTAATTTATGGAAAAAATCGAGCCAGAAGATGAATCCCTCGTCTTCTAAAGTCCGTTTGCTTCAAGGCAAGATTCATTGGACGTGGTTTTCTCTAAGTTTAGCAAGCAATCAAATAATGAATCCCTATATTCATTTACGGTGTTAACAGTGCGTGACTTGAAATTCCACCTGGTTGTTGATCCTCTTGGAATTCTCCGAGATGCTACAGCATGTAATGCAGACATTCTCTGCGGCGACCTTGAGAAAAAGCAGGGAACTGACAGATTTACGAAAAAAACCCTTGCCGAATGATTTTTAGGCGGCGCGTTCCATTATTAAATTAATTTGGTGAGCGTAACAATCGATGTAATGAGCATTCGGATAGTAGGTTTTATCTTTTCTTGCACTCCTCCTGTTCCACCACTCATTACTGAAGCACCATCATACGTCTGTGCAATGACAATATTCGGAGTGTCCTTAAACATGCCGTCCATTTCATGTAATATACATGATGCATACATTCGCACTTTGACCCTCTGGTTTAAAGAAACCCCAAAATCGCTCATATGGAACACCTTTCTTCTCACGACGAAACACCAACACCAACAACGTCTGCTCAGAAACATTGGTAGTCTCATAAGCCAAGACACCCACGTAATCTGCTTGTTTTATTTCCTCTGCTATAACTTCTCTGCAGATTTCTAGCATGCAATCCAAAAGATCATTTTGGATTGTTTTTGGGTCACTCTTGAAAATATTATTGGACCCTATATGCTCCTTCACTGCACTATCTATACTAGAAACTAAATCTACTAGGCCTATGAACACACGAGGATTATCGGAACTATCACTTTCGTCGTGGCCCCTCAAAGCTAACTCAAATGCTCCGCAAAATTTTATGCAATCAATTATTCTTGAGAGCACATACCTGTTTTTTTCCACTTGTTGATAAGTTCGACTTAATAACGTTGCTATGTTTCCACTACCTAGAGCGCTCAGATTTAAAGCATTAATAATATGTCTTTCACTGTCGTTGTGTTTTTTTTATTAAAGCATTAAGGTGTCCAAGATCTCGAACACCAACTGTTCCCCAAGAGTCACTTTTGCCAAAGAGCAAACACGGCAAACAGAAAAGGGCGACAGTCTCAGGCGTTATATGGCGGAACAGCATTTTAGCACTTAAATAAAACTGCAGTAGTTGTACTGTACACTTACATTTGAATGTAAAATATTACACTACACGTGTTTCGACGTTTCTTAGGGCGTCATCATCAGGTCTAGGTCTAGCAATTTAAGTGGACAGTACAACTTCAGCAGTTTTATTTAAGTACCAAAAAATGGCGTTCCTAATTTCGCATCCACACACCCAATCATGCTCGCACAATTTCTTGTTAAATTTTATAATGTACTTGGTTTTGTTCGAAGAAGCACTCTGAGTGATAACCAAGTCCGGGTGGGTCTTCCTTTAACTTTAACTCTTTAACTTTAATTTTTTCTTCCAAAGTTCTGGTATAAAATGAACTACTCAACAGTTTTTCCACGGAATTATCCATGTTGAACTGGAATTAAATACGCAGAACACGCAACGCTCACACCTTAAACTTAATCGATCATTCAAAAATACACGTGGCACTTGTACCAGATTACGGTCGTGTATACTAGACAGTAGACACGAGACTGATTCACAGAACAAGTAACTGACCGCGCAAAAAATTTCAGTGATACCAAAAAAGGTAAATGCATAAACAAAAGATGTACCGCAAGATGAGATTATTATTTTGGCCTATTCATGTTCGTAAAATTCAAAATTTTTAAATAATAAAATAGAAAAGTATCAAAATCTAAGCCGCATTATCAGCATAAATATTATAACTTGGCTAAAAAGTGGTAATATAGTGCATAAATTGGGAACCCTTATAGTGGGTAATTGTGTGGCTGCGTCATTCCCAAGCCGCGCAAAGTACGATATTGCAAACTCGTATTTGCTCTTACATTGTCTTTACAAAGTCAAGTGTTAGGAGCACGAGCACACGCCGCGTACCTACCCCTCGTACGAAGGGGAGTCGGAAAGTTCTGAAGACTTCTCCGTATTCAACGGATGAGTGAAGCAAGCGCGATCAGGGTTTATTCATAAAGGATCCTAGGTGTCTTATTTTCAAATATTTAATGTGCTGCATCTCTTCAGCACACAAGCACCAACCGCCACTGCTTTTTAGTGGTGCGGATTATAGAAATGGCAAAAAGGAATAACAAGAGGAAGAAAAGGTCCATTGGAATAAGGAAGTAAGTCATCCAGCCATATGTACACTAGTGCATCTATTTCTCAGCATAATATCATGGAAGAAGAATTGATGAATTTCGAGATGAAAACGCAGTACCTGGAAAAAACGAAGAGTATAAGAAAATTGAATGAAAGAATTAAATACGGCATTTTTTATGCGTTCTATGATGCAAATCTCCATCCAAAATCTTGAGTGCAAGTAGTTTAAATAAGCAAATTAATAAAAACCTGCACCGAATTCAATGCTTTTCTTATGGGAGTCAATGTTAACAATATTGGGGTAAAAAAAAACCAAAATTCGCCACCAAATTTACTACCAAATCATACAGATAGATAATCCACATTTAATGTACAAAACCTCATTTCTCTAGCTCACAACTTGAGAGAGTTATAAACAAAATGGATACAGTATGACTGACTGACACGCTACAAAATTAATATACATATATAGATAGAAGGTATTGGCTCGAGATAGGGATTTAATTGCAGCTTCAACATAGACAGATGGTTGCAACAATGTGCAAATATTGGTTCCAAGTTGATGTGGTGGCTAGAGTACTGGCTTCACACCCCCTTTCGTTTGGAGTAGACTAATGCTGGCTCTGGAATTCTCTGAACCCCTCTTACGTTCCCAAAATATTTCTCCCTTCACCGTCCTATTCACCTGTGCTCAATGGCACTAGTAGCCTCGGTCGATAGCCTTCTTCAATAACAAAGCAACTGACAGCGTATAACCTTGGCCATGCTCAGAATAAAATTCAAATAAGAACTCAGTACGAGGGTATTCTGCGCCGTGTGGTTCGAAGGCTGCTAGTTCATCATACCCTTGGGTTAAACAGGGCGTTTACCGTTAACCTATAAATTTCGTGGACTTGAGCGAGTGCATTCATTGCCTCAGTTCTCGTGCAGCTGACTGCAGATAAGGCGACGAGAGTGTGAGATGAGGTAGGCAAGCCACGAGTCTCTTTCGCTGTGTTGCAAACGTAAGGAAGCATTCATTTCATTTTCTGCGTGAGAGGATATCGTCGAACTTCTTTCCTCGGAATGAAGACAGAAGTGACATTGGTTTGGGTAATAATTTGCGTTTTCAGTGTTACTTGGTGACTAAGTGAAAGACCGTACGTTGCGAGTGATGCAGTGACGTGAAATAAGTAATAATCACGCTCCTAATGATTATTTTGAGCATTATGTGCGAGACAAGTGCATCCTCTTCCAACAGGGTTGCTTTCATCAGTGGCTCGGCGGAGTGTGACATTATATCAATAATTAAATTGATACTGGAGTATTGTGCTAGCGTAATAGTGAAGCAGATTGATGGAAAAGCATCGGGGATCTTTCTGCCACCTGACTGACCGAGGAATCTCAAGTTGGTGAGGGTAGTCATAATAGAGACCATGTTCGAACCTTATTTTAAAATTTAAGAATTTTTATTGAGCAGGAAGTGAGTGTTGTAATATCAATGACACAAAAACTTAGGGTATTTGTGTCATAGCGTCCAGTCTGGGAGAAAATTAATTTCACCTGCTTCCCGGTCATTTTATACCACCTACTTCACTTTTATTACTACGCTACATCTGCGCATTGGTACTAACCTTTCATTTTCTTCATAAAACCTTTTTATTTCGTAATGTATTCACTTAAACCTGTGATGTGAATCTCTTCATCGACGCCATATTGGAAAAACTGCCCTTTTCCTCCTATTTCCTCCAGACAGCGCAGCGGTCGAGCAGTTTCTTCATTTTCTATACCCACCACCCATCCCGCCTTGAACTTAAACTAGCCGCGCATTACAACTTTGAAGAGACTACAACTACAACCCCCCCCCCCCAATCATCTACCCTCTCGGGGGATATTTTTCTTTAGAAAAATACGCTACAACTTGGAAGATACTACAAATACACCCCCTTCCAATCATCTACCCTCTCGGGGGATATTTTTCTTTAGAAAAATACGCTACAACTTTGAAGACACTACAAATACTCCCCCCTCCAATCATCTACCCTCTCGGGGGATATTTTTCTTTAGAAAAATACGCTACAACTTTGAAGAGACTACAACTACACCCCCGCCAATCATCTACCCTCTCGGGGGATATTTTTCTTTAGAAAAATACGCTACAACTTTGAAGAGACTACAACTACACCCCCCTCCAATTATCTACCCCCTCGGGGGATATTTTTCGTGAATACCCATTTATCTTCACTTCCTTTACCTCTTTTTCTCACTTTTCCCATTTTCCACCACTGAAAAATCTATTCCTCCGTTTTCCCGTTTCCTAAAAATTGCATTTTTCCTCTTTTTTCAGCTATAAATGCCTTTTTACCGTTCGAAAATCGCCATTTCCACCCCGCGTACCGTCCCACCCTAGCACCCCTGTTCCACTCCATAAGCCCGCAACCTTGTTGGGGGGGGGGGTGGATAAAGGCCATATTGTAGACGTGAAATTACTCTCTATCCCTCTAGCGGGACTTCCCAACATCTCGGAATATGGCGTCGAAATATCACGAAAATTACACGATTTTCATCATCTTCAAACTTTATTTTCTCAAAAACTACGAATCTCACGCCTATTTTTCTTACATTTTATAACTGCACAGTCCTTTCACTTTCCTTTCCCATTCATCGAATACCCCTTACTTTTCTACGATTCTCACACAAAAATTTCTCCCAGACTGGACCCTATGATACCTTTACCAAACTTAGTTTTCTATGACTAAACTCTATATCTAACTATAGATAAAAATTTAAGGCTTTAACTCGACTTATTTGTTTCAAACTGTGCGATGTAAACGCCATCATAAATGAAGTTGCAATTTTATAAAAAGTACTACTGTGAGTTATAAATTTAGTTTTTAATGATTGAGAAAGCATGTGAGCTACTCAGCGCTATATTTGTAATGGTATCTGTACTTCCTCATTATTTAATTATGTTATTATACCTCTGCAGCACAAAGCCGTACGAAATCCCATGATAACGGCTTCGGCCAGTATCCCGAAAAGTAGTCCGATACGCGACATTTTTGTATTATTAGGAAGGTGAGATATGTTATTTATTATGAGGCCAAATTTGTTGAATTTTGTTTAGTGATATCTCGCTCATAGTACTGGTACACTGGTGTTGGGGCAGGGACAGACGGGACTCATGGGCAATCGTTGAGTGGTAGACGCATTTGGAGGTATTAGGAGTGGTTGACCACGAGGAAATAGGACGCTGTTTTTTTTAGAAGAGCACAATATGCCCGCAGGCGTAACGTTATCAGACTTGTTTCGATTAAATAATAATATTCATTCATAATCATTTCTTGGAATTTTATTTCCCTTTCAATGCGGTTTTTACAGTCTTACGAAACATAGTAAAAAAAATCGGAAGCTAGCGCCGGCATTATTATTCAGCATGGAAAAAAACAAACCTAAGCCTGGTGAGGAATCACTCCATGCTACAAAATCTGTAGGTGGTTTTGCCGCACTTCATACAAGTACAGAAAAATTAAAACAATAAGCGACTCTGCCTCATATATTCCATCCATGATGAAACGTAATGGCAGAAGGCATTTGATTCGTATTAATCGTCTTAAAATTGTCTTTGGAAGCATGAATCCTGGGTCGCAAATTTTGATCTTGATATCCTAACTTTCTCAACTTTTTTATTGGAAATCAATTTAATATTTATGCCGATATTCACTAAATAATTGGTCGGCTGATGCCATGATAATCTACAGTAATGGTATCGGTTGATACCAATACTGTAGATTGTAGACACCCAGCCAGCTCATCCTACTTTTTTTGACAATTACCAATATGTAATTTTGACTGTTTTTTTTTCATTAAAACTTCGGCATGTTTCGAATGGTGTCATGAGAATGTGAGCATATATCAAATTTTCAGGCTTGACTTGGTAAAACCACAATTTAGAAATGATTTCACTTTGAAATATTCCACAAAAAGATTAATTTTTGTGGAATATTGCTCCTGCTGGCTCCTTTCCCATCCCCTTCTTATCCTACCCCTACACCTTCACTATGTATATAAGATCTTTGGAAACATTGCAATCATACCGTAAATGATCAATATACTTATTTGCCGGTTTGGTGCACCCTTATATCAACACTATCACCGGGATTCCGAGAACTTACCAAGGGTTCTAACTGCTCAATGTTCGAGAAAGCATTGATTCCCGAAATTTCCATCCCGCTCGGTGGATCCATTGAGCAAAAGCTTTTTCTTGACGTGATGTGGTCTCTTAAGAACATTAAGTTCTGGAAACACCACATACTTGACGAACTTCCACCAGCAGATCCACTCGGCTTCTCCTTCACTTTACTCAATTCATTGCTAAATTGAGTCCTTAGGGAGTTCCATTTATTTTTAATGTCTTCAACTGAAATGTAATCATTGCATAAATCTCCATTGGTGGCATAAATCATAATACCAATGAAATGTAGACTAATTGTCAGTAATTCAGATTAAAATAATAACAAACGCATATATGATAAATAGCTCACCTGTTGTATTCGGCCTCGATTCTTTAAGTATATCTTTAATTGTTTCCAAAACACCTCTTCTGGCATTCCTATTGTGATACATCACGTCTTTCGTATTGTACATGAACTCATTCTGTTGCATTTGCTCGATGAGCGTAACGACTGCCTCAGACCTTTGCTCATTTCGATATTTTCTTCAAAAAACAATAAAGCGAATACAACCCACGAACTTGTCTACCGCAATTGCAAATCGTGAAGTGAACAACTCGTTAGAACGCATAGCGATGCTTCTTTTTCTTTAGCCCTCTGATTGGCTGGTTTCATACATTTGGATGGAAATTTAGAACATGTTCTATCCGTTTGGACCAAACGGAATTGGATGAAACGGATTGGACGAAAACGTAATTGGATACAAATTGACCGTGGGACACGGCGCACTCCATTTTTATCCAATTTGGATTAAAAAATTGGATCCAAATTGGACCGTGGGACACCGGCTTAAGGGGGCTCGTGGTGAACCATTGTCACCTTGATAATGATTGTGTAATAGTCGAAATCCTGGGTCAGAAGAAATTAAACTTTTTGTAGAGTATTACAAAGTGAAATCATTTCTAAATTATCAGAATGAGAGCTGTTCCGCTGATTGCGCTTTTCCATCAAAGCCAGAAATTAATGCATTCCCTAAAATCATTGGAGACATACATCTCGCCATTCTTGTATTTATTAATGGGTCATTCATTTACGTTCTCACTGCTAACGCCGAAGGTAAAACGGGAAAATGATGCGTCGTTGAAATAAAGAGCAGATTTCAGCTTTTTCCATCTAGTTTCAAAAAAATGTCTTAATATTATAATTTCTTAGAAATATTCTGTCGCTTAATATATTGAACCTGCTTTTTACCTCCATTCTTACACATCCATCACGCTCAACCATTTAGGGGTAGATGCGGCAAAAATTACCATAATAGATTGTGTTAAGCCTACGAAGCTGGCTCTTTTGATTCTTCCATAACTCCTTTCCCTCTGCTATATACATGCTCTGTATCACGCACTCTATTATGTTCTTAACCCATTCAATGCGGATGCCTCGAATTCAAGGCATCCCGTGCAAGCCCGAGGCGCGGATGCCTTGAATTCAAGGCATCGGTCCCTTACTTTTCTCGGTTTTCCCTAGTTCCCAAGCGTCGGCGCTGACACTTGCAACTTCCTTCATCGTCTTAGGCTTGCTCTAGGCACACGTGGATGAGTTTCGTTCTTTACTGGATGTGTTTTCGTTTTATATAAATAAAAGAAAAAAACCATTCAGCGTGGGAATAAGTGTCATGTCAACAGGTCAGCATTGAATGGGTTAAGACTCCTTATATACCTCCTCTTAAGATATTTGCTAAGCGTGGCGTCTAATGAGTAATGAGGCTTGTGTTGTCTCCTCGCGAATGATGGGAATACATTAACACTGGATTGCTTCTTTTCGCTGCTAGGGCCTAAGGGGTCATACTGGTTCTCCCTATCAATCGGTGCACAGTCTCTCCGTCGGGTGGGACGTCACACCGACTCGGAGTGCGTTTCCGAACGCACGAGCCGGCGAGATCCAGTCGGTGGATCCTACCGACAGGGAGAAGGCTGTCGGTACCGTTACGAATTATTCGGTTAGCTTGAGATACACCGAAGCAAATGGAAAATATACTTGGATTTTCAGTCTGAAATAGGATAATTTGATGCTTGTAATAGCGACGTAATTCGTTCCTAAGAAAGCTAAAGAAAGCAATGTAAATTTCGAAATAAAGGCAGTACAAGTGATTACCTATGAGAGAAACGTCTGCACAATTAGAATTCCGTGGTATTGAAGTATATTCTCTTGGGTCTTCAAAACTTTTTTCTGTTTGGCGCTAACAACTACCTAAATAGCTCCATTTTTAGGTCATCCAGCATACTCGATCACCGGAATATTTTTCCTAATAATTGCCAAAAAAAATCGTCCGCGGTGAATGCCTTATATTGTGGTGTACCTAATTATTCTTAAATGGATGATTCCGATTGAAATTTTGCCATCATCATCAAATTTTTTTATGCCGTCACACATGTGTACACTTAAGTGCACTTAACCAGCTTAAATACTGAATTAGCTTATAATTTTAGAAAATTGGCGATTTTTCATCTTTGTTAGCATTGTATTTTTACTTACTTTTTTGCTGTTCGACCTCCATTTTTGTAGTTGAGCAAATATATTTTGAAGCGTCTTTTGCATTGAGCTGTCAATTATCACAATAAACAAAGTAAGTAACTCCAAAAGCCGCAAACAATGTACCTTTCTTCAGAAACCCTGGCGAAAATATAGCGTGAAGTGGGCGTCAATGAAGCTCCTATCGGAGAGTGAAGGAAGAGTTGACCAAGCCACAAGGGAGGGTGAACGGAGAGTCTGGGGAGCGTAAAGTGGAACACCGGAGAGTAAACGTAGCGTCTTCTTGGAGTGTTATCGGAGCGTAGACGGGGTACAAGTCTACTCCCACCTCTATTTACATTTTAAAAATTACCTAAAAAAAGTTTTTATTGAAGTAAGGATGAAAAGAACACACTATACAAAAATTAAAACAATAAAAACTTGGGAAAAAAAGAGTAAAAAAATGTACCATATCAGGGTATAGATCTCGAAACCTTTTCACGCATATTCGCTCACCTTAACCACTGGGCTACCACCACTGCATATTATTTGAGTGATTCACAGGGTCTAGCTCTTATTACTTGTTTTTTTTACGGTTTTTAGATGCTTGGACTTAATGAGTTTTTGCTTTTCAATAACCAGTTAATATAATTTCCTATTAATAACTGTGGATAATGTTGAGGAATGGTTCATTAAGGGAGAAAAGCCACTGGTCACAATCACTCAACCCGTTCATGTTTTTCTGACAGGACCCGTGAGGCCTGTTCAAGAAATTCATAAGTGGGACACACACAAGTAAGTTGTTTAGGGGGAGTTACCCCACACGGAAAATAGATATCTATATATTGTCTATTTTCATCTATGAATAGATGTATATCTAATAGATGCATATCTAATAGATGCCTATTAGACATCTATTAGATATATCTCTATATGTTAGACATCTATTAGATGTGCAGGTGACGAGGGGCGATTTTGGATGCATCTCCGAAAGTGTGTTTTAAAACGCGATTCATGAGCTATGGAAGCGATTTAACGTTTGATTAAGGGACAAATTTTTTGGTTCCTTACTCGAGCGATAGCGGACTTAAAAAATTTTTCGACGCGTCAAATGATGCCTGGCGACTAAGCCAACTATATCTACATATTGTCTATTTTCATCTATGAATAGATGTATATCTAATAGATGTCTATTAGACATCTATTAGATATGCAGGTGACGAGGGGCGATTTTGGATGCATCTCCGAAAGTGTGTTTTAAAACGCGATTCATGAGCTATGGAAGCGATTTAACATTTGATTGAGGGACAAATTTTTTGGTTCCTTACTCGAGCGATGGCGGACTTAAAAATTTTTGCGACGCGTCGAACGATGCCATAAAGTATAAACATCTAATAGATATATCTAACGACAGTTACTGGTTGATACCACATAAATCGAGGTAATATTACCTTGATTTATGGCCCACAGGTTGTGGGTTTGCAAAGTATGCCCTCGGAGGGTTGTGCCTCTGGCAGCCGCCCGCCTGGCCAGCCCCTATGCTACGACGCTGTGTGTGTGGGAATTGGAAAAATCTTGTTTATTCGCTGTAATATTGCATTTATATTCATTCTATATGGCAACATAGAATAACAGTTATCTGGCATTAATTAATGGCAAATAAATTTTATCAAGATTTTATGGCATTTCCTCAAACTATCGCGGAAATTTCATTTAATGATAATAGTTCTCGAAGTCACATTTATCCACGGAAGTGACTAGATATATACGTCTTTCTCTACGCCCCGAGTACGGCGAGTTCGAAATATTAGGCAGGTATGATAGGTAGGAAGTATACTGCGACGAAGTAAACCATGCCATATCGCAGGAGTATTAAAGTGAAGAGAGGCTAATTTTATTTTTTTTATATCTATATGTAGATATCTATTAGATATCTTATAGATATCTACATATAGATAAATAGTTATCTAATAGACATCTACCGTAGATATCTATTAGATATCTAATAGATATCTACATATAGATAAATAGTTATCTAATAGACATCTACCGTAGATATCTATTAGATATATTATTGTCAAAACAGCAGCATGTCTAATAGACATCTACCGTAGATATCTATTAGACATGCTGCTGTTTTGACAATAATATATCTAATAGATATCTACGGTAGATGTCTATTAGATAACTATTTATCTATATGTAGATATCTATTAGATATCTAATAGATGTTTTTTTTCTGTGTGGGACCCCACGACAGGGACAAATTTACGGCAAGTACACTACACTCCGCTAAGTCGTTTGCTAAGAGTGAAAACTTCCCCTAAACAACTAACTTACTTCCTTTTTATGTGTGAGTAATTGAGTGTGTGTGGCCCTTCACGCGGTCTTTGAGCGTTATCACTCTTCTCAAACGACTTAGTGGAGTGTACTTGCCGTAAATTTGTCCCTGGCGTGGAGTTACTCCCCCTAATTGTGTTTGTCCCACTTATGAATTTCTTGAACAGGGCTCATGGCTCCTGTCAGAAAAACATAAGCGGGTTGAGTGATTGTGACTGGTGGCTTTTCTCCCTTCCTTAAGAAAGGTGCATTGTTTACATATTTTGGAGTTATTTACTTTATTTATTTACATGCCGTAAGAGCTCACTTACTTGTCATCGTAATTATCACAATATCCTAAAACAATTCTGATTATATCCTGCAAATAATGCTGAAAGTGGGTGAATAACACAAGTACACGTACAACAACCAAGATGTACTGATAACAAATTTACTTACTTCTCCTCTCCACTTAAATTTCTCTCGCCATATTCCTTTATGTCACTCGTTATATTCATTTTACATTCAACTTTGTTCCACGGAATCATGCAATAAATGTTTCAAGACACGAGCGCGCAGAAATTACATTATCATATGCCCACGAATATATAATACAGCACGAATATGCCCTATACACGAATATCTCATTCACTACGTTTACCAATCGATCTGACCGGCTCAGCTCGGTATGGTAAACGGAGCGGGCTGGCCAGATCGATCTGATTGTGAGAAGCGGGCTGACTCGGCTCGCTTCTCAGATCGATCTGGCCAGCCCGCTCCGTTTACCATACCGAGCTGAGCCGGTCAGATCGATTGGTAAACGTAGTGATTATCATACCCACAAATATGAATACATACACTGATATTCTATTTTCGTGATCATACTACTACATACTCCTAGCTACATTGGAAGGTTAAATACTATAAGTATACGTAGTGCCTTTTCTGTTACTATAAATACCAAATATATTGTCTTATATCAACCACACGAGTAAATATGCACATACAATCAATCAATATACTGGCAAAATTGACAATTTGAAGGTTATTTCTGAATTCATGCGATCACAGCTAACATATTTATGAAAACTTCATGCTCTCACGGACGCTACTAGTTATTTGCGCTTATTTTATTGCACAAACAAACGTGGTAGCATACACAATTCACATTAATTGATATACAATCTTCCTCTCTTCGACATCGCTAATTTTAGTCAACCCATAGAGCCAACCCATAGAGAACCCGTAAGCTCTATGAGTCAACCGCGAGAATAATACGCGGCTTCCTTTAGTCATTTGTTTTTCTATCGTCTCCCATTGGCGGGAATACAGCATGTGACCCTCGGCTTCGAAAACACTCGGAAAATTGGGATGGGGAACCTTTAGAGGGAGGAGGTACCCAACCGACAGGGGTGGCGCTCGACTTTTGTACAGAATCGCCGGAGAAGGCTCCGTCGCTATGTCAGGGGAGACCCAGTCGGTACGGAATCCTTGCCGGTCGGTGGGTTTGGATGCATGACCGATTGCTACAGAACCAACGAAATACAGAATGACACCCCTTGGGGCACCGGCAGTGTCGTCACAACCCTATTGACAAACAGAGTTGGACCCAAGCCAGCCTGCTGTAAGCATTCTTTCCTAGTTCCAGATCCTTTCGTAACATGTAGGACATGAAAATTTAGAATTTATTTGGAGGTAATTGTGTGATTATCATTACATATGTACGTGATTTTTCGAACACTAACCTTACATAGTAAATACTCGAAGCTAAATTTGTCAAATTCTGTCTCTAGATTGAGCGAATGAATAGTTTGATTTTTATTACGTATAAAAGCGTATCAGGCTTAAATTTGAGGAAATACTTTGTTCATCTCAAATAAAACAATATTGGTAAATTCCTACGCAGTATCTTTATATAAACACAGTTAAAATACACCACCGACCAAGGTTTCGGCACGTAATGCCATTATGAAGGATTATTTTTAGTGATTAAAAGCGATAAGTGCAACACATTTTCTTGCATGAACTGAGACGCAAAAAAATATCACGACAAACAATTCCGCTCGTAGAAGAATTAGCGATAGTAAGACTTTTATCGAGAGGCGAGTTAATGTGTAGTGATTGGTCCATTCTTCTGAAGACCCGTTTCAACACCTTGGTAAGAGTGTAGCCGTCATCTCGATGGCTTTTTTTTGGTGTTTTCAATATTTCTATAGCTATTAAGGTATGGTTTATGGCTTCCCTAGAATCATAGGAGAAGCAATAGAATCTAGGAAAGCTATTGATCATACGAGAAGCTATATAAATAGCGAAAACGTCAAAAAAATATCAATCGAGAGAACGGTTACAATGCCTGACGGAGTAGATATGTAACTCGGACCAAAAACTGCGGTCTCTTCAACGAACAAATGGTTTAGTGGACTTCTTGAAGTAGACTATATTTTAAAGACTTGAATTCTTCTAAAAGTCCTTTTAAGGCTTGTAGCCCTTATTTTATCATTTTGACGTACTTGCATGAAATTCACAGTGACAAAATCATTCGCCGAGACTGGGATCTCTGAATGATTTTTTCATAATGACATTTGTGTGACCATAAGCGAGTGACTCCATTAATATTACTGAGCGGCCAGTTGCGCAATTCTTTGTACATACATTACGTAGTAATTTCAGCAGCCAATACTTGTTGCGGACAAATATATTTGGTTGTTGAATACAACAGCCAGCCCCAACACGCTGAGCATCTCCAGTATCACCCTGCATGAAAGATATGCCTAACAATAAAACTGACCGGTAGACCGCCGTAGCTGTAAGTAGGGAAAGATGCATGCGACGTGGGTACTGTGAAGGCTGATAATCTTGAATACTCTATTCCATCTTGCTGCAAAATGTCAAAGAATAGCCTCGGACGGCCGAAGGCACAATGGGCGGCCCATTAGGTTGGTTCATCAAGTGACGGAGACATAGCAATACAAACTGGATAATCGCCACTTGGAATGGGAGAGGTTTGCATGGAAAAGTGCTTGATGGTTGAAATGAAAATGAGACGGCTGGAATTTTTTGGTATGTGAAACAAAGCGCAAGGGGTAGGATACTGTTAGAAGTGCTGTGATTGTGGAATTTTATGTACCAGTGGATGGAGACAGTGACGGTGTGAAAGGTGAGGTTTGGAGAACACAGAGAGGTACTGAATGAATGTGACTCTGGTGAGAGAATAATTGTACAAGGCGACATGAATGGCTGGGATGGGGTAAGACGAGGTGCATCATTGTTGCTTGAGTGCTTCGACCTTTTAGTGACCATCGAGTGAATGAAAATTGTAGAAACTTGGTGAGTGTGTACAGTCGTCGCGAAAGCTTATGGCGTTGCGCAGTAGACGATTTTAGGACTGGAAGTGTCTATATTCTAAAAACCGGTTGCCGCGGGTGGAAGGGTGGCACCGGCAGGCTAATGTTTACGATTTGCGTTGCCAAATTTGAAATTTGTCATATGCCTTCAATGAATTTGAATGCCCCCAGCTATTCGCCGCAGTGGGTTATGGAGTGGGCGTCCTCCCTTTGTACCTGAGCGCGCTCCAGGGGGTCACGGCCTGGGGATTGCAGGCCGATGGCTTGGATGTGGACTTGTAGTCGCAACAAGTATTTACTATTTTCTACAATATTACACACAAAAATATCACATTCGTATTTTCATATCGTGTCATATTTTCTTTCTTTAATCATTTACGGAAATTATCCAATTTATTTTTGCATGAAATATATGTTCTCTCTGTCTCTCTAGAATATATTCTTATATTGCACTCATTTGTGTTCTCAATGTCCCATTTATTCATCGAATATACATGTATATAGTGCCAATTTTTGACATTATCTCTTCAAGTACTTTTTATTTTCTTATTTCAGTGACTGAAATTTTAGCTAGTGGTATTCAAAGTCCTATTCCATTCATTGCATTAGCTAAGTGAAAGAAGAATTTAGAATGCACTTTTGTTTCGTAATTTTATGTTGTATGTCTTAAATATCGATGACATAATTTCACGCGGCTGAAAATTTTAGCAACTAAAAAATACGGATTTGCGCTAAGTTTGGTGTCTACTCAATCAGCGTTTGAGCAGCGATTGAGAAGAGGCCAGTGATAGATGGAAAGGACGTCGAGTGAGGGGGTTCGTAGGATTTTTGGATTGCATGAAGAGGTTTAGGACGTATGCCGAGCTAAAGAATTAAATAATTCATATAGAATCACATTAAAATGATAAAGATACCTTCCCAAACTGATTGATGCAAAAATTCCCCTTTTTCGCGTACCATTAGCGACTACAACAAAAAAGAGCGACACACTAAGGGTCGATATTTCAATTTTACCTAATTCACGGCTAGAACAACTGACTGTTTTGCTGTAGTCAATAATGACAAACAAAAAAGACTTGTCACAGTTGTGCAAAATAATCATTCCCATACTCTAGTCTTTGGCCCAAAATATGGCCAAAACAAGAAACTGTAACCAGTCCTAGAAACTCCTTTATCATGCACTACTATAGTCCATTTCAAATGACTTGGCGGCTGAGAATTCGGCCGTTCTCGCTTACTTTCGCACGGCAGGGGAAATGTGTGGAATGGGTGAAGTGGGGGAGGGACGAACGAAGCAAGGCGTTGCCACAACCACAGCAATCGCTGATGTAAACGTAGGACACTTGGCAACACGGCAAGGAGAGAGCAGATCTTTGCACGACAGAAGGCAGAGCAAGACTGAGGTTCCTGGAGAAGGAATTTCCCCACCCACGCCACTATTGGCAACCCCAAGATCACATGACTGGGCTCAAGCTCCTCCCCCCGGCTGGCCCCGCCTTCCCAGCCGCCAAGTCATTTGAAATGAACTATAGTTGGTCATTTATAGCTCTTATCATTCGCCACAGCTCGTGTCCTCTCCGTGCGGCTCAATTAGTGAATGAAGCTTTCCGATTTAAAAAAAAAATACCGCTGCGGACAAGATTCGAACCTGCGCGGGCGATGCCCATTGCATTTCAAGCTCGACTCCTTAACCACTCGGACATCACAGCTTCGTTATAAATGATAAAACTGAACCAATAATGTTCTACTAATGATCCTCTTCTTTTAACTCACAGCCCATAGAGGCCTCACACAATTCTCGTTTTTGTGGACGGCGAAAGCACAGAGTATATATAGGTATACTCTGTGGCGGAAGTAAATATGCACTGAAATTCAATGTATTAGACCAAGGAATATGACGTGCCCCATTACATGCATTGGGACCAATCGTGATGGGACGAATGTATTTATGTTTCTGCAACCCCAAGAAACGCTCCATTCAACTTAGTGGTACGTGGTTATTTTTTTCTAAGATTCTTGAAAGTCCGTACAGTAAATATAGCGTCTCTAGCGAAGGCTATCATTATAATTAAATGGCCGTTACCATAATATTATCAGCGTCATATTCATGATACATACAACAAATACGATGGGAGTCACTGCATGGCTGTTTAAACTTTATACCTGGTGAGTCCCACCCACGGGCCACTTATCGACCAGGTTTGGACACAGAAAGTAATGCTAAACTAACTTAACGAAATATTTTACTGATATTTTCCATTCTGTTTTGGGCCTATTTCAAGTACGTTTGGCTCAAGACAATTTTTATTCAGCCAAAGTGGTATCGAAATTCCAAAACGTTTGGACACCATGACTGTTGACTAAATCTTACAACTCCCCTCTTCACGTCGTACTGTTGGTTAATATGGCCCACTTTAGTGTCGTCTTCTTGTAAAGTAGTCGAAGTAGTCTCTGGAAAGGGTATGGTAGAAGCGTATGCATGCAGAAAAACCAATCATGGGTCGTGCATCATCAATAATTCACAGATTTACCTAATTTACAGAAATTCCCAGAATATTGGTACGTCCATACGCAGTACGATTCTGAGAGTTTTCATAAATTATTCATGCATTATTTTACGAAAAATCTTAACGTGGGAGACCGTTTTTAGTAATGTTTACAATAGAGATTGTTGATTTCTTATTTTTCCATTTCTGTATTGGATGCTAATTTGATAATTTCTGCATTGTGTCTCTAATATAGTAAGCATTTTGCAATTTATCAGGACTTCACTTCAACTGATGGTCCCCGTGATATATGAGTGCTGTGTCCTTCCCGTATGAGTATAATGCTAGTTATGAGCTTTATTACACATGAAACTTCCTTACAAATACGTTACTAATCAGTAAGTATATTTTATGAAATATTACCAATAAAAGTTCGAGGATACGCTTGGTGTACGTCTGGTGTAGAATCACCCCCTGCCACACATTCTTGAGGTGACATGCAGTTTACCACGTAGATTTGTATGAGCTCTGGAGGAAGTTTGCAGCGTATTACGTAGTTTTTACCACAGACGCCCGGTCTGCTCATTTAAGTTCATAGTGATAATAAATCTTCATGGGAATCAGTTCATTAGAGCAAGTGCAAATCTCACCGGTAGATACGGAAAAATGTAACGCTGCTACCTTTAAAAATGAAAAAAGAACCATTGTAAGAACGCGATGCGTAATATTTTTTTCGGTAAGTTCTTGGAAGGCCCTCGGGTGCAATGGAATAATGCGTGAGGGTAGAAGGATTTTCGGGGATAAGCCGTGAGGTATAGGGATGAGGGGGAGGAGAATCGCACGATTAAGGGGAGGAGGAGGAGGGGGTGGAAATTCGAAGGATGCACTTTGTGGGGTTGAAAACGGGAGATGAAAAGAATTTTTTTTCCTCTCCTCTCAAAAGGTGGTCGACAGGTTGAACCAAGGAGATGCATGATCTGGTGCTTTCCCGGCGCAGCTCATGAATGAATCCTTCTTGGGTTCCCAACCGGGTTAAAATCTCCATTGTGGCCGACGTTTCGATTCTCGTCTCGCGCATTGGCACCAGAGCCCTGATGACGATGCGCGAGTCGACTATCGAAACGTCGGTCACAATGGAGATTTTAACCCGGCTGGAAACCCAGGAAGATTTTATTCATGAACCAAGGAGGTGAGAAATAAAAATTAGAGGCGACATTCCGTTTCACTTATGAAGCGGATTCAGTTATGGCCTTTGGTCTGGCTTACGTTTCCGGCGGTCGCGTTTGATTTTTGTCTAATCTAAGGTAAAATCTAAAGGCAGTACGATGTTTTGTGCTTGCTGGGCTTCGCCTACACGGCCCAAAATCCTTCCCATCCCTGTTCTTGCTTCACCTTTGCCCTCGACCGTTCACGGCCATGCTTCCATCATCTCATTTTAACCTCCTTAGACTGAAGGAAAGACAAGGTAAGAGGGAGATATATAGCGGGAAAGCGTCATCTTTGGCTTAGGAAAATGAGTTTTAAAATATAAAATGCAACTTCCCTTGGTGAAATGTACTGGAGGCCCCATCTTGGGCTTTCTGGGAGAGTTCCGTGCTGTCAAAAGTCCGCCGTCTTGGTTTGTCAACTTGTGTCACGCTGGAGTGGGCTTACTTTCTTTGAACATGATTGTAAGCATGAAATAATGTAGTATACTATATTAATTTGATACATATGATAATGTATTTTAATCAAATTATTTTCAATCAAAATATTTTCATGTTTCAAATCACTCCGAAAAATAATGGCCAATACCTATACGCAATCATTCAAATGTATCGCCGAAAGTCTCATTAACGCATAGTTCTTGGCTCAATTTTTCTCATCGTTGTCATAAGAAAAAACAACATCCATTGGAGTTGTATGAATTAAGACGCAAGTATTGAATACAAATTTGTCATTTTTTTAAGTTTAATATGTATTTCGGCTTTTATTTCACCGAGATTGAGTATTTGAAGTTACCGTTGTACCTATTGCGATTTAAATGTTTTGGAAAAAGTAGGTGTAGCCTTTCTACCCCAAGCATCTTTATTCCTTTCACGTTCCAGATCCTTTCTACATCTACATTATACCCTGGAAGCCACCTCAAGGGTGCGTGGAAGGCGGTGAGTTAACACCAACATGTACCACCTCACTGTACCACAAGCTACCACTATTAGTGCATTAGAAAAAAAGCATGCAAATACTTGTCAGGAGGTGACTTTTCACCAACATGCACTACAGTCATGCCAATAATTTTAGAGAAACAAATTGTATTAGTTTATTTTGAAACTACATTAATGGACAGAAGTACAAGAGTTATACCGGAAGGATGCACGACGCGCTGCCAGTGCTAGGCAGCAGATAAGGATAGAAGAGTTAGGGAGTCAATCAACTAACTAGCTACACTAACTATTGACAAACCTAGTTATAAGTCTCATTGGCAACTGTCATGGTCTCTTATCGTTCGTGAGAAGCTTTCTTTGGCGAAGAGCCGAAGTTATATTCATGTAAAGCTGTAGATTACGCATGCGCAATACATCCATGGGACCAGAAGGACCCTCTGCAGTGCATTCCAACTGTCTTGGGCCGGGCGAAGGGGGTGAGTGAATGACGTACTTCGTGTTTACGTCTTCGTGACACCCTACACGTCCTATATAGAATTTGATTAAGCCAGGCATTCATCGACAGTTGAACACACTTTCGTAATTCTATTAGTTATTTCACTTAATATAAATACTGTTTAGTAACAATTGTGTGAGGATATTTCACATGAAATACGGCGATAATCATACGGTGAGGAATCACCCCCTGCCACGTATCCTTGAGGTGGCTTTAAGGGTACTCCGCACTAGATGTAGATCAACATTTCTCAAAATGGCATTTCTTTGAAAATGGCGTAGTAAACTCCAGCATTTTAATTACTTAATTTCTCATTATTGATCAAACCGTCCTTTTCACGTCTGGATCTGTCAAGTTATTTTCGCGTCGTCGGAAAAAAAATAATTTGCCTCCGACTTTATTAAAAGTCGCAATCCTAAATGTTACCATGTTATTTAGAGCTCTACTCATGATTTACGGCTGGTATTGGATATCTACCTTCGGGTCAGAAGGGGTAGGAATATTTTGAGAGTATTAGCCACCAAATCTCGAAGTGATAATGCATTATTTGCCTTGTAGTTTTCCAATACGATAACACTAATGCAATTCACATTGACTAATTATTAATTTCAACCAGAAGCAGAGCTTAAAAACTTGGAGAGAGATTTAATTTTTAAAATCAATGCATAGCAATTACTTCGAAACAAGTCTTATCAATTTGCCTCACACCATGCATTAAAAGTATCAGTGCAATTTTTTGCAATATTATGTGCAATTGTCGTGTGGTTGCTAGACGCGGCACCATTGGTGGGAGCGTATCCTGGATTTAATTAAATAATATAGAGATGGTTTGAAAAGAAAAACACTCTTAGCTCTCTAGAATGTGTGGGTTAGCGAAAGCGTATTCTGTGGCGGGTCCATGGAGTCGCAGGCGGGCTATACAAAGGGTCTGAGCCTCGTTCCATGAACTGAGATGACTAGTTATCCTTACGCAATCTAAAAACTGATCAACTGAAACCTCGTCATCTCCGCAAAAATTGGGAATAAATATGACTCCCCAAAGCATTCGGTTTAGTTGCATTCGTCGCTTCGGAGGCCATTGACTCTCCCGGGGTCGTACAAAACACAAAAGATTCTAAATTAATTAAATCGGCGGAACGAGAGGGAAGAGACTCCGAGTGAACGGGAAAAGGCCTCTGCGAAGGACTACCAGTCCAAGCCATGGTGAGAAAGTAACACAAATGGCACAACAAACACACAGAATTGAGGTTGTAAGAAACTGAGATGATTTTCACCAAAATAATAATTAAGAATGAAAAAAAAAATTATCTCTAAGCACACCACGAGGGCTTATCCCACAAAGCGTATTGAACAACTCTGCTTTATTAGCTCAACAAGGGGCATCAGACTCTAAAGGTTATTAAAAACAAACCATTCTTGTACTTGACATGAAAGCAACCAAAAAACTACGCGATACCCCACACCTGACACCAGAATAATGTCGCGTGGTTGCTAGACGCGGCACCATTGGTGGGAGCGTATCCTGGATTTAATTAAATTATAGAGAGATGGTTTGGCACAAGTCTTTATTTTAGCCCTTTTTTCATTTACACAAAAAGGGGGGGTCAGGCACCGGGGAGTAGGGGCGAACAATCACTTACGGTGATTCCAAGGAGGTCGGGACGGCCTTCGACCCTCGGCTCGGAACTCGGGCTGACGGAAGCGGCGCGGGACAAGGCGTCTCCGAGGCCAGGTGAAAGATTCGGCTGAAGTCGGAGCGACCCGCGGCCGGGGAGGAATGGCAGGCGAGGGATTCGGCGGAGTCGAAGTAGCGACCCGCTGCCGAAGTGGAATGGCAAGCGAAGGATTCGGCGGAAGTCGGAGGAGCGACCCGCAGCCGAGGAGGGAGTCTTGAGTGAGTTCGGAAGCGCGACCCGCTGCTCAGAGGGGAGGTCGGGGAGGAGTGCCCGTGCTCCGCGGTCGCCTCGCATTATAAGGTATCGCGGAGGGTCAAAGGCAGCCGCCGACCCACGCAGGAGATAGCGCGGTCCTAGTGCCCGTGCTCCGCGATCGCCTCGCGTAGGTGCTGACACACGCAGAAGATAGCGCGGTCGTTAAGGAGGGAGGGGAATTTGGCAGTGGGCATTGTCTCATCTGCGTGGATATAGTCATCCTTGAGGATGATTATGTCCATGCATGACCGTGGATGACGTTCGGTAGTGGGTGTCCGAGGAACCCCCACTACAAAATGCATAATATGCATTGAATATGCATTGCACATATTGCGACAAATTTCGCAGATACAATGTGTGAGGAAAAGTGATAGGACATATTTTAAAGCAATTTGTTTTGAACCCTTTGAAATTACGGCAACGAAGCTGTCTGAGCTTCCTAGTGCATTTTATTAGTTCAGTTTTCTCAGAGTTATTGAAATAAAAAGATATTTATTATTATAAAGCTCAGTTTTATTTGTAAATTTAGTTGGACAAGTAATTAATACCTAAATGCAATTAATTATACTTGTGGAAATTGCTCATTTTTCATTAATTGCAGTTATATTCAGTTTCCGCTCCATCACACCTGAAACCTCAGATTAAGTAATTAATACCTATAACTAAATGTAGGTCTTAAGTGGAAAAATTTCGGAGACCTTCAAGGCAGGTTAACATTTGAAAGCGACTGACTCTGCTATGTTGTTAACAGAGCATGGTGTAATTGCGTTACTTATTAATGTTTCACTCCTGGGAATGAGTGTTGGAAGCAAAGATTGTTAAAATATTTTTTTTCCCGAAAACCGTGTTTTCCAATTCAAATAATTACTTTACGGCAAGTGAAGCCCTTAGGGACCCGTGTTAACAATGGCCAGATAATACTGAATAGTTGTGCCACAAGTAGCAAGTCAAGCAGTTTTTTCAATAACTAGACCTGAATATAGCCAGCAGTCTTTTTCACCAATGCAAAGGAAATTCGTTAAAGACTCCCTTTCTACACTATGACATATTAGCAAACATTTAAGCAATTTCCAAATCTGGTACACCGTATTATTTGCACAAAGTTTTCTCACTGTGGGAAAAATATCATTCCGGAGATTCGCCTTGAATTAAAATGGCTCGGTGGCTCACATACTGACTGGCAAGACGGAGTCCCGCATTGGATCACGATTTAAATCAGGCAAACTCAAATGGATTTTTTTTGTCAAACACCCTTACTTACGTGTGCGCAATGTATATTCATTCATCATGCTTGCATTACCCGGCATAAAATCCTCAAAAGATATACGAAGCCTGTACGATGTCATCGTATTTATGAAAATAACATTACTTCCATTACAGTTACGACCAGGTATTTTCTGAAAGCTTCCATTTACATGCAGTCCCTCATAATGGGGAGCATGATTGAAATTTATTCCTTATATTTAAGTAACGTAACTAAAAATATTTCCTCAGTAACTCAAATATAAAATCCATGTGTGTATGGGTACACGTCAATTGCAAGCATTAATAATTGCTGGTGCTATTGATAAATTCAATGGTATCAGGTGAAAAGGAAAGGTTCTGGTAAGTTTCTACAGATATTTATTTTCAAAATTCCTTTTGAACCATTAATAATTGCATTTAAAAGGTGCAATAACATTTGAAAAAGTTCCAAAACGGCATCTCAGTGGCTTGAAGACTCCGCACGGTATTACCTATCTTATTTGAATTTATTTTAACGCGAATGGCAAAATTATACTTGCTCATTGAAAATGGAATAAAAACTATATTTTTGTCAAATTACGAAAATAATCGCAAGTTTCATGTGGAATTTCATGTCTTATTGCTGTTAATGATACCATTCTATGACATCCCTCGGGTTCTCAATGACGTATTTTTCCATTCCACCCAGCGTGATTAATTTTTTAATAGAAATGTTACAATAATACAGCATTGTATTCTGATAAAATGCATGCACTGTAAGTTGAAGAATACGTACCTACTTCAAATACAGACAGTATGAAAATAGGGAATGTTCCCCATTCCGAATGGCCTCTCCATTTGCTTTGCTCTACCAATTGTACGTGATAAAAGCGCCCTTTTTATACCTAATGCACGAAATGTATTTTTGTCCCAGGGTGACGGTGGTATTCCACTAGTTTATCCTCATCCGAAGCATCCAGAGCGCTACATATACTCTGGCATCGTGGCTTGGGAAATTGGCTGCCATCAGCAGGGAATCCAAGGTGTCTACGCCAATGTAGCACAATTCAGGGACTGGATCGATAAGATGGTGAAGGAACACAACTTTGATACATCCTATTATACCCTCGGAGCCCCTTGAAGATTTAAAACATCTTCATATGAGGCACAAGTGCAGAATGTATAGTTTCCTCAGTATTATTTGAGCACCTATTTTCAATTAAATACAAGTTTTAAACGATATTCTTAAATATTATCACGTTGACCGAATTTTTAAAAAAATTTTGAGACATGCTCCTGTGCCAATTTCTGTAATGTGCCCACTTAAGCAAAGGTATTTTTTTAAACAATTCTCCGAAATATTTTTTACATCATAAGCTCCTTTTAAATGAGTGACCTTTTAAGGGAACCTTGTAGTAATTTTATCGACGGTTGCACTGCTGGTACTTAGGCGGAAATAAATATTTTGCTCATGTCTTCATGCATGAATAGGTTTCATTTTTAATTTGGTTTTTTTCCTTTTAACTTGCAATGTACATTCGGTGTCTAGGAAATGTTATCCACTTTGAGTCTTAGAAACTTATAACTATTTCTAGGGTTTCTTTTACATATTGTTGAATTGGAATAAATGGTGAACATATGTTTTCCTATTCGAACCTACCATTTCGAAAATAATTGATGCTCGAACCTGTAAACATTTTGACCAGGGATTAAAATTTATTTAAAAATATAATTTTTTAAATTTTATTATTTGCCAAGGGTGCTGGTGAATAAATATTCTCGTATGAGTAACAACTAAATCAAATTTTCGACAAACCTATACCGTGTGCTATCATTTAACCTTGGAGCTATCTTTCAACCACTCTTTGGTTGTTCAATCCTAGGAGTGGTAGACTGCATCTCTACATCCCTATGAATTTATTCCTTTGCCTTTCTCTTGGGATATACCCTTCTATTATATTCCTGAAAACGTAATCGTGCCTTAGTATCTATCTAATCAATCTGGTTCTTTTTTTGTGTATAGTGTTCCATATGGTCCTATCCTCTACTAGATTCTGCATTATACTTTTTTCTTATTTCATCTGTCCATTTGATCTTCAGCATCTTCCTCAAACACCAGGTTTCGAAAGCTCCTAATCTCTTCTTGTCAGCTTTTCCAATGGTCCAAGTTTTAGATCCATTGTGCCAATTCTAGCTTTATAACTAGTATACTTAAGTCTTTAGTAAAAGGTTCATCTAAATCTACATCTACGAAGTACCCTGCAAGCCACGTGTGGCACGGGGTGATTCCACACCAGGCATGCTGCATTCTTCCCAGCACAAATTGGGACCTCGCACGTTCCCCCTGCTGCTAAGCGCAGGCCATAAAAGGCAGCCAGGAGAACAGTGCGCAGTCAAACTAGAAACTGGGAGAGTGCTACGTAAATGAACATGCAAACATACATTATAATGCTAAAGACACATCTAGCAATTAATATTACTAATACTATTAATTTATGAATGCTACGAGATACTACTACAACCAGAGAACAAAATAAAACAATGCCGGCCAAATCAAGTGGTGTGAAGTGTTACTAATGATACTATGTTATGAAACACAAGTGAAAATTCTACTATACCAATTGAGGGTGGGACTTTCGTATGATTGATCTATCGCAACTATTATAATCCCATATTTTACGTGGAGAAAATGAAATTTTAAATCTATCGGTTCTGCAGTCAATTTCCTTTATATTATTCCTGTGATCGCTTCAACCGCAGTACAGCTCTCGCAAAAGATTATGGCATTGGGATGCGCGGCGTTTGTGTTGTCCGTGTCATACAAATTCCATTTTTTGAAATGCACTCATGCATGGCACAAATGCCATGTCTTCGCTTTCCCCTACGTCCCTTTTCCCTACCCTTTCCACCAAACATTACCCCTCCCCGACGTTTTCTTCTGGGCATCCAAACGCCATAAGCTTTCACGAGTGCTGTACGTTGGCTCTAGCAATATGTGTTGAACGTCCGGCAAAGAATTTTCTGCTTCGACGTTGCGCAAAAGATTTAACCTGTTAGGTATTACACTCCTTCAGGTATAATTTGGAGAAGAAGCGCACCAACCCTATAATATATTTTCAGATAGGGTGCCAGTGAAACCGTAGTTGTATTTCAAATTTCAATTCCTCTGATTTAACCCGCCGTGACTCGCGCGTGGTGTCCCAGACACCCCAGCGTCTTATTTTGGATGGGATATTTTTCCGGTCAAAGTTTATGGCCCCATCTTTTCAGTAGCTGGGGTTTAAGATGTTGTTGACCTATCCTTTGAAAATGGTTAGTTTTCTTTTGATCTTGGTCGAGATCGAATGATTTTTTAAAGACAGTGCGCATCTTTTCGGAGTGAATTTTGCGAGTGTTAGTTTAATGCTTGCAAACGTTTCCTAAATAGGGGAAGGTTTTCTTCTCATTGTGTTTAGTGCATTATCTACACACAACTGTCGCAAGTTATAGTTCATCCTAATATTTGGTATATCTATTTACTTTAAACTATCGCATTAATCTAATTTCTACAATCGATACGTCTTTATTATTCAGCTTACTGAGACATCATTACGTTTTATAAATTTTCAACTTTTTTCATCATAATATTTAACTTCTATCTTATTTTTTAAAAACTTAGTCAGATACGCCTGTCATCGCATTATTTTAGGAATGTTTTATTATTTTTTTCTGAGAACACTTTCTATCGGAAGCTGTTGTTTGTGGAAAGGTTACCGATTTTGCGAAAAACTCAAGGTCAGTGTATATGATATTTTTACTCCGTGATAAATATAAATTAAAATTTTAGGCATCGTAAAAAGTATATCCGCAATTTACATAACTCTTTTTCTCTTAGATGACCTACTTACGTTCTGAGAGGGACATAGAAACTGCTGTTCTGCTTTCGAGTGATATCTGATGAAGAAGAATTTGACTCAGGCAGCGAATATTCGGTTGCTTCAACACAAAAATCGGAGCACGACATAGCCAGCCACGTCAGGACATCAGTGATTTAGAGACTGAGCATGCTGTTGTGACAAATGAATATTTTTATGGGTAAAGTTCGTATGACGAAATGGAGTACTGTTGAGCCACGGCGAAACGTTCGAACACCAATCTATAACGTTGTATCTCAGGCAGTTGAGTTCAAGGGACATAAAAATGATATAATTTTCCATTAGATTGTTTCAGCATCATTATTGTTGAAAAAATCCTTCAGATCATAGTAAATAGTGCAAATATCAAACTTGGAGAAAAAGTGCAAAATTATTCTTGAAAAAGAAATTCTAAGCCTACGGACGATTCTGAAATCAATGTCTCATTTGGATACTTTTTTATTTAGGTGCTAACAGATCAGGCCGCCAGAACATAAAAAATACTCGGGATCAAGATGGTTTGAGTATGGAGATATTTTGGGAATCAATGAGTGATCAGGGACTTGCAATTTTACTGCAATTTTTACGATATTATAATGTCACAGACAGAGAAAATAGGAGAAAAACAGCTAAGTTGGCTCCTATACGAGAGGTCTTCGATATGTTTGTTTGTAAATGTCAATAGCTTTACAGCATAGGCGATTTTGCTACTATAGATGAGCTATTGATACTTTTTCGTAGTAGATGTTCTTTCCGCCAACATTTACCGAATGAACCAGCGAAGTACGGGATGAAAATGTATGTTCGCATGTATACTACTGCCTATTACACACAAAACGTGGAGGTTTATCTCGGGATACAGACAAATAGTCCTCTTCGAGTAAACGACATCCCAAGGGAAGAAAGGTGGTGTAGACATGGTAGATGAGATGTGTGCTACTTATAGTGTTCCCAGGAAAACGAAGAGATAGCCAGTGGTGATATGTTACGATTTGTTGAATACATCAGGCATCAATACCTTCATTATTTTTAGCAGCATATATCCTGTAATGATGACTAATTTCTTCCGATAAATTGCCAATGGCTTAACTAATTCTTTTATTGCCAAGAGAGGTTCACAAAAAAAATGGCCTAAGGGAATTTATGAGAAAATTAGAAGCAGAGGAGAGGAAGTGGGAGGTGTGTGATTTTTCTCAGAGGCAAAGACATAAAAACTAATTTATTCTTTGCAATTTGTGAAAGGAATATGTGCGCATCGCATTTCAAAAAGATACCATTTCATTGGCATCATTTCACAAACATTATCATCTAAAATTGATCTAAAAAAGACTTACTGTAGACAAAATAATTTGTGCCAAATAATTCCAACACAGAAAATAAAAATCTATTAGATATCTAATAGATATCTACATATAGATAAATAGTTATCTAATAGACATCTACCGTAGATATCTATTAGATATATTATTGTCAAAACAGCAGCATGTCTAATAGATATCTACGGTAGATGTCTAATAGATATCTACGGTAGATGTCTATTAGATAACTATTTATCTATATGTAGATATCTATATTAGATACCTTGCTGGAAATTTCACCTACTGTTTACAGTAGCCTATAAGGTTTTTGGAACACACTACTGTTTTCAGTAAGTCAACTGTAATCCTGCTGTTTATTACTGTTTGCAGTAGCTCCACAGTATTGCTACTGTTTTCTACAGTTTTTACTAAAAAAATATAATTAGCCACTCTTCACTTCATTACTACTGCGATATGGCATGATTTACTTCGTCGCAGTGCACTTCCTACCTAATGCTACAATCCCTGCCTAATAATTCGACTCGACGTACTTATGCTCGCACCCTTAACTGATGAAGAGGCGTAGAGAAAGACGTATATATCTAGTCACTTCCGTGGATAAATGTGACTTCGAGAACTATTATCATTAAATGAAAATTCCGCGATAGTTTGAGGAAATACCATAAAATTTTGATAAATTTTATTTGCCATTAATTAATGCCAGATATATAACTGTTATTCTATGTTGCCACATAGTATGAATATAAATGCAATATTACTGCAAATAAACAAGATTTTTCCGATTCCCGCACGTTAGCTTCAGCGTCGTAGCATAGGGGCTGGCCAGGCGGGCGGCTGCCAGAGGCACAACCCTCAGAGGGCACACTTTGCAAACCCACAACCTGTGGGCCATAAATCAAGGTAAAATTACCTCGATTTATGTGGTATCAACCAGTAACTGTCGTTAGATATATCTATTAGATGTTTATACTTTATGGCATCTTTCGACGCGTCGCAAAATTTTTTAAGTCCGCCATCGCTCGAGTAAGGAACCAAAAAATTTTCCCTTAGTCAAATGTTAAATCGCTTCCGTATACGGAGCTATAGCTCATGAATCGCGTTTTATAACACACTTTCGGAGATGCATCCAAAACAGCCCCTCGTCACCTGCACATCTAATAGATGTCTAATAGACATCTATTAGATATACATCTATTCATAGATGAAAATAGACAATATATAGATATAGTTGGCTTAGTCGCCAGGCATCGTTTGACGCGTCGCAAAATTTTTTAAATCCGCCATCGCTCGAGTAAGGAACCAAATAATTTGTCCCTTTATCAAATGTTAAATCGCTGCCAGCTCATGAATCTCGTTTTAAAACACACTTTCGGAGATGCATCCAAAATCGCCCCTCGTCACCTGCACATCTAATAGATGTCTAACATATAGAGATATATCTAATAGATGTCTAATAGGCATCTATTAGATATACATCTATTCATAGATGAATATAGACAAGAAATAGATATCTATAGATATCTATTTTCCGTGTGGGATTACAATAAATCATAAATAAAAAGATACCGTTCAGAAACACAACGGCAAAAATTCATATTTGAATTGCCAAAAGGGAGGAAACTGTTCTTCTTTACATGGATTCAGTGACCGCCAGAGCAAAAATATTCATTGCAAGCAAAGTGTTGGGCTCGCCGAAGAGAGCGGGGGGGGGGGGTCCTATACCAAAATCAATAAACTTTCCTTGTACTAGAAGAAAGTCCTAGATAGAGACCAGCAGGCGTATTATTTTACCATAGTCAGTCTTCGGTGCGCAGAGGAGTTTTCACTCTCCTTGCATTTGTATTACCCAGACTTCCCCTTCTCTCCCCTCAAAGCGTGTGTAATTGTGTCAATCCCTCAGGAGTACGACTGACCGGGATGGTTGGGTATGGATGTCATACTTGCATGATCAATAAACAAAGTCGCGTGGGAATCGTCTGGATTTTTTCAACCGCTTACAGGTCTCTGGTGCACAGCAAGTGATTTCCAAAAAGATGCAGCTTTACCTAGGTCCCTTTGCCACTTCATGGGATACCTTAGAACTAACACCAATACGGTACTAACACGGCAAAGCAGAGAAAGGGCAGCAATGCAGGAAGACGTAAAAATTAGCAACCCTGTTTTATTTTTCATGTTTTTCGAGTCTGAAATAATGATGTCGAAATTTACTAGAAGCTTATTAGGAATCAACCATTTGAAAAAACATATATTTGTGGTTAAAAAACCCTCTTTTATAAATATCTAGAAACATTTTCCTCCAAACATCATGTCACAATACAGAGTCACGTTACTTGATAGTTGTGAAAAGTACGTGTAAAAAATAAGGTACATTTATTTCATCAAGTCCCGGTCATCAAGATGCATTTATTTCAATAAACTCTAAAGACGGCAGATAAAAGTCGCAAAACCTTTTTTTTTTTCACATCTAATCAAATTTGATACCTGTACGTATATAGAACGCGGGGATAACTCAAATAATACTCTAAGTAATTATTTACTGGTCTTATAATATGTCACGTATTTTTACAGGATTCTGTGTTCGAGAGGAAAGTTTATATAAACTTTCCTCTCGCGGCTCTCTCACCATATGGTGAGAGAGCCGCGACTGGGAGTCCAAAATAGTACGTAGTAACGTTACAAATTACCCATGGTAATATTATTTGAATTCCCAAAATGAATTAATCGGTTATTATGTGATGATGACAGCGTAAATGTTAAACTTAATACTAATTGTCGTCAACCGATTATTTTACATTTTTAAATCTAGTAAACATTCACCATTAAGCAATATAAGAACACTATTTTGTTTATATTCGAACATTATTTGTAATAAAATAACAAATATTAGCAGGAATTAGAAATACACCAAATAAGAAATGGAATTTTGGTAAAATTGGACTATAGAATTGAAAAAAAATAAAAAAAAGAGTGGGGTGTCAGAAACACCCCACGCGAGTTCTCGCCTTAGTAAATAGGGCGCGAGTCACGGAGGGTTAAACACCCCACTGAATTTGGTTACCTGCTGCCTGTCTGTCTGCAAATTGAACAACCGACAGGCTGTGGAGCGGCACATACTAAATCCCATCAGCTAACCAGTTAAAGAAAAATGCATTGTGTGAGCCAGGCTAAGTGGGTACTTTTTTCCTAGTTTCAGTTGCATTGTATACTATGCCAAAGAGAGTGAAATTTGCCATGAAAATATCATATGACTTGACCAGGATTTGAACCCAGATCTCCCTATTGCCGGTCAGGTGTGTTAGCCAGGTACACAACCAAGCCATCTTGATTCAAGACAAATTTCAGCGGGGGTTTAAACGAACAACTTGTTCTTGTCCCCAGTCCACATTGTAGCAAAGGAGACTTTGTTGTGTACGATATGCCATGGTCGCAGAGAGTAAATACAACATTGTTGCTCAACACACCTAACCGGCAATGGAGAGATCCGGGTTCGAATCCCGTTCAAGTGAAATGATTTTTTCATAGCAAATTTCACTCTCTTTGGTGTGTATCTTTACACCCGTGCGTGTGACTGCGTACCATCATTTGTGCAGTCACAATGATTGGAAAGTTGTCAATTGTATCTACAATTTTAAGTGCCACTTGTGTATCTTCTTTAGCTGTAGACATTACATTTTACATTGGAACAAAGAATGTATTTCACAAATCATCCAGTTGACCCCTGCACTGCAAGTAAATTCCAGGTCGGGTGTACTAAGTCAGTTTTATTTATTATAATCCTTTTTATTTTATTTAATTTATTTTATTATATTTTTTGTTATAAGCCAGTTTATTTTGTATAGTTTATAGTGCCATGGTAATACTTATAATTTTTAAAATCCAATCCATCATTTTACTCTGCTGATAATTTGAATTTTTTCAAAGGTTTACATTTGGTAGTTGAATTTGGAATAATAATGCATGTACCATTTCCCATCACATGATGCATCACAGTGAATCCCAAAGATGTGCTGTGATATTTTAGGTAATTTTAGGAAAAAATGAATTAAAATATTATGTTTAAAGTTTATTGGACAAAAATGGAATGATATAATGTATAATTTGTGATCAATCTCAGGATGTGAATGTTAGCTGTTTCAAGATGATACAATGAGTCTAGATTTATGAATGAACATCAACATATATAGAACCATTAAACTAAGTGCTGCACAGTTTTAAATGTATCTATGGTTTATAAAAATGTTTATTAATTACTATCAAGGAAATAGGTTGGTTTTTCTATTTCCGACCAGTTCACCATTCATTATTTTAATACATGCATGACTATTCCTGTTTCAGAAAATTATCCTTGGCCCATGAGATGCAGGCTGACTTTAGATCACATTTTTTATTGATTGCATTTTTAAGTATTTTAATTTTAAAATTAAATTCTGTATGTAAAAATGCCATCCCACGTATTGGTTAGTGACAGTTTCCCCTCATTCAACCAAGGCCAATATACCCCTCCCTCTGGCCAACCCTCTGGTAGCAAAAGGATGTGGTGGTTGTGAGAAAAGAGCCTACATATACAGGCAGTCCCTGAGCTACGTAATAGATGCGTTCCGACACTAGTGGCATAAGTCGAAATTAATGGAAGTCGAAAAAAAAGTTGTCGAAAATTACTTCATAACTGAGTCCGTGCTCTCAAGATTACGGTCGATTCAGATAAATACGGGGAAGGCCAGCTCTTACTAACATTACGGCACATGCGCTCCTTGAAAGTGGGCAACTATCCTTCCAAATCCGTAACTTATATAATTCTCGCCTTTTTTGTGTAAGATTGCCACTTATGTAAGCACGGATTTTCATAAGTCGAGGCTTACGAAACTCGGGGAATGCCTGTACCTAATTTTGTTTATTCAAGTTTTTCCTGCGTTGATTCATTTCAAGGGTCAGCATTTTTGCTTGTGTTACAGCTAGCGTCGTCAGGTCCTGAACCTGTTGACAATGCTAGCTGTAATGCAAGCAAAACTGTTATCCCTTAAAATGTATGGTGGGAATAACCCGAATTAATGGAACTCATCAAATCATGGCGGAAGCCTCTGTACCAGCCTTCATATACTGTTTTCACTGTAAAATTACTGGGTTAGTACACTTGGAAGTAAAATTTTGGTTTTAATTTAAAAGCTTGAAATAGGTTCAGCAATTTGTGAGTGTTAAAAAGTATTCCCAATACAAGAGTCATATTTTTCATTGCAATTTTTCTTTGTATAGGAAAGTATATTATGTCTGTGAACATGAGCACTTAAGTTTTCCCTTCTTTAAATCAAGAGAGTGAAGCAAAGGTTCCACTCAAGTAAAAATTTCTCCCTTGAAACTAAACTGAAACAGGGCTGAAACTCCCTTGAATCACACTGCCTTGCTTCTCGGCTGAAACTGCCTTGAAATTGAAACAAAACCAAGGGAGTTAGGAAGTGGGGTGGCAGCAGGTAAGCTGTGCAATAAAATGCCTTGCAACTGCACTGGCGCAGAGACCCTTGTAAATATAATGGGCTGGCACACCCTTGCTGCCTAATGACCTGGCACTCCCTTTCTCTCTCCACTGAACTCCTTTGCCTACAACACTGAAACTCCCTTGCCCACAGCACTGAAACTCCCTTGCCCACTCACCCGAAACTCTCTTGACCTCCTTCTCCCAAATTATAAAAAGGAAATATGCATTTTAAAGACTATGAATATCAATACTACGCGATGGCATGCTTAAATGTATTTAATTATCCTACGTTATACCTACCTAACTATATTATGTCTATTTCACATGTCCTATTATCCTACGGCTCTACTCTCATTTTCTCGCACCCATCACAGTAACTTGTGTCAAGAAAGCCTTATATATGTGCCCGCTTCCGAGGAATAATGTGACTTCGAGAACGAACTTTTAAATAGCAATTCCGTGTTAAACTGAGGAAATACCATTACATTAGGATGACAGTAATGATGCATTAATTAATTGAAACCCATATTGCCACATAGTATGACTATTAATGCAATATTACTGAGAACAAACAAGATTTTTTCTTGTACGTTTGTTCACGTTTAATTCAAGACGTAACCAAGGGGACGTGTATAAACTAAAGTACCAACTTGGGGGGGGGGGGGGGGGGGGGGGGGGGTCGCCTTAACACCTGCGGTGGGTAACAAGGGAGAGGGAAGGGAAGTAATAATCTCAAAGTATCGTAGCTGTCACAATGTCTGTTTACGTTTCTTACTCATTAACATCGAGTCGACAATACTACAGAGTTTAATATGAGGGGTGTTTCATACACCCCAAGCTTCTACTATAATTCAATGTAACTGAACTATTGCTTCTACAATTTTGCAAGTCTTCATACCATCAAATTGCTAACATTGTAACCTTCTCGCCAGTTAAGGTAGTTAGAGCAAAAAATCACTTCACCTAGAATTTGATGAATTTGGCCTCATTTAAAAGGAAAAAATACTCATCTGCTCAATGATATCAAAATGTTAATCCCTTGCCGAACTACTCTTGGAACAATTTGTGAAAGTGAAAGTTGTTTTACATGGGGTAGATAATGGCTGTACGTTCCAGAGGGAGAATATTAAAAAAAATAGGAAATTCTAGCACCTAGATTTCGTCGAAAAACTAATGGTTTATAGTTTGCATGTTTTCTTATCCATTTATAAGAAATAATCTATTGCTCACCTAAGTAATTTTTACATAATCGCAAAAACACCTGCTGTTTTGATGGGTTTTCAGCCGTATGGTGGGAAAAAATGAGTCAAGTTAGAGACTTAGGTAGCTATATTTATTTAATTACTGAGAATTTTGGTATTACATAACTATATCTCTACGCCATTCATATTACAATATCTATTTCATACTTCTTACAGACGCTGAAATCAAAAAATAAAATTTGAGTATGGCCCCCATTATGACTAGGGAGGGCAAGGTCCTAGCCACGTTGAAACACCGGTTCCCATCAGAACACCGAAGTTAAGCAACGTTGGGCCTGGACGGTGGTTGGATGGGTAACCCTCCTCCATACCTCAACTAGGCATGGATGGAGAGATGATACTCCCTCCATACCTATACCGGCAGGCCGGAGGGGCCAGGCCAAACCGGGACGGTTGGAGGGAGGACATCCTCTATACCTGGTACTGGGGTGAGGCAGGGGGAGGCCAATCCTCCATATCTCTACCGAGGTGCTCTTGTGCCCTGCCTGCATGTGGCACACAGGCATTGGGTTGGCACAATGGACCAAGAAAGGTCTAAGTGCCCGGGCTCCTGACGAAGGCCCCCCCAACAACAATCTAATCTAATCTAATGACTAGGGAACTATCTCACTCTAACCACCATAATAAGCGACCCCGTGACAAAACTTTTCTATCAACCTTTCCCTAAAAATAAACTCACTCAATACTTGAGAAAATATTTTTAAATGAAAGTTTCATTTGTAGAGACAACATTACATGTCAAGGGGGGGTTTGGGGAAAATACTACGGTTCTACAACTACATCTACAAAATACCCTGAAAACCACCTCAGGGGTGTGTGGCAGGGGGTAACTAGGGTAACCTCTCTCCCCCACTCCTTGACAACAAAAGGGGATGGGGAAGAGGTAAAAAATCACCGGAAATGGTAACGCAGTCTATGAACTACCCCTAACTTGCAGAAATGTTGAAAAGAGAAAGTTTCTGAATGTATGAACCAATATGCACATAGAAATAACAATGTATAATGGAAGTTATTAACGCAAAGCTCTCATTGAAGTGTTTACTGGCTGAACTATCTCTCAGATTCGTTTGCAGGCTTACCATTTTTGCCAAAATTTCAGGTGAAAGATGGACCACGTGCTAAACACACCGTGTAGATTCTTCATAAAATTCTTGTTACTGAATGGATCATTGAGCACATTCTTTTTTATTTTCCTTGCATCAGAACAACTATCCCCTTTCAATTTTTACAATAGTTTACCAGTTTTCTCCTCAACTACCTCCCCTGAGTTTGAAACTTGACTTAATGATTTGGCTTGATGACTTAATTCTAACTTAGGTTAGTGCATATGTGTTAATCAATTCTGTTGGGGCCATGTCAGTTTTTTTTATTTTTCTGACTCGCTTTCTTATCTGCAAATTCATTGATTAATTGATCGTAATACAAATAATGAAGCAGGTCTTTTTCAACGTGCATACCCATATCAAGGCATTCTATTTTACTTGTCCAAGCAACGAGCACATAATAGATAATTCTTTAGCCTTTACAGTGCTGTAAAAGGGGGTTCGGCCGAACAGTAAGAGAGAAATAAATTCTAATTGCGACCATAAAATTTGTGAAAACATATGTATTCCTGAATGTAATGGCCGCACTAGGGGTAGGGCCTTTTTCAGTCAATTCACCGAAAGTTTTGGATGGGCGCAGAGTTATTGTTTGACCATAGCACCGGAGGCTGTCAGACCTTAGTGCAAATGCAGCTGCATTAGTTTGTCTCCTAGGCAGTCTTCTATGTATTTTAAGACAAGTTTCAGACAATATTCTTGTGCCTGTAATGATATATTTAGACTTATCCTTTAATCCATAAACTGCTACGTATTTTATTTCTATATATAATTCCACCACATTCTGAAGACTAAGCATTTTCACTTCCATTTTTCTGGTTAAAAACTGCATAATGGAAAAAATAAAAAAAATATGTATTCAAAGTACTCAAATGTTTTCGCGCAATTGAAACTGAAACATTGCATTCTTCCTTGATTCTAAGAAGAAGACAATGTGTGGTTGATGCAGAGGTGGTGGAAGTTCAGCAATGCTACTGAAATTCATTATCATCAATTGAATGAGTTTGAAAAAATCTTCAAAAATTGTTGTCTTTAGGATTCATTGTTAAAAATTCCGGAGAAGTGACCATATACTTGTGGAATTTAGTTCTGATTTCAGAATGAAGTTCAACTCATACCTCAACTGTGGGGTAAAGGAGTTATAAAACTATTACGTACTAATGAAGAAAAGCATTTATTTATGTACGATAATTTCATGCTACTCTAAAATTAACATCACTGAAAAAAATTTATTATATTAGGTCAGGTCTTGAGAGCATTATTAACAAATGAAAAGTAAGAAAGTGAAAATCTAACCAGAAATTTATTCACCCAATTCTTATATGATTTATTACAATATGGACTCTATGGACATTAACTTTTCACTAACTTTTCTGTAAACATCAAATCACAATTTCTTTATCAAAATTTCTCAGGACATATGAATACATCAAAAAATGAACAAACATGAGACATTAGTGAGATTAAAAATTTTGTATAGAAGGAAATGAGAGGTTTTAAGTCTCTTCGACCTCCCCCTATTCTTCATCAAATTCACCTTCATCATCCACTGTTGCCTCTTGATACTATTGATACTCAGAAACAAGGTCATTCATGTTTGACTCAGCTTCTGTAAACTCCATTTCATCCATCCCCTCTCCGGTGTACCAGTGAAGGAAAGCCTTCCTCCTGAACACAGCTGTAAATTGTTCAGATATTCTCTTGAACAGTTCTACAGTTCAGAACATGTTTACTGCAAGCTTGCGAAGGTCAGTATTAAGTTGTCCAGGAAATCTGAAACACGTAGTAACCCCAGACATTGTTGCTGACACAAGATGATTGAGGTCTCCATATGTTGGAGTGGTCAGCTTCAGAGTTCGGAAGCAGATGTCATAAAGAGCTTCATTATCAATGCAATCTGTGTTTTCAATGAGCTGGTGTACAGATAAGGTGGCATTGTAAGGTTCTACTACAGCATCTGACTCCTGCAATAATATGATGATCAGTGTTCAATCCTAAAGATGAAGGAACTATTTTAAGGTTAGCCATTATTACTTCAAGTAAGAGTAAATTTACCTTTGGTGAAGGGACAACGCTGAAGGTGTTCATGATCCTCTCTGGGTACTCTTCCCTTATTTTGGAGATAAGTAGAGTTCCCATGCCAGATCCTGTCCCCCCTCCAAGTGAGTGTGTCAACTGAAATCCTTGGAGGAAGTCACAGTTCTCAACTTCCTTCCTCAGGATATCCAGCACTGAATCCACCAACTCCGCTCCTTCTGTGTAGTGTCCTTTGGCCCAGTTATTTCCAGTCCCACTCTGACCAAATAAAGAATTATCTTGGTCTGGCCCAAATGGCCCTGCCCTTACTGAGTCCATAGTTCCTGGCTCTAAATCAATAAGTATTGCTCTTGGAACATATTTTTCTCCTGAAAATAAGAAGTTCCATTTATTATCTTATTGTACTAGCCAAACAGTTCTCAAGAGTACACTTTTGATAACTACTTCATATTCCACCGTAATACAACAATATACTCAATATTTATTTGCATGTAGGAATACTTAGAAGCATAGTCAATATCATAGATATTAATAATGTTTAAATAATATTTTAATTTCTTAGCCTATTCACTCCTAAGCTTCATCCCAAAGAGCATTGAACTGTAGTACGCAACACTGCTTGGCATTTAAATACCCCAGTGCGCATAATTTTTTCCGTATTCAAACTCGTTTGCATGTAAAATTCACATATATGCATACGTAGCACTGATTTCAATGCTCCACCCAAAGGCGTACATGCATGTGTAGTGCTGGCGGCACTGCTCCGGCCAAACAAATAAATGCGTGCGTAGCAGTGAATGGGTTAAAATATGGGATCAAGCTTCATTTAAACTTTATATTTAACAATTAGTGAAGCCAATGCAGATAAATGCAATTTGCGAAAGTAAAGAAGTTTGTATTGATTTAGTGTAAAGATGATTCAGATTTTGAGATAAAATCCAGAAAATTGGCTGCTAACATTGAAAAATCGTAATAATGTTTCCAGATGGATTCAATATTTGAAAGAGTATTTTCCTATTTTGTGCTTTATTCTAATTCAGTATTTCCCATGTATCTTAGGATTTTTTTTCTGCTCTATTAAGTATCTGATCATTATAGGAGCGTTTGACATGTGGATCATCAGTACTTTTAAGGGGATAATTACCAATTTTTAAAGGAGGCATGGCATCTGTTGTATTTCATCATTTACCCATGGCTTTTGAGCACTGTGCAATCCGTCTTGAGCTCTGGTAAGGGACTCTCCATAATCCACGTAGACAAAAATAGGCCACATATTTACCCCCCCACCTCCCATCGTGGGCACTCGTAGACTTCATCCGGACCCCCCACCCCCATCGGCTCTCCCATTTGTCCACGAAGGCTTTCCTTTTTTTGTGGAAAAAGCTGTGAAATGGGTTATTAATTAATTGTCATGGACTATCTGCAATTTAAGGCTGATTTTAAGGCAACCGGCCAATACAACATCCTTGCAACCTTTCACAACACTGATTGTGCCGTGGTAATGTCACTCTCGCCACGTCATATCGACTATTGTCTTCGTAGACATCACTCCAACCACCCCACCCCCAATGTGGACCTTCGTTGACAAATCTTGTACCCCCCCCCCCTTTTTGGTGTCTACGTGGATTATGGATAGCCCCTAAATGACATAGATATGTAAAAGGAGTGTGATTTTTTGGTTTAGTCACGGAATAGAGAATGGATTAGGGTCAATTAATGAAACATTTGATTGAGGAGTGAATTGTGTGAGAGGAAGGGGTATAGTTAGAAAGTTATGGGTGAATGTGGTAGAAGAGACTTTGGTGAGGGGTAGGTATTAGAAGTTTTAAGAACAACTGCCTGGATGAAATGTGACGTCAGTCCATACAATCTATTACAGGTTCGAAAGCATCTTAGTATAGGGGTATATTAAAGGTATACCTTTAATCTACCCCTATACTAAGATGCTTTCGAACCTGCACCCTGTAGGGTGAGGAAAGGTGTCAACACCCCCCCTCCCACCCTCCCCACCTAATTCCTAAGGAAATGGAAAAAATTATTATTCTTCAACGCATGCATGCTCCCCCGCACCCTTGGTTCCCATACCCCTAATAAAGTTAGTTCTTCAATGCAGCATACCCCCGATGTCCCTTGCAAATTATCGAGTGACGTTCTCGGCTCCCATTTGTTGAGGTTATGTAATCCCTTCAGTAAGTTCAAGGAATACTGGTATTTTTTCTGATTTCTTTGGCTGTTATGGAGCTTGATTTTAACGGTTGAAAGCTGACACAATTGTGTCAGCATTCGACCCTCAAAATTTAAGTTACCTAGGTAAAGTGGATAAACCAATTTTATCTAGTATTTATATTACAACGTTGAACAGATCCATAAGTCTCATGAAGAATTTTATAATTACATGTGTTTGCCATTAATAGTCCATAAGTTGGTTCAATATTAATGCATTTGTATAGCAGCATTAATCTAAAATGGAAGAATTTAGAAAATACGTATTCGTAGATTTCTTAACTTTTGAACGTTAGCCGTTTTTGTAACGGTTATCGAGGAAAAATTTACCTATGTCCCAAGTTAAAGTGAAAATATTGTGGGAGCCCTAAAATTGACCTTAGTTTTTTAGATTAATTTTACGACAGCGTAGGCTAAAGCTTCAAAATGAATTATCAACGCCTTACAATTTAAAAAACTCAACTTTTGGAGGTAAGCATTGAATTTGCCCATTAAAAGCGGATATCCCGCCCACCATTTCCCCGCAGCCTGACCCTAAAAGGACGCGAACATCAGGGAACATAAAGTTTTTTCTCCTGCCAAAAGTAAAAAAAACGCTTATACATTCCTATTATTGCTCAGATTTTATCGTTTTCTAATCGTATTTAAGGATAAGGAGCTAAGGGTTGAGGATTAATACTCTCGTCCTTTATTTCCAAACAGCCACCTCTTACGCCTTCCAGGTAAATTTAACCTTTATCCGCCGGATTTAAATGGACGCATACCCGGAGCCGGGATGTTGGCATTCATGGCATGCAGCGAAAACATTTAAAGGGACTTATCGGGCACGTTGGGCGATACTACTGAATTAAAACTTCTACGCATTATAATACATTGACGCAGCCACGCTGAATCGTTGAAGGCAAGTAGACTGACCGGCAATCCAGCTGGAGGAGGGATTTAGTCCAAAGCTGAACCCCAACAATGGCATTGAAACAAGGTTGCTCCTCGGACCTATTGGATTTGTTCGACGCCCGGATAGTTTTGTTGACCAACCCGCCAATTCTACGTCTACTTACTACCCTGCGAGACGTGGGACAGGAGGTATTAGGACAACAGTAATGTTCAGAGCAGGGGCGGCTCCAGACCAGAGGTTCGGGTGCGGGGCACCAGCGGCTCTAGGGGGTATGGAATACCCAGGAAAAAGGCAGTTCGTGAGTTTCGTCCTGGAAATTCGTAACAAACTATGTGCAAAATGACAAGTTATTAGTGGTTTCGAAGCAAAAGTTTGCCTTGATAGTTATTTACTAAATGCATATTTCCCTTTTAGATTACCACCAAGTTTCGACTGATTCCAAAATTATTTAATTTACATTCGCATTTAGCTTGTGGTTTTAAAAACAGTTTTGGTTTACATAAAATTTAAGTGGATAAAAGTAAAATAACCAAAACTTCAATAGCAAATATGCGACAAAATAATTTAGGCTTTTAATTTAATGTTTACGACAAATTCGCCGCGTTTTGGTAGGGGGGGCGGGGAACAATTGCCCTAACTCCTTTGGGGCCGCCAATGGCAAAGAGGAGGGAATAGGAAGAGGGAAAGGACAAAGATGAATTGCATGAAAACGGCGTGTCGCAAAGTCACGCTCTGTGTTTGTTGTTATAGTGGCTAATAGTGCCTGCAAAAAGGAAACGTTTATATCTATACGGAAGTATGCATCTTTCTAATTTTTGAGCTTCTATCAGTTCTATACATATATCTTCCTTGTCGTACTGAAACTCGCATGTTCTGAATTGCTAACGTAATTTATGCCTAGCGTGTAGCCTCAGAGTCTTTAGCGGGTTACAACCTAGTCTTTCCATTACCATTATCACACTGTTTGCTCGTAGCATTATATAACGAAGCATGTGGATTTCATTTGTATTTCATTTATTTTGCTAGTTAAATCTTTCTGCGTATCTTGTAAGCGTATGGGGGCAAATCCATTTCACATAATCAAAATTTACCGAGATCTACTTGTTAGGTGGAAAGATTAAATAGAAACGGGTACTAAAAGTATTTTTGCTAAACGTGTTTCGACGGCTAAGGTCATTTCGCACATACTGCCTGCCACGTGCAGACAAGGGCAACAGAACTCGGACGAATCAGTGGATCACCCATCCAGATTCGATCCGAGCCCAATGACGCTTAACTTCGATGTCTAATCGGGAATTCTCCCACTTCCCCGCTTACCCATCATCCTTCCCTCAATCATGGCTTTTAGCATCCCCTCGCTCCTCGTTACCTATTCTAAGGCCGGAAAACCGTCGTTCAGGAGCTGCCGCGGTAGCTCTCGTGGATGTTGTCGGTAGCTCGCGCAAGGCTAGCTTTACTGTCCTGTTCTTTTTAACGAATCCAACGGGTTTTTCAATCAACTTTCATTCTATCTTCGCTAACTCGTCACTTATTTTCATATTTAGAGAATAGCTATTTGTGTCGAGTTTGCTGACCTCTGACCAATTCCAACCGCCGACTCTGCCTTCTAATCTCTTCACCCACCATGTCAAACACTCTCTCGTTCCTCTTCCCTTTCATCAATCGCACTTTCTCAATTCTCCTCCTCACCCACATCTCAAACGCCTCCTAGTAGTCTCGTATTTCCTCAGCGACCAGGCTTCTACCATACACACGCTACACTCCATACGCGAGGAGTCGCCAGCTGGCGAAAGTCGCGTGAATAGTCACGCGAGGAGTCGCGTAAAATGTGAAGACCAGTAGCGTAACCAGGGAAGCAGGGGGGCGATGTCCTCCCCGCCCCTTGTGTTCTGGCGCCCCAAAGCCTGAGAATGTATCCCTTCTAAAGTCCCAAATACGTACGTGATTCAATGTCGTATCTTAATTATCAACAATTAATTCTACAAGGTCTACAACTTTGGATCATAGTATATTACGAACAAAATAATACCTACAGTAAAAGTATATAAGAGTATGTTAAGTTTAGTAAACTGGCGAATTTATAAGTCGGCGCCCTCTAAAAAGTTTGTCGCCCCCTAGACCCAAAACCAGGCTACGCCACTGGTGAAGACTAGTAGTCTTCACATTGTACCCGGGTCTTCTTCATCAGATCCTTTTATTAGTGAACGCCTGCTTCGCTAACACATTTCTGCTAATATCTTTAACCCTATGCCATTTCCTTCAACATACTAACCCAAGCAATTAAATTGTTCTACCTGCTCCAGTTTGCGTCGAAGACATTTACGGGTAAGCATGGATAAAACTTGGGTTCATAAAACGTGTGTTGTGGAAAGGAAATGAGACAGAGGAAGGCATCTTTTTTTACATTAGCATAGCCACATTTAGAACATGCAGAAACTATTTGGGACTTACCAGAGAATGATAACCCACGCACAAGTATTTCAAAACAACGAAATGATTCGCGCTTCTTGTGTTAGATACAACGGAATGTTATACATTAAGCTCAGATTTTACAAAAAGATAAAAGCGTAGATCTCTACTTTCGATGTTCATAGCAAGTAAATTTTAAAGAAAAATTTAAACTAAGCTGTTATTCTGTCCCGGATGTCTTTTGAAATTCAAAATGATGTTTCAAGGTAAATTTGAAAACAATCCTCTGATTTGGATGGCTATTCGGAGATACGGGGATTTTAGCAGAATGAAATTTCGCTGGCGAGACGTAAGCTCACATTTGCCACTTCAGGAATGAATGAAATGCACTTTAACAAATTATAACCCTTAACAAGGTTACTTGGAGCTTAAATGAGCTTTGAAAACCTAATTCCGACGGAAGATACAAAGACTATCTCATATTGTAAAAAATTGGATTTACTTTTCTTCTGTGCATAACCAAATATATGGACGCAAAAAAATTTGTCTTACCTCTCCCTTTGATGTAAAACACATTAATTCGTTCCAGGTGTAGATCTGAGTCGCCGTGGTAAGCTCCAGTCAGATCAATTCCATGCTCATCGATGTGTCCGTCGACTGGCCGGGGCGGGGACTGCGGAGGTGTCGTCGGCGACGGCGGAGGTTGGGGGTCGGGGAGGCTATACTTCTCCTCCTCTTCATTCGTTTTACGGGCACAACCTGCAACGCAAGAGAAATGTTTAACTCCTCGCCCACACTGACGATCACATTTTATTCGAGCCTAGAGTGAAAAAAACAAAGCTATAATAATCACTGCACGCGTTCCTGACATCACTCCGGGAGCACTGTGTGGTCAACATATCCATCCATCCGTATGTATCCATTTAAGGACTAGGGTTTGGAATGAGAGCCTCTTGGAACGCAAATGTTTTAATTACTATAATATCAGATAGTAATTTAGTGTTGGTCAAATTAAATTAAATTTTTCAGCATTAATGATTCACCAAATTTATTAGCATCCTCAGGGCTACACAATTGACCAAAGATACACATTAATAGGATGGAACCGTCTACCAGTCGTTCTACAGTAGCCAGAAAAAAAAAAGAAAAATTAGATTTTCTTCGACCAACACTCAAAAATCATATTTGTACTTTCATTAAAAAAAGCCAAGAAAGGTCCCTAATTGAGTTGTAATTATTGTTTTTATCGTTAGCGCGAAGATTTCGATCAGTAGGCCTCTGAATGTCTTCCAGGTTCTCCACTGCGTTCGTCGGCTTGCTTCACGATCTGACATCCAGTCAGCGTCTTTAGGTCTATGGTGAGGGACAGTGGTTTTTTAGCCGCCTTTTATAAGTCCGTTTTGTCGCTGTTCAGTGATTAGCCGTTTTTGTTTAGATCTCTTTTCAAGGTGCTGAGTAAAAAGCAGCCGTGGTCTCCGTTGATGTTTTGTAGTGTCTTGTAACATCTTGTACAAAATCCCACAAAATATGTAGTACGAAGGAGAATGTATACCCGGTGGCATGTTCGTACGGGAAAGTATATATCCTGGAGACCTGCAGATCATTAAAAAGTCAGCTTACAGGAAGACGACAGAGGCACAAGGAAGTATTAAGCTATTCCAACAGTCGGCTATCGTGGAAGTTGCGTGACACGCGATCAAGGCACACGAAATTTACTTCGAAGTAATTGCCAAAGAGAACCGTCACTCCGCTGGATTAGTAAGGTAAGCCATAGAAAGTTTCACGACACCACAAAATATCAACTGAGAAGACGGCAATTTTTTACTCAGCACCTGGAAAAGAGCCCTAAACAAAACGGCAAATAATAGAGCAGCATCAACACAGTCTGGCATATAGAAGGTGACCAAAAAACCTATCTCTCAACTTTGACCTGAGGATGCTCTCTGGAATGCCAGCGAAACTCTTGTCAAGAAATCCAACACACGCAGTGGTACACACGAATGCCATGCGGGCGCGATATATTGTTATAATCAAGAACTGAGAGCCCTTGGTTATTATCATTAGAGAGATACAAGTTTGGAACGTCAGCAGCTCGAGATACATTAGGACTATTACGGAAGTGCTGTCGTCTGCTCATTAATCTCTTTATGACCTGCTCCCGATCTCCGAAATATTCTAATTATTTTTCCGTACCACCACACCTCACATTCTCCTTAGAGATATACGCGTTTAGTTTGACTCGCGGGGATATTTAAGACACACGGTTCTTTCGATTAAGCTAAGTAAAAACTTTCTTATTTATTTTTGATTTACGCAAGAAGTGACTTCAAACTCTAAGCTTCTACTAAAAATCTTCCCCTTACATTACATTTGCTTTAAAGTGAGCCTTGGCAACTGTATAACTTTTGCATGATGTATCAAAATCTTTTAGTAATAATATTAGTTATGGTAATAATCGATTAATTTTCTTTAAAGCTCATCTTAAGTTTCTTAGGAAATGAGGAGGTACTTACAACAAAGTCCACCCATCTTTTTTCGTAGAAATTCTCAAAGCGTTTGAGGAAGCGTCTTGCAACTATCCACATTCGGCAATGAACTAACTAGTAACCCTAGCAACGAATGCGAAAATGCCCTTTTCTGCTATCGGCATTGTTGTCCTTAGATATTAGTTCTACATACAAAATATGTTATGATTCAATATCTCTGTGTCAATGAAAGTATTCATTCATACAGAGGATATTGATACATGTTTAAAAGTCAAAATCCGCTTCATAATCAGTTAATCAGTAGCATTTTTTGCACTAATCTAAATTTGCTCTTCTTCGGTAAAGCAGCGGTTTTTCAGATCGACACTTCGCTTTGAAAGCATATGTTATGATTGTATATCTCTATATAAATAAAACTATCTGTCCATGAGGAGGATGGAGATCTAAGGTTTAAAATAAAAAATCTGCTTTATTGTCAGTTAAGCAGTAGCTTTAAATCACCAATATATATTTGCTCTTGTTCGGTAGCGCAGGGGTTTTCAGATCGTTACCTCGCTTTGAAAAAATTTGTTATTATCCAATATCTCTGTGTTAATAAAAGTAGAATAAAGTAGTGTAAAAAACTGTGTAAATGAAAGTAAATAAAAAGGGAGGTAATACTGGTAATGCGGTCTCGGTGACTTTGAGGGTGCCAAGCCCTTAAATGCTGAGAAATGCCGTCCGTCTCTTATAGGCTCTCCCAGCGAATGCATACCGGCGACTTCGTCGCGTCCTCTGGGTAACACTAATCGTGGAAGGGTGGAAGGCGAGTGTCCGGTGCTTTTAAACCGGATCAACTTGGCTAAGGTAGTAAACCCTAAGAGAAAATCCAAGGTCCTCAAATGTAGCGGGAGTTGAGCGTGAGGTCAACAACCTCACCTCGGAAAAAAACATAACGCTACGGAAACTGCACAAAATCCTCGGATATTGGACAGGAATAATGGATTACGACAATGGCAACCGAATAGAAACATGGATAAGGATATCATATCTGCAACTTGGAATGTTAGGACGATGATAAAGCCTGGGAGAATGAAAAAAATTGCCAAGGAATTAAATTAATTTAGAATTGATGTGGTTGCACTCCAGGAAGTAGGTATGGGGGTAAGGACAGGGGCGTATACACAAGCCTGATTTTAGACTTCTCTACAGTGGGCCTGAGAGAAAGACAGGTCAGCATGGAACTGGAATAATAATGAATGCCAAAAGGCGGAAAAGCTTGCTAAACTTTGAACCCATCAATGCAAGACTTTGCTAGGTAAGATTAAAAGGTAGATTTAGAAATATTACCCTTATATCAGCCCATGCTCCATCGGAAGACAATGATGAACTTGAGAAAGACGAATTCTATGATGAGTTGCAGATACTTCTGTCAAGGATATAAAATCATGATATGCTTATATTTGCTGTGGATTTTAATGCGCAAGTAGGGCAGGATTCTGCCAGCTCCAAAAACTCGGGACGCTACTCACTACACCAGACTAGCAATGAAAATGGTGTTCTCCTAGAACAGTTTGCCTCAAGAAATAACTTAGTAATTAAGAGTACTTGTTTCCCGCACAAAATAATCTATCTGGGCACATGGACAGCCCTGGGCTCAGGAACTGTCATACAGATAGACCATGTTTTGACAAAAGGCAGACATGCATCATCAATCATAGATGTCCACAGCTGCAGAGGGCCAAATTGCGATTCTGATCATTTTCTAGTTAAAGTCACAGTGAGGGAAAGAGTAGTCGCTCTAAAAAGGGCAGAAACCCCGAAAAGAAAAAAGATGAGGCTAGATTTATTGAGAGACAAAGAAGGAATAACCCAGTTTCAAAATGAAATTAAGAGAAACTTGGCCAAGGGCAAAGAGTCTGTAGATGTGGAGGATGAGTGAAATGAAATCGAGCAAGCTATTAAGGAGTCTGCAGACAAGGTGCTAGGAGAGGAAAGGAAGACAAGGAGCAAATATTGGTTTGATGAGTAATGTAAGACGGCTTTGGAGGAGAAAAATACTGCTTGGAGAAGGATGAATCAAAGGAGAACTAGAAAAATTTATATTGAGTACAAGGAGCTAAGAAAGAAGGCTGAAAAGATTATGAAAAAGAAACAAATGCTAAAATTACATATTGAAAAAAAAGGAGCTGCATGAACAAAATAAAGTAAGACAATGTTACATAGCGGTAAATAAACTGAATACGTCCGCAGACTTTGGAGGATGTAAAAATAAGGCTGGAATTATTATTAATGAAGAGCAGAAAATGATTGAGAGATAGGCTAAGCATTTCCAGGAACTCCTCAGCAAGGATGAGGGGACTGAGAATTATGATCTAGAGGGACAAGAAGCAATAAATGAGGATAACGAGGAAATGCTCTTACGAACGAAATGACCTACGAACCCTCTAGAGAGGAGGAGGAGGAAACCCTCAGGAAAATGAAGAATAACCGCTCCCATGGAGAAGACAGCATTGTAGCTGAGCTAGCCTAGAAAGTAAAGCCTAAAACCATAAGAATGTAACGGCGAGATTATTCCACTCGCGGCAAGCGGTTACAGTAAATTATTTATTGAATATGACGGTTCGGTGGTGAGGTATTGTAAGTTTCTTATTCCCTAGTGTGTTTGTTCCATGCACTTTGTTGAGTTTTTGAAAATCCTCCGTAAGGTACTTCGGCATATTTGTGTTAAGGAGTTGATAGAGTAGAGGTAGTGTATGAAACAGACGTCGGAAACTAGGTTTTAATCAGGAGAGATTATTTATGAAACAAGTAGTGTGATCAGATATTTGCAGATTGAATATGAATCTAATGCAGGCGTTGAAAGACCGTTGAAGTTTTACTGACAGTTCCTGAAATATATCTTGAAAAGCCACATCAGCGTAGTCAAAGTGGGGTAATATTAATGCGGAAATTAGTTGTTTCTTAAGGGAGGCAGGAATGACGTGTCTGAGAAGAGGGAATAATGACTTATTTACTGCTTTGCATATCTTAGTTACATGAGATAACCGGGACAAACATTTATCCATAATTACTCCTAGGTTTTTAACTGCTTCATATTAAGGTATTGTGTCATTAGCTATACGCAATGGGGGTAATTGATTATTTTTAATTGTTTTCAGTATTCTCGGATATCCAAGAGTGATAGCTGTTCCATGGAAAGCAGTTTGCGCTGTGACCGATGACGTATTGTGGTCGACATTATCGACAGCCGGAGTTGTGAATAGGCCTTTCTTGATTTTTGGGGGACACTAGACCACATCATCCCGATGGTAAGTCGCGCACACCTCATTAGATCTTTCAGTAATGATAGACTGCAGTCGGTGATAGGAAATGCCCATACTTAGCCGATACGTGCTGTGGATAAGTCCCTTCTTTCGAGTTTCTGCATTAAGTTTCGTCGCTAGGTAAACAGGGGTAGCATTCTCTTGGCTTCTGTTGTGTCACTTTACCTCGCCCATCTTGGTACTCTTGACTGAATAGTAGAAAATGAGCTCTGCTATACGTTTTGCCTCATCGTGATAACTGTGGGCAGACTTTGATGCCGAGGAAGGGCCGTTGATAATCATTCTCAGCAAAGCTACGAGAGACGCATGTACACCGCCGTTGCAGCTACCGTCTTCAGTATTCCCGCCGAACATGTCAGACGCACTATCTTCGCAGCTTCACTCAAAGTGGTACCCGAGCTCTTTCATAGCACCTGCCTGCAGCTTCGCAAGATCTGCCATGCTGAAGACTGCATTATCTCCGGCCGTTTCGCGGGTTTCATTGATCTAAGCCACGATAGTCGCGAAAGTGATGCTGCGAATCTGGCGCCGTGAGTTGTTAGCACTTGAGTCATTCTTTTCACTGGCTCTTCTCCTGTTTTTGTACTCAGAAAGACATTTATTGTGCCTCTAATGATATTAAGTAACAGCGTTCAGAAATGTTTGCTAAAACCTTCGAATATTTGAGTGCAAGGGCTCAGTCAGTAATAGTTTGACAGCAAGATGTCGTCGTCTTGTTACTCAGGTTATTTGATCTGGAGCCCGGCAAATCACAAAAGAGGCAGGTTCCTTGTTTGTACTTCGTAGAGTGGCACCTTCGAGATTTGACTGGTGACGCATGAGAAGGACCTGCCTCTTGTCGTGTCTTGTTAGCTCTCTCATGAGCTCTCTGAAGCTTTGTGCTGTTGCGCTTTAAGTCACATGATTTGTGCCACGATGCCTTGTTTTCAATATAAGTTTTCTTTAAACCTACGTCGCTGTTCAGGGCAGGTATGTCCATATCTAAAGGAAGTTCTCCTATCTCGTAGAGAGCAAGTAGATTTTTGGCTAGTGAATCTTAACCTTCATCTATTGTGGATTGTGTATTTTTTGTAGGATTAATCAGCCTTTCATTTGTGTTGATTTGACACAGCATGCAGCGTTCCCACTCGATGCCTGACATGATACAACCATGCAAATAACACCCAACCCCCTTCAAACTTAAAGCATCCTCCACCTTAAACTAAAGGAAAAAAGAAGGCATGATTCGTAACTGTCACCATCAACAACTAATACCATGTAAACGCCACACTGAAAACCTCTTTGAATAGGAAGAATAATGATCGTTATTACTTACATGTACGAAGTAGAGCTTAACAACACATACACAACACTATAGCGGAATATCCATACAAACACCTAACTTACAAACGCACACTACTGCACACGCTGAACTTACAGCTAATTATCCGTCAACACCACTTTTCTCACTCAATACACGACTGGAAACTATGTGACTTGCATCGGCGCTACTACAGCGCAAGCGTCCGGCAAGCCATGAGCGTACGACAAGGGCGCCGTCTTCTTGAGTTTTGTTACGTGTCTTAAGTATATATAAAATGTATACTTAGAGCGACAGAACACTTAATTAGTGCATTCATATTCGTCATACGCGCGACAGATATACGCGGAAACCATCCTTTCTGCGTGCAAATCATGCAACATAGTCGTGTATGACAAAAAAACAGTACTTTCCCGGTGATATATGCAACCCGCGATACACGGACCCTGCCTGGTTGCCGGCAGTGGCTACACATCTTAAATGGTCCTATGTGGCCCCAGGAACACGTGTGCACTGTCGCATTCTTTAATCACAAAATGCAAGGTACCCTCTGAAATAGGACATTAACGTCCCCACTAGTAGGAATGGATAACTTAAGGAGAGAGTTGATGGGGAAGGTTGACGAAAAGGGCAAAATCAAGGATATCAGGACGACTTCCTCTGTTGTTGGAACGGAAGGTCGGTTTCTCGGATTTCTCCGTCAATTCTTATTTTGAAAACTTCAAACGCGATTTTTCTCCAAATATATTCCCCTTTAATCTTGCTATATTATATATTTGGTAGCAAAATATCTTATCTATTCATCCTTCAAGTTGTGTAATGGTAACTTCTTATGGGAAAAAATAATTTATGTGCGTTCGCATGTTCGCTTTTTAAGTTTGGCGGCATCCTAGGCTTGAGGAACTTTGGATTAATATCGGCGAGAAAAAACACCACTCACATATCAATTCTGTGGACTGAAGTTGAGCTAATAACAAATAATTATAAGCTGCTAAATCGCAAAAATACTGTTGGAGCGATGTTTTCATGTGGACGAATCACAAAATTTGCTCTCGCAATATGGATGTTGAACAACCTAGAATCTCATTATTAATAAGCTTATATTTTTACACTTAAAATAATTACGAACACATTAATATTTATCATCATTCCCGGTCGATATGCTTACATTTTTTCACCTCCCTCGTTAAACGAGGTGCCAAAGATGTTTATTTTAAGTCCTTTTAAGGAGCTGAATAATTCTTTCATAACTATTTTCTTCTATGAATGCGACACGGTACATCCATTGACCTAATTACCTTGCTAACCTTGCTAATATAGTATTAATTGGTTTAGCTAGCAGTAAGGTATTATTTTAAAGATAATACAGATATAACTATATATATATAGACATGGCCTTATAAGCGTACCATGTTTTTTTTTCGAATAGGAGTATTTTTGGAGGGATAGAACATGAGAAATTGGCAATTCAACGGCATTATTCCAAACGTTTTGTACCTGTCACTTGCCCATGGTTATATAGTGGCTGGGCTGTCATTCCAATGAAACTTTGATTCATATCTTGGAGCACAAAACAGTCATTGACCACGGTGACCTTAGTTTTAAAAAAACATTTTAAAAGCAAAAAAACAGCTCCGCTTTCTTTGCTGGTGATGAAATCACACGCTCCACCTCTAACTATAAGATATTCAGAACCATTTCATAAGAAGACTAATATCCATGACAACAGTGCCTAGGGTGCACTAGTCTACCGGAGTCCCATGTATCTATGCCATTACATTCAAACACAGCCAATTAAGTTCCCAATATTCACTACGAATATCAAGCATGGCAACATATCTGAGGAAGCCAGCTGGAACGCTGGCGAAATATTGTCCATCAAAAATGGATAAACGCAGATGGAAACCGATGATAGAAACAGATCATTTAACTTTTTACGTATTTCTTGTATGTTTGCAAAGCAAGTCTCTTTCACATGATAATTATTTCAACTTCCCCATACGCTTTTAAATCCTACTCTCGGTATTTTTCCGATCACAACTGAATAATATATTTAAAAGCCCTTATTTTGATCAGTGCTTAAGCAGAAAGTATTTTACCTTGTTTTTCATGTAAAGTGTAAAACAATCCTTGTTGAGGTAAAAAGTTCTTGGCTTCTCTAGCGAAATTGGGAGATATAACACCTTTGGATTTAGTTCAAAATTATTTTCAAAGATCATTTCTATACTTTTTAACAATATCGTAAAACGGAATAAACTAGTGTAACATCTCTCTAAAATCATCTACATGTACTTAGGCCGCTTTTGAATCAGTTGTGAACCTGGTGTGTTAACCTTTCCACAGCTTCCGAGATCTGATGTAAAAGTAATGTATCCCGTAACAATTCTATTGTCCGTTACAATTATATGAAAGTGGAATGCAGGCAAAGAATGTTGTAGAGTAGTGTCCGTAGTAATTGGCTTGAGCGTAAGTGGGTGACGGGTATGGGAGGATGATGAAAGACGTACGTAGATTAAAAATTCGTTCAATGTTACTTCTTTTCCATTCTGGCGTTCCCTGTACCATATATATGTATCACCAGATCGCGGATAGAATTGGCGGAGAGGAGTTGTTAAACCAAAAGTTAATGATGTTAAATAAATTGCCATTTGGCATAGGGAAATATACAGGCATAGTAATCAGTAAATACAAGATGTATGACATGAGATTCACATAAGCGCGCGGGCGTAGGAACGTGCGCGCACGCACTGACCCATACCCTCACGCAAAATTTCCAAATTCCCTCCCCCACCCAAATTGTTCCCTGGATTGTGAAGTAAGATGGAAGTGATGGAAGGATGGCGGGGACTACTGAAGCGATGGCTATGGAGTATAATATATAGTGGAGGGAATGAAAGTCATCGCGGTTGCATTCGTAATGAATAGGAAACTTGGTAGAAAAGTAGTGTATGCAAAACAGGAGAGGGATAGGATCATAGTCGTGGAACTAATGGCAGTTCCAATGAATTTAGTTATAATCCATGTTTATATGCCTACCTCGAATCATAGAGAGGAGGAGATAGATAGTGTATACGTTCAGCTAGAGGAAAAAACTGGTAGGAAACCTGGGAGTAAGCACTTGGTAATAATGGTATTGGAACGAGGTGGTGGGTGAAGGAAGAGATGGGCGGGAGGTGGGCGATTACGGGCTAGGAAGGAGAAACGACCTGGGCGAGAAAGCTGTGGAGTTTTGCCGAAGAAATAACCTAGTGATTACAAGTAGATAGTTCAGACATCATCCTCGACGTGGGTACACTTGGAAGAAGCCGGGAGACACTGATAGGTTCCAGATAGATTATATAATGGTTTGTCACAGATACAGGAATAGTGTTAAAAACTCGCATACTTATCCAATAGCTGATGCAGACACAGACCACAACTTATTAATCATGAAATATCGCGTAAAACTGAAAAAAAAATGGAAAGAAGGGTGCGAAATTGGAATATGGAGTTATTAAGTAGGGAAACGAAGAAGTACAGAGAGAAGGTTGATGAGATAATGGGTGAGGATCTTGGAATTAGATCAGTGGAAGATGAATGAGGAAGTTGAAAAATGGAATTGTAGAAGCGGCGAAAGCAACGGTAGGCGTAGTCAGCGCAACTATAATTAGAAAACTGTGGATCACGAAGGAGATGATAATGAAGATGCAGGAGAGAAGGAAATGGAAGAGCGTAAACTCAGAGCTAGGTAAGAGAAAAGACTGAGAATTAAAGAACAGGCTTAGAAGAAAAACGAAAAAAGCAAGAGAGGCGTGGTGGAGAGAACAGATCGACTCGTTTGAGAAATATCAAAAAGAGGGAAGAGCAGATGCATTATATAGGAAAGTAAAGGAATTGACGCGGAGTAATATGGAAGGGGAATTACAACAATAAAAAAAAGACGGGAAAGGTGATCGTAGAGCCGAAAGAGATCCAGGAGAGGTGGAAGGAGTATGTTGAAGAGCTGTATGGTAAAGAAATAAGGCCAAATAGGTTAGATATATAAAGAGAAAACGATATCGACAGAGATGCCATCGGACCAAGTGTCCTAGATAGTGAAATCGAAAGAGCTTGACGAGGCATGAAAAGGAATAAAACGGTGGGAGTAGATGACATACCTGCAGAGTTTTTAAAGAGCATGTGGAAGAACGGAAGAGGAGAACGTTTTGCGCTTATTCGTAGGATTTATGAGGATGGAATGTGGCCGGAAGACTTCGCGAAGAGTGTACTAATTCCTATACCAAAGAAGAGTAAGGAAAAAACGTGCGAGGACTATAGGACAATAGGCTTTATATCCCACGCGGCCAAAGTAGTTCTGAGAATTATAAACAGAAGGCTAGAGAAGAAGACAAATGAATACCTTAGTGACAACCAGTTCGGGTTTAGGAGAGGGGCGGGAACGCGAGACGTTATAGCGGTGATAAGGACGCTAGTAGAAAGAAACTTCGAGTATGGGCAGGATGTTTTTGCATACTTCGTAGATTTCGAGAAGACGTTTGATCGGGTGGAATGGACGAAATGAATGGGAGTGTTGAAGAAGTTAGGGGTCGATTGGAGGTCAGGCGTCTGATTCGGAATATGTATATGAACCAGACGGCGCAGGTTAGGGTAGCCTATGGAGAATCGGGATGGGCCACAATAGGAAGGGGAGTGCGGCAAAGGAGCTCACTTTCGCCGTTGCTTTTTAACGCGTATTCAGAAGAAATGGTATGGGAGGCATGGGGGGATAACGAGGTAGAAATAAAGGTTGGAGCTGATAAAATCAATGATGAATGCGTTAGAGGTGCAGTGTGAAAGGCATGGGATGAAGATCAACTTCAAGAAAATGAAAATTATGAGATTTTCTAGAAGAATGATGGTGGTGCTGAACATAAGGGCGGGAGGGTAAAAGAAAGAGTAGGTCGAGCAGTTTACGTATCTGGGTATTAATTTAGAGGAGAATGGGTTTAGTGGTAAAGACATTATTTGTAGAATTGCACTCGCTAAAGAAGCATTTTCGAAGAGAAGGGAACTGATGAGGGGTGGTCTGAGAAGAGACGTGAAGAAGAGGGTGAAAACTTTAATATATTCCGGAGACTCGCCTTGAATTAAAATGGCTCGGTGGCTCACGTACTGACTGGCAAGACGGAGTCCCGCTTTGGATCACGATTTAAATCAGGCAAACTCAAATGGATTTTTTTTTGGCAAACTCCCTCACTTACGTGTGCGCAATGTATATGAATGACATCATGCATGCATTACCCGGCATAAAATCCTCAAAAGATATACGAAGCCTGTACGATGTCATCGTATTTATAAAAAAAACTTTACTTCCATTACAGTTACGACCAGATATTTTCTGAAAGATTACATTTACTGCATGTCCCTCATAATGGGGAGCATGATTGAAATTTATTCCTAATATTTAAGTAACGTAACTAAAGATATTTCCTCAGTAACTCAAATATAAAATCCATGTGTGTAAGTAAGTATACGTCAATTGCAAGCATTAATAATTTGTGCAAAATAAAAAGTGCAAAAACATTTGAAAAAGTTCCAAAACGGCATCTCAGTGGCTTGAAGACTCCGCACGGTATTACCTATCTTATTTGAATTTATTTAAACGCGAATGACAAAATTATACTTGCTCATTGCAAATGGAATAAAAACTATATTTTCGTCAAATTACTAAAATAATCGCGAGCTTCATGTGGAATTTCATGTCATATTGCTGTTAATGATACCATTCCATGACATCCCTTGGGTTCTCAATGACGCATTTTTCCATGCCACCCAGCGTGATTATTTTTTTAAGAAGAAATGTTACAATAATACAACATTGTATTCTGATAAAATGCATGCACTGTAAGTTGAAGAATACGTACCTACTTCAAATACAGATAGTATGAAAATAGGGCATGTTCCCCATTCCGAATGGCCTCTCCATTTAGCTTTTGCTCTACCAATAGTACGTGATGAAAGCCACCCTTTTTATACCTAATGCACGAAATGTATTTTTGTCCCAGGGTGACGGTGGTATTCCTCTAGTTTGCCCTTATCTGAAGCACCCAGAGCGCTACATACACTCTGGCATCGTGGCTTGGGAAATTGGCTGCCATCAGCAGGGAATCCAAGTCCAGATAGCATGCAAACTTGCGACAAACTTGTCATAGGCTTGCCATTGGCTTGTGACGACAAAGCTTGTCGTGGCAAGTTTGCAGCAAACTTGCCGTGGCAAACTAATTCTAGCTTGGAAGCTATCTGCAAGCTTGAATAAAGCTTGCTAGTTATATGAACACATACTAGCTGTAGACTTATACATCACACCTGCAGAAGACATGTCATATCGCACCTTTTAGCAGATTTGTCATATCATACTTGCTGCAAACCTGTCATATCACACCTGCAGCAGACTTGTCATGGCATACTTGCTGCAAACTTGTCATATCAAACCTGCAGCAGACTTGTCATATCATACCTGCTGCAAACTTGCCATATCACACCTGCTGCAAACAGCACACTATATATGGATATACAAAGAAAAGTATAAACACTCGTCTCTGTCAGATATTTCGATGGCCACAGCGACATTTCTCAACAAGAAGAGTAAACTATAGTGAACAGAGGAGAAGGTGATGAGTGACGGTTAAACAGGGGAGGAGGAATGGAGCGGTGTTTCTCATCAATGCAGATCATGCAGGATAGTAAATATCAATTTTATTCTCCTAAAATATCAATTATTTATCAAATTATCAATTTTACTTATAATCCATTACAGTAAATAATTACTCTATGGAGATACTATCGAAGAAGATAACGACAGGTTGCCCTCACAGTTTTTGCACTCGTTATTCATCCCCTCAAGTGCCCCAGTATTAGTAATACCATGCCCAGTAGCATCATACGTCAGTCCGACATCGTTTTCATGTCGGCAAAGTCGGCCGACGTATACGACATTGGGCCGACATTGGTTTACAGCATTTCGGGCCAATCTACAGCCGAGTCACGGATATACGTAATAATAACCATTCGAATAATCGTGGCGGTTGCCGCTACATATCGAGCGAACAACCCTTAAGTACACGTACACCCAGTGAATCCTAAATGACGACCAAAAAATGTTAAGGAATTTAAAACATACATTCTGAAAATCAAGACGGTTTTGAAAAATGCGGGCCCGGATCGCAGAGCCGAACAAATGAAGAACATTATCTTTCTGTGTGTTGGCGGGTCTGGCAGGGATGCCGTACAGAATAGAATTTTCCTATTTAACTGAGTTTCTGGCTCTCACCTGTAACTCATATGACCATGGATACTAGATATACGTCAAAAAAGTTTTTAGACACTATGCATGAAAGTTTTACTCGTCCATTTTGGCATTTACGTGAGTTGGGATCAGAAGTGCCTGTTACTGATGTGCCCTCCAGAATTTCAACGAGGACAGATTGAAATCACTTCGCCAAACTATAGAAGCGAGGTAAGTTGTTTTTCTTATTTACTTATTTTTATTACGCTGAACACGATAGCCCGTCTCTCCATCGCTCTTTAAGAAATCCGGCCCCTATTTAGATTAAGTTCACCATGTGAGTTGTTGTGTGTTATTCTTTCTCTGTACCAACAGTTACCTTTTATTGTATTTACCGGTGTATTTTCAATAAAAAGCAATAACATAGTGAACTATTTACGATTGGGGTTCGTCTACATCGAGGTCTCTTAAGTTAAGGTGGCTGGAGCGGTAATCGTGAATCGTTGAAGGTACATTCTAATAATTTTTCAATTAAGTGAAAAAAAAATATTCTTGGACCACATTTCACTCAAGTACAAGTTTATACGTTGGAAATAACCACAAATGCAGTAGTGAATATGATGCAAGTGTTACATTTAAAAAATTTGCTTCAATTAAAGTATTGTTTTGACTTGGATTTTCGGCGCGAAATTCGAAATTTACGAGAAAATCATATCTAAATACGCTATTTTTACTCGGAATGATACCTTGATATTTCTTAGTAGCAATTGTAATAATATGAAACTTCTTATTTCGCATTTAAGAGATAATCTGTATATACGTAATCGATTTTTTTCACAATATATGCCGTGTGCCATAAGAGTACTTGTTAAAATATCATTGAATTGCCAGGAAACCAAATCGGTAGCATACAGTTTTTTTCACTTTTATCGATAGATATTACAAATAAGGACACGTATGCAAAGTTTCACTCAAATCTGTATTTTAACAAAAATCGCTCCAGCCACCTTAACTCTCTTTTCCGTTTTTATCGGCTGTTACAACTTGAGAATGTATTTGTAATTTCCAAATGTAACGTTGGCTTCTGCCTTTTTAAGTGGGGTGCACTCGTGATTTCTTTCAGCTTTAGCTTCTTGAATGCATATTGGGTAATATTCTAAAATCCATTTTTACTCGGGAAACACAATTCTCAGTTAACTGGAATAATAAGTTATTAGTCCTATGCCATGTACCTACCTAATTTCATTTTTTTCTGAGGTAAACAACTTATCAAAAGTTTTGAGAGGTGTTCCTTGCAGTTGGTACCTGAAAATAACATTTTGCTTGTTTGGTTCACATAACCTGTGATGAACTATGAGGGAAACTTACAGTTAGTGCATAGTGGTGTAGTGAGAATCATTGCTTAAGAATATGTGTTGATCAGAAAGTGTTTTATATAAGCTAACTTATATGCTCTGTTGATTTGGATATTGTATTCCAATACAAAATCTATTTGAGTGTTGTATACTAAAATAAATTATTTAAAATTATTTCTTATATTACACAGTGGTTATAACTTGTATTTCTAGCTGGGATCCGGCAGCATGTCCTACTCCAACAGAAGCTGAAGTGAATATCGAAGTGCGTGTAAGTTTGGCACAGGCCCATGACCGTGAGGGAGGAAGATCTCTGCAGCAAAATGTGTGTGTGATGTAAGGACAATAGAGGGAATAAGAGAAGTAAACGTTTGGAGATTTGGTTTATTAACTCTCTCATTAATAGTCTCAATTTAGGTGCAGTCCAATCAAAAAATGTGCAAGATTCTTATTTTTTCATTATACACAAATAATAATCACTCAGGGCTTCGCCTAGTGCCTTTCTGCACAGTGTTTATTTGCTATTCAGTCCAAAACATCTTCATAAGAATGTATGTAATGAATTAATAACTTTTTTACTTTAATAAAAGTTATATTATTACTGTACCTTAGCATTTTAATTACATATATTTTATTCCTGTGATATTTTTTTTCTAAAGACCGCTTTACACGATGAAAGATTTTGTACAAACGAATGTACGTGAGATTGTACGTTTGTCTCAACGAAATTAGAACAGGTTCTATTTCCCGTGCAGGCATTGAGACATTCGCACAAGCGTTCATACAATTTCCCGCTTTACACGATACATTTTGCCTCATACAAGAGTTCACGGAAGAGTTTGTACAAACAAATGTACCGTGTAAAACGGCCTTAACACTAGGTTAGAGGATAAAGTGAACTTGTAATAATACAGTTATTTTTATGAGAGGTTTCACCGTAGGATTAGGAATTTCTAGTATAACTAGCTTGTTTGAATGATTTGACTGCTGCATTGGGTCTTGCAGAACAAGCTTCTCTGATAATTAGCTGAAGAATGAACAAATTTACAATGAGTTCCTTATTATTGTTCATGTGTAATCACCTGCTTTAAGTTACAGTGAGGATTTTATACCATTATTTACAATTGGTTAACTTTTATCCATGTAATTCAATTCTCTCTGAATTATGTTCTCAATAGTATTACAATAATTATTTAAGCGTAATTCCTTATATTTTGTCACGATTCTAGTATTCATTGGTGCACTAAATTCGATCTCATGTGATAGAATAATTTCAGAAAATATATTTGAGTTTGTTGGCATGTGGATTTAATATAATTTTCATATGCTGCATCTAGGTTGATTTTATGCCGGGCCTATGTCAGCTTGATGTTGGACCTGTGTCGGCTTGTGTTGGGCCTATGTCGGGCCTGTATAGGCTTGTAGGCCTGATGTCGGGCCTACTTCGGATGGTAATGTCGGCTGTATCCCGGCTAAACGTTATTATTACGATGTCGGGTGACATCAGCTGCCGATGTCAGGTCGACCTACAGCCGACATATACCTATGTCGGCCCGACATTGGAATGCTACCTGGGCGGTATCATAGATATGATTTCATTCTCTCATAACGGTATGTAAGACATGTATGTAGGCAGAGAAATTCTTGCTCGTGATGCTAGAAACTATTATAGAAAAAATAATCCTGCGGAGAATTTTTCAGTTTTGGTTCTTGTAAATAGAGGTTATTCTCCGTCATTAATAAAGTAGGAGACAATTTAAGCCTGTGTTTACCTAAGCAAGTGTCACTACAGAAATGGTAAGTGTGAAACTAGCTCTTTCTGCACATGATGAGACCTGTTTGCAGCAGGTGTAATATGGCAAGTATGAGTAGTGCATGATATGACTCGGCAGGTATGACACGACAAGTTTGCAGCAGGTTTGACATGACAAGTTTGTAGCAGGTTTGACACGACAAGTTTGCAGCAAGTTTAACATGCTACTAGGTGTCTACACCAATGTAGCCCAATTCAGGGACTGGATCGATAAGATGATGAAGGAACGCAACTTTGATACATCCTATTATACCCTCGGAGCCCCTTGAAGATTTTAAACATCTTCATATAGGCACAAGTGCAGAATGTATAGTTTCCTCAGTATTATTTGAGCACCTATATTCAATTAAATACAAGTTTTAAACGATTTTCTTAAATATTATTTCGTTAATCGAATTTTTAAAAAAATTTTGAGACATGCTTCTATGCCAATTTCTGCAATGTATATGTAAATATGCCCACTTAAGCAAAAGTATTTTTTTAAACAATTCTCCGAAATATTTTTTACATCATAAGCTCCTTTTAAATGTGTTACCTTTTAAGGGAACGTTGTAGTAATTTTATCGACAGTTGCACCGCTGGTATTTAGGCGGAAATAAATATTTTGCTCATGTCTTCATGCATGAATAGGTTTCTTTTTTAATTTGGTTTTTTTCCTTTTAACTTGCAATGTACATTCATGTTGGAAATGTTATCCATTTTGTCTTAGAAACTTTTTCTAGGGTTTTCTTTCTATTTCTACTACTAGACTACTATTTCTAGGGTTTCTTTTACATACTGTTGAATTGGAATAAGTGGTGAACATATGTTTTCCTATTCGAACGTACCATTTCGAAAATAATTGATGCTCGAACCTGTAAACATTTTGTCCAGGGATTAAAATTTATTTTTAAATATAATTTTTTGAATTTTATTATTTTCCAAGGGTGCTGGTGAATAAATATTCTCGTATGAGTAACAACTAAATCAAATTTTCGACAAACCTATACCGTGTGCTATCATTTGACCTTGGATCTATCTTGCAACCACTCTTTGGTTGTTCAATCCTAGGAGTGGTAGACTGCATCTCTACATCCCTATGAATTTATTCCTTTGCCTTTCTCTTGGGATATTCTCTTCTATTATATTCCTGAAAACGTAATCGTGCCTTAGTATCTATCTAATCAATCTGGTTCTTTTTTTGTGTATAGTGTTCCATATGGTCCTATCCTCTACTAGATTCTGCATCATACTTTTTTCTTAAACCATCTGTCCATTTGATCTTCAGCATCTTCCTCAAACATCAGGTTTCGAAAGCTCCTAATCTCTTCTTGTCAGCTTTTCCAATGGTCCAAGTTCTAGATCCACTGTGCCAATTCTAGCTTTATAACTAGTATACTTAAGTCTTTAGTAAAAGTTTCATCTAAATCTACATCTACGAAGTACCCTGCAAACCACGTGTGGCACGGGGTAATTCCACACCAGGCATGCTGCACTCGTCCCAGCACAAATTGGGACCTCGCACGTTCCCCCTGCCGCTAAGCGCAGGCCATAAAAGGCAGCCAGGAGAACAGTGCGCAGTCAAACTAGAAACTGGGAGAGTGCTACGTAAATGATCATGCAAACATGCATTACAATTCTAAAGACACATCTAGCAATTAATATTACTAATACTGTTAATTTATGAATGCTACGAGATACTACTAGAAGCAGAGAACAAAATAAAACAATGCCGGACAAATCAAGTGTTTGTTATGTTGTCCGTGTCATACAAATTCCATTTTTTGAAATGCACTCATGCATGGCACAAATGCCATGTTTTCGCTCACCCCTAAGTCCCTTTCCACCAAACATTACCACTCCCTGACGTTTTCTTCTGGGCATCCAAACGCCATAAGCTTTCGCGAGTGCTGTACGTTGGCTCTAGCAATATGTGTTGAACGTCCGGCAAGTATTTTCTGCTTCGACGTTGCGCAAAAGATTTAACCTGTTAGGCATTACACTCCTTCAGGTATAATTTGGAGAAGAAGTGCACCAACCCTATAATATATTTTCAGATGGGGTGCCAGTGAAACCGTAGTTGTATTTCAAATTTCAATTCCTCTGCTTACACACCTCACTGAATTTGGTTACCTGCTGCCTGTCTGTCAGCAAATTGAACAACCGACAGGCTGTGGAGCGGCACATACTAAATCTCATCAGCTAACCATTTAGAGAAAAATGCATTGTGTGAGTTAGACTAAGTGGGTACTATTTTCCTAGTTTCAGTTGCATTGTATGCTATGCCAAAGAGAGTGAAATTTGCCATGAAAATATCATATGACTTGACCAGGATTTGAACCCAGATCTCCCTATTGCCGGTCAGGTGTGTTAGCCAGGTACACAACCAAGCCATCTTGATTCAAGACAAATTTCAGCGGGGGTTTAAACGAACAAATTGTTCTTGTCCCCAGTCCACATTGTAGCAAAGGAGACTTTGTTGTGCATGATATGCCATGGTCGCAGAGAGTAAACACAACATTGTTGCTCATCACACCTAACCGGCAATGGAGAGATCCGGGTTCGAATCCCGTTCAAGTGAAATGATTTTTTCATAGAAAATTTCACTCTCTTTGGTGTGTATGTTTACACCCGTGCGTGTGACTGTGTACCACATCATTTGTGCAGTCACAATGATTGGAAAGTTGTCAATTGTATCTACAATTTTAAGTGCCACTTGTGTATCTTCTTTAGCTGTAGACATTACATTTTACAGTGGAACAGAGAATGTATTTCACAAATCATCCAGTTGACCCCTGCACTGCAAGTAAATTCCAGGTCGGGTGTACTAAGCCAGTTTTATTTATTATAATCCTTTTTATTTAATTTAATTTATTTTATTATATTTTTTGTTATTAGCCAGTTTATTTTGTATAGTTTATAGTGCCATGGTAATACTCATAATTTTTAATATCCAATCCATCATTTTACTCTGCTGATATATTGAATTTTTTCAAAGGTTTACATTTGGTAGTTGAATTTGGATTAATAATGCATGTACCATTTCCCATCACATGATATTCATCCATCCCCTCTCCGGTGTACCAGTGAAGGAAAGCCTTCCTCCTGAACACAGCTGTAAATTGTTCAGATATTCTCTTGAACAGTTCTGCAGTTCAGAACATGTTTACTGCAAGCTTGCGAAGGTCAGCATTAAGTTGTCCAGGAAATCTGAAACACGTAGTAACCCCAGACATTGTTGCAGACACAAGATGATTGAGTTCTCCATACGTTGGAGTGGTCAGCAAGAGAGTTCGGAAGCAGATGTCATAAAGAGCTTCATTATCAATGCAATATGTCTTATCTGTGTTTTCAATGAGCTGGTGTACGGATGAGGTGGCATTGTAGGGTTCTACTAATGCATCTGACACCTGCAATAATATGATGATCAGTGTTCAATCCTAACAATGAAGGAACTATTTAAAAATTACCCATTATTACTTCAAGTAAGAGTAAATTTACCTTTGGTGAAGGGACAACGCTGAAGGTGTTCATGATCCTCTCTGGGTACTCTTCCCTTATTTTGGAGATAAGTAGAGTTCCCATGCCAGATCCTGTCCCCCCTCCAAGTGAGTGTGTCAACTGAAATCCTTGGAGGAAGTCACAGTTCTCAGCTTCCTTCCTCAAGATATCCAGCACTGAATCCATCAACTCCGCTCCTTCTGTGTAGTGTCCTTTGGCCCAGTTATTTCCAGCCCCACTCTGACCAAACACAGAATCATCTTGGTCTGGCCCAAATGGCCCTGCCCTTACTGAGTCTATAGTTCCTGGCTCTAAATCAATAAGTATTTCTCTTGGAACATATTTTTCTCCTGAAAATAAGAAGTTGCATTTATTATCTTATTGTACTAGCCAAACAGTTCTCAAGAGTACACTTTTGATAACTACTTCATATTCCACCGTAATACAACAATATACTCAATATTTATTTGCAAGCAGGAATACTTGGAAGCTTAGTTAATATCATAGATATTAAAAATGTTTAAATAATATATTAATATCTTAGCCTATTCACTGCTAACTGAACTGTAGTACGCAACAGTACTTGGCATTTAAATACCCCAGTGCGCATAATTTTTTCGGTATTCAAACTCGTTTGCATGAAAAATGCACATATATGCATACGTAGCACTGATTTCAATGCTCCACCCAAAGGCGTATATGCATGTGTAGTGCTGGCGGCACTGCTCCGGCCAAACAAATAAATGCGTGCGTAGCAGTGAATGGGTTAAAATATGGGATCAAGCTTCATTTAAACTTTATATTTAACAATTAGTGAAGCCAATGCAGATAAATGCAATTTGCGAAAGTAAAGAAGTTTGTATTGATTTAGTGTAAAGATGATTCAGATTTTGAGTTAAAATCCAGAAAATTGGATGCTAACATTGAAAAATCGTAATAATGTTTCCAGATAGATTCAATATTTGAAAGAGTATTTGCCTATTCTGTGCTTTATTCTAATTCAGTATTTCCCATGTATCTTAGGATTTTTTTTCTGCTCTATTAAGTATCTGATCATTATAGGAGCGTTTGACATGTGGATCATCATTACTTTTACAGAAAAATTACTAATTTTTAAAGGAGGCATGGCATCTGTTGTATTTCATCATTTACCCATTGTCTTTTGAGCACTGTGCAATCTGTCTTGAGCTCTGGTAAGGGACTCTCCATAATCCACGTAGACAAAAATAGGCCACTTATTTACCCCCCCACCTCCCATCGTGGGCACTCGTAGACTTCATCCGGACCCCCCAACCCCCATCGGCTCTCCCATTTGTCCACGAAGGCTTTTCTTTTTTTTGTGGAAAAAGCTGTGAAATGGGTTATTAATTAATTGTCATGGACTATCTGCAATTTAAGGCTGATTTTAAGGAAACCGGCCACCGATACAACATCCTTGCAACCTTTCACAACACTGATTGTGCCGTGGTAATGTCACTCTCGCCACGTCATATCGACTATTGTCTTCGTAGACATCCCTCCAACCACCCCACCCCCCAATGTGGACCTTTGTTGACAAATCTTGTACCCCCCCAACACTTTTTGGTGTCTACGTGGATTATGGATAGCCCCTAAATGACATAGATATGTAAAAGGAGTGTGATGTTTTGGTTTAGTCACGGAATAGAGAATGGATTAGGGTCAATTAATGAAACAGATTTGATTGAGGAGTGAATTGTGTGAGAGGAAGGGGTATAGTTAGAAAGTTATGGGTGAATGTGGTAGAAGAGACTTTGGTGAGGGGTAGGTATTAGAAGTTTTAAGAACAACTGCCTGGATGAAATGTGACGTCAGTCCATACAATCTATTACAGGTTCGAAAGCATCTTAGTATAGGGGAATATTAAAGGTATACCTATAATGTACCCCTATACTAAGATGCTTTCGAACCTGCACCCTATAGGGTGAGGAAAGGTGTCAACCCCCCTCCCCACCAAATTCCTAAGGAAATGGAAAAAATTGTTATTCTTCAACGCATGCATGCTCCCCCGCACCCTTGGTTCCCATACCCCTAGTAAAGTTAGTTCTTCAATGCAGCATACCCCTGATGTCCCTTGCAAATTATCGAGTGACGTTCTCGGCTCCCATTTGTTGAGGTTATGTAATCCCTTCAGTAAGTTCAAGGAATACTGGTATTTTTTCTGATTTCTTTGGCTGTTATGGAGCTTGATTTTGACGGTTGAAAGCTGACACAATTGTGTCAGCATTCGACCCTCAAAATTTAAGTTACCTAGGTAAAGTGGATAAACCAATTTTATCTAGTATTTATATTACAACGTTGAACAGATCCATAAGTCTCATGAAGGTTTTTATAATTACATGTGTTTGCCATTAATAGTCCTTAAGTTGGTTCAATATTAATTCATTTGTATAGCAGCATTTAATCTAAAATGGAAGAATTTAGATAATACGTATTCGTGGATTTCTTAACTTTTGAACGTTAGCCGTTTTTGTAACGGTTATCGAGTAAAAATTTACCTATGTCCCAAGTTAAAGTGAAAATATTGTGGGAGCCCTACAATTGACCGTAGTTTTTTTAAGATTAATTTTACGACAGCGTAGGCTAAAGCTTCAAAATGAATTATCAACGCCTTACAATTTTAAAAACTCAACTTTTGGAGGTAAGCATTGTATTTGCCCATTAAAAGCGGATATCCCGCCCACCATTTCCCCGCAGCCTGACCCTAAAAGGACGCGAACATCAGGGAACATAAAGTTTTTTCTCCTGCCAAAAGTAAAAAAAAACGCTTATACATTCCTATTATTGCTCAGATTTTATCGTTTTCTAATCGTATTTAAGGATAAGGAGCTAAGGGTTGAGGATTAATACTCTCGTCCTTTATTTCCAAACAGGCACCTCTTACGCCGTCCAGGTAAATTTAAGCTTTATCCGCCGGATTTAAATGGACGCATACCCGGAGCCGGGATGTTGGCACTCATGGCATGCAGCGAAAACATTTAAAGGGACTTATCGGGCACGTTGGGCGATACTACTGAATTAAAACTTCTACGCATTATAATACATTGACGCAGCCACGCTGAATCGTTGAAGGCAAGTAGACTGACCGGCAATCCAGCTGGAGGAGGGTGAGGGGAAATTTGCGGCTCTTCATTTCGTCCACAGCTGAACCCCAACAATGGCATTGAAACAAGGTTGCTCCTCGGACCTATTGGATTTGTTCGACGCACGGATAGTTTTGTTGACCAACCCGCCAATTCTACGTCTACTTACTACCCTGCGAGACGTGGGACAGGAGGTATTAGGACAACAGTAATGTTCAGAGCAGGGGCGGCTCCAGACCAGAGGTTCGGGTGCGGGGCACCAGCGGCTCTAGGGGGTATGGAATACCCAGGAAAAAGGTAGTTCGTGAGTTTCGTCCTGGAAATTCGTAACTAACTATGTGCAAAATGACAAGTTATTAGTGGTTTCGAAGCAAAAGTTTGCCTTGATAGTTATTTACTAAATGCATATTTCCCTTTTAGATTACCACCAAGTTTCGACTGATTCCAAAATTATTTAATTTACATTCGCATTTAGCTTGTGGTTTTAAAAACAGTTTTGGTTTACATAAAATTTAAGTGGATAAAAGGAAAATAACCAAAACTTCAATAGCAAATATGCGACAAAATAATTTAGGCTTTTAATTTAATGTTTACGACAAATTCGCCGCGTTTTGGTAGGGGGGGCGGGGAACAATTGCCCTAACTCCTTTTTTGGCCGCCAATGGCAAAGAGGAGGGAATAGCAAGAGGGAAAGGACAAAGATGAATTGCATGAAAACGGCGTGTCGCAAAGTCACGCTCTGTGTTTGTTGTTATAGTGGCTAATAGTGCCTGCAAAAAGGAAACGTTTATATCTATACGGAAGTATGCATCTTTCTAATTTTTGAGCTTCTATCAGTTCTATACATATATCTTCCTTGTCGTACTGAAACTCGCATGTTCTGAATTGCTAACGTAATTTATGCCTAGCGTGTAGCCTCAGAGTCTTTAGCGGGTTACAACCTAGTCTCTCCATTACCCTTATCACACTGTTTGCTCGTAGCATTATATAACGAAGCATGTGGATTTCATTTGTATTTCATTTATTTTGCTAGTTAAATATTTCTGCGTATCTTGTAAGCGTATGGGGGCAAATCCATTTCACATAATCAAACTTTACCGAGATCTACTTGTTAGGTGGAAAGATTAAATAGAAACGGGTACTAAAAGTATTTTTGCTAAACGTGTTTCGACGGCTAAGGTCATTTCGCACATACTGCCTGCCACGTGCAGACAAGGGCAACAGAACTCGGACGAATCAGTGGATCACCCATCCAGATTCGATCCGAGCCCAATGACGCTTAACTTCGATGTCTAATCGGGAATTCTCCCACTTCCCCGCTTACCCATCATCCTTCCCTCAATCATGGCTTTTAGCATCCCCTCGCTCCTCGTTACCTATTCTAAGGCCGGAAAACCGTCGTTCAGGAGCTGCCGCGGTAGCTCTCGTGGATGTTGTCGGTAGCTCGCGCAAGGCTAGCTTTACTGTCCTGTTCTTTTTAACGAATCCAACGGGTTTTTCAATCAACTTTCATTCTATCTTCGCTAGCTCGTCACTTATTTTCATATTTAGAGAATAGCTATTTGTGTCGAATTTGCTGACCTCTGACCAATTCCAACCGCCGACTCTGCCTTCTAATCTCTTCACCCACCATGTCAAACACTCTCTCGTTCCTCTTCCCTTTCATCAATCGCACTTTCTCAATTCTCCTCCACACCCACATCTCAAACGCCTCCTAGTAGTCTCGTATTTCCTCAGCGACCAGGCTTCTACCATACACACGCTACACTCCATACGCGAGGAGTCGCCAGCTGGCGAAAGTCGCGTGAATAGTCACGCGAGGAGTCGCGTAAAATGTGAAGACCAGTAGCGTAACCAGGGAAGCAGGGGGGCGATGTCCTCCCCGCCCCTTGTGTTCTGGCGCCCCAAAGCCTGAGAATGTATCCCTTCTAAAGTCCCAAATACGTACGTGATTCAATGTCGTATCTTAATTATCAACAATTAATTCTACAAGGTCTACAACTTTGGATCATAGTATATTACGAACAAAATAATACCTACAGTAAAAGTATATAAGAGTATGTTAAGTTTAGTAAACTGGCGAATTTATAAGTCGGCGCCCTCTAAAAAGTTTGTCGCCCCCTAAACCGAAAACCAGGCTACGCCACTGGTGAAGACTAGTAGTCTTCACATTTTACCCGGGTCTTCTTCATCAGATCCTTTTATTAGTGAACGCCTGCTTCGCTAACACATTTCTGCTAATATATTTAACCCTATGCCATTTCCTTCAACATACTAACCCAAGCAATTAAATTGTTCTACCTGCTCCAGTTTGCGTCGAAGACATTTACGGGTAAGCATGGATAAAACTTGGGTTCATAAAACGTGTGTTGTGGAAAGGAAATGAGACAGAGGAAGGCATCTTTTTTTACATTAGCATAGCCACATTTAGAACATGCAGAAACTATTTGGGACTTACCAGAGAATGATAACCCACGCACAAGTATTTCAAAACAACGAAATGATTCGCGCTTCTTGTGTTAGATACAACGGAATGTTATACATTAAGCTCAGATTTTACAAAAAGATAAAAGCGTAGATCTCTACTTTCGATGTTCATAGCAAGTAAATTTTAAAGAAAAATTTAAACTAAGCTGTTATTCTGTCCCGGATGTCTTTTGAAATTCAAAATGATGTTTCAAGGTAGATTTGAAAACAATCCTCTGATTTGGATGGCTATTCGGAGATACGGGAATTTTAGCAGAATGAAATTTCGCTGGCGAGACGTAAGCTCACCTTTGCCACTTCAGGAATGAATGAAATGCACTTTAACAAATTATAACCCTTAACAAGGTTACTTGGAGCTTAATTGAGCTTTGAAAACCTAATTCCGACAGAAGATACAAAGACTATCTCATATTGTAAAAAATTGGATTTACTTTTCTTCTGTGCATAACCAAATATATGGAAGCAAGAAAATTTGTCTTACCTCTCCCTTTGATGTAAAACACATTAATTCGTTCCAGGTGTAGATCTGAGTCGCCGTGGTAAGCTCCAGTCAGATCAATTCCATGCTCATCGATGTGTCCGGTGATTGGCCGGGGCGGGGACTGCGGAGGTGTCGTGGGCGACGGCGGAGGTTGGGGGTCGGGGGGGCCATACTTCTCCTCCTCTTCATTCGTTTTACGGGCACAACCTGCAACGCAAGAGAAATGTTTAACTCCTCGCCCACACTGACGATCACATTTTATTCGAGCCTAGAGTGAAAAAAACAAAGCTATAATAATCACTGCACGCGTTCCTGACATCACTCCGGGAGCACTGTGTGGTCAACATATCCATCCATCCGTATGTATCCATTTAAGGACTAGGGTTTGGAATGAGAGCCTCTTGGAACGCAAATGTTTTAATTACTATAATATCAGATAGTAATTTAGTGTTGGTCAAATTAAATTAAATTTTTCAGCATTAATGATTCACCAAATTTATTAGCAACCTCAGGGCTACACAATTGACCAAAGATACACATTAATAGGATGGAACCGTCTACCAGTCGTTCTACAGTAGCCAGAAAAAAAAAAAGAAAAATTAGATTTTCTTCGACCAACACTCAAAAATCATATTTGTACTTTCATTAAAAAAAGCCAAGAAAGGTCCCTAATTGAGTTGTAATTTTTGTTTTTATCGTTAGCGCGAAGATTTCGATCAGTAGGCTTCTGAATGTCTTCCAGGTTCTCCACTGCGTCCGTTGGCTTGCTTCACGATCTGAAATCCAGTCAGCGTCTTTAGGTCTATGGTGAGGGACAGTGGTTTTTTAGCCGCCTTTTATAAGTCCGTTTTGTCGCTGTTCAGTGATTAGCCGTTTTTGTTTAGATCTCTTTTCCAGGTGCTGAGTAAAAAGCAGCCGTGGTCTCCGTTGATGTTTTGTAGTGTCTTGTAACATCTTGTACAAAATCCCACAAAATATGTAGTACGAAGGAGAATGTACACCCGGTGGCATGTTCGTACGGGAAAGTATATATCCTGGAGACCTGCAGATCATTAAAAAGTCAGCCTACAGGAAGACGACAGAGGCACAAGGAAGTATTAAGCTATTCCAACAGTCGGCTATCGTGGAAGTTGCGTGACACGCGATCAAGGCACACGAAATTTACTTCGAAGTAATTGCCAAAGAGAACCGTCACTCCGCTGGATTAGTAAGGTAAGCCATAGAAAGTTTCACGACACCACAAAATATCAACTGAGAAGACGGCAATTTTTTACTCAGCACCTGGAAAAGAGCCCTAAACAAAACGGCCAATAATAGAGCAGCATCAACACAGTCTGGCATATAGAAGGTGACCAAAAAACCTATCTCTGACCTTTGACCTGAGGATGCTCTCTGGAATGCCAGCGAAACTCTTGCCAAGAAATCCAACACACGCAGTGGTACACACGAATGCCATGCGGGCGCGATATATTGTTATAATCAAGAACTGAGAGCCCTTGGTTATTATCATTAGAGAGACACAAGTTTGGAACGTCAGCAGCTCGAGATACATTAGGACTATTACGGAAGTGCTGTCATCTGCTCATTAATCTCTTTATGACCTGCTCCCGATCTCCGAAATATTCTAATTATTTTTCCGTACCACCACACCTCACATTCTCCTTAGAGATATACGCGTTTAGTTTGACTCGCGGGGATATTTAAGACACACGGTTCTTTCGATTAAGCTAAGTAAAATCTTTCTTATTTATTTTTGATTTACGCAAGAAGTGACTTTAAACTCTAAGCTTCTACTAAAAATCTTCCCCTTACATTGCATTTGCTTTAAAGTGAGCCTTGGCAACTGTATAACTTTTGCATGATGTATCAAAATCTTTTAATAATAATAATAGTTATGGTAATAATCGATTAATTTTCTTTAAAGCTCATCTTAAGTTTCTTAGGAAATGAGGAGGTACTTACAGCAAAGTCCACCCATCTTTTTTCGAAGAAATTCTCAAAGCGTTTGAGGAAGCGTCTTGCAACTATCCACATTCGGCAATGAACTAACTAGTAACCCTAGCAACGAATGCGAAAATGCCCTTTTCTGCTATCGGCATTGTTGTCCTTAGATATTAGTTCTACATACAAAATATGTTATGATTCAATATCTCTGTGTCAATGAAAGTATTCATTCATATAGAGGATATTGATACAGGTTTAAAAGTCAAAATCTGCTTCATAATCAGTTAATCAGTAGCATTAATGCACTAATCTAAATTTGCTCTTCTTCGGTAAAGCAGCGGTTTTTTAGATCGACACTTCGCTTTGAAAGCATATGTTATGATTGTATATCTCTTTATAAATAAAAGTATCTGTCCATGAGGATGATGGAGATCAAAGGTTTAAAATAAAAAATCTGCTTTATTGTCAGTTAAGCAGTAGCTTTAAATCACCAATATATATTTGCTCTTGTTCGGTAGCGCAGGTGTTTTCAGATCGTTACCTCGCTTTGAAAAAATTTGTTATTATCCAATATCTCGGTGAAAATAAAAGTAGAATAAAGTAGTGTAAAAAACTGTGTAAATGAAAGTAAATAAAAAGGGAGGTAATACTGGTAATGCGGTCTCGGTGACTTTGAGGGTGCCAAGCCCTTAAATGCTGAGAAATGCCGTCCGTCTTTTATAGGCTCTCCCAGCGAATGCATACCGGCGACTTCGTCGCGTCCTCTGGGTAACACTAATCGTGGAAGGGTGGAAGACGAGTGTCCGGTGCTTTTAAACCGGATCAACTTGGCTAAGGTAGTAAAACCCAAGAAAAAATCCAAGGTCCTCAAATGTAGCGGGAGTTGAGCGTGAGGTCAACAACCTCACCTCGGAAAAAAACATAACGCTACGGAAACTGCACAAAAGCCTCGGATATTGGACAGGAATAATGGATTACGACAATGGCAACCGAATAGAAACATGGATAAGGATATCATATCTGCAACTTGGAATGTTAGGACGATGATAAAGCCTGGGAGAATGAAAAAAATTGCCAAGGAATTAAATTAATTTAGAATTGATGTGGTTGCACTCCAGGAAGTAGGTATGGGGGTAAGGACAGGGGCGTATACACAAGCCTGATTTTAGACTCCTCTACAGGGTGCCTGAGAGAAAGACAGGTCAGCATGGAACTGGAATAATAATGAATGCCAAAATGCGGAAAAGCTTGCTAAACTTTGAACCTATCAATGCAAGACTTTGCTAGGTAAGATTAAAATGTAGATTTAGAAATATTACCCTTATATCAGCCCATGCTCCAACGGAAGACAAAGATGAACTTGAGAAAGACGAATTCTATGATGAATTGCAGATACTTCTGTCAAGGATATAAAATCATGATATGCTTATATTTGCTGTGGATTTTAATGCGCAAGTAGGGCAGGATTCTGCCAGCTCCAAAAACTCGGGACGCTATTCACTACACCAGACTAGCAATGAAAATGGTGTTCTCCTAGAACAGTTTGCCTCAAGAAATAACTTAGTAATTAAGAGTACTTGTTTCCCGCACAAAATAATCTATCTAGGCACATGGACAGCCCTGGGCTCAGGAACTGTCATACAGATAGACCATGTTTTGACAAAAGGCAGACATGCATCATCAATCATAGATGTCCACAGCTGCAGAGGGCCAAATTGCGATTCTGATCATTTTCTAGTTAAAGTCACAGTGAGGGAAAGAGTAGTCGCTCTAAAAAGGGCAGAAACCCCGAAAAGAAAAAAGATGAGGCTAGATTTATTGAAAGACAAAGAAGGAATAACCCAGTTTCAAAATGAAATTAAGAGAAACTTGGCCAAGGGCAAAGAGTCTGTAGATGTGGAGGATGAGTGAAATGAAGTCGAGCAAGCTATTAAGGAGTCTGCAGACAAGGTGCTAGGAGAGGAAAGGAAGACAAGGAGCAAATATTGGTTTGATGAGTAATGTAAGATGGCTTTGGAGGAGAAAAATACTGCTTGGAAAAGGATGAATCAAAGGAGAACTAGAAAAATTTATATTGAGTACAAGGAGCTAAGAAAGAAGGCTGAAAAGATTATAAAAAAGAAACAAATGCTGAAAAGAAATATTGAAAAAAAAGGAGCTGCGTGAACAAAATAAAGTAAGACAATGTTACATAGCGGTAAATAAACTGAAAACTGAATACGTCCGCAGACTTTGGAGGATGTAAAGATAAGGCTGGAAATATTATTAATGAAGAGCAGAAAATGATTGAGAGATGAGCTGAGCATTTCCAGGAACTCCTCAGCAAGGATGAGGGGACTGAGAATTATGATCTACAGGGACAAGAAGCAATAAATGAGGATAACGAGGAAATGCTCTTACGAACAAAATGACTTACGAACCCTCTTGAGAGGAGGAGGAGGAAACCCTCAGGAAAATGAAGAATAACCGCTCCCATGGAGAAGACAGCATTGTAGCTGAGCTAGCCTAGAAATTAAAGCCTAAAACCATAAGAGTGTAACGGCAAGATTATTCCACTCGCGGCAAGCGGTTACAGTAAATGATTTATTGAATATGACGGTTCGGTGGTGAGGTATTGTAAGTTTCTTATTCCCTAGTGTGTTTGTTCCATGCACTTTGTTGAGTTTTTGAAAATCGTCTGTAAGGTACTTCGGCGTATTTATGTTAAGGAGTTGATAGAGTAGAGGTGTGTATGAAACAGACGTCGGGAACAAGGTTTTAATCAGGAGAGATTATTTATGAAACAAGTAGTGTGATCAGATATTTGCAGATTGAATATGAATCTAATGCAGGCGTTGAAAGACCGTTGAAGTTTTATCGTAAGTTCCTGAAATATATCTTGAAAAGCCACATCAGCGTAGTCAAAGTGGGGTAATATTAATGCGGAAATTAGTTGTTTCTTAAGGGAGGCAGGAATGACGTGTCTGAGAAGAGGGAATAATGACTTATTTACTGCTTTGTATATCTTAGTTACATGAGATAACCAGGAAAAACATTCATCCATAATTACTCCTTGGTTTTTAACTGCTTCATATTAAGGTATTGTGTCATTAGCTATACGCAATGGGGGTAATTGATTATTTTTAATTGTTTTCAGTATTCTCGGATATCCAAGAGTGATAGCTGTTCCATGGAAAGCATAGGCCTTCCTTGATTTTTGGGGGACACTAGACCACATCATCCCGATGGTAAGTCGCGCACACCTCATTAGATCTTTCAGTAATGATAGACTGCAGTCGGTGATAGGAAATGCCCATACTTAGCCGATACGTGCTGTGGATAAGTCCCTTCTTTCGAGTTTCTGCATTAAGTTTCGTCGCTAGGTAAACAGGGGTAGCATTCTCTTGGCTTCTGTTGTGTCACTTTACCTCGCCCATCTTGGTACTCTTGACTGAATAGTAGAAAATGAGCTCTGCTATACGTTTTGCCTCATCGTGATCACTGTGGGCAGACTTTGATGCCGAGGAAGGGCCGTTGATAATCATTCTCAGCAAAGCTACGAGAGACGCATGTACACCGCCGTTGCAGCTACCGTCTTCAACATTCCCGCCGAACATGTCAGATCTCACTATCTTCGCCGCTTCACCCAAAGTGGCACCCGAGTTCTTTCATAGCACCTGCCAGTAGCTTCGCAAGATCTGCCATGCTGAAGACTGCATTATCTCCGGCCGTTTCACGAGTTTCATTGATCTAAGCCACTATACCCGCTAAAGTGATACTGCGAATCTGGCGCCGTGAGTTGTTAGCACTTGAGTCATTCTTTTCACTGGCTCTTCTCCAGTTTTTGTACTATGTGAGACATTTATTGTGCCTCTAATGATTTTAGGTAACAGCGTTCATAAAATTTTGCTAAAACCTTCGAATCTTTGAGTGCAAGGGCTCAGTCAGTAAGAAGAGGCAGGTTCCTTGTTTGTACTTGGTAGAGTGGCATCTTCGAGATTTGACTGGTGACGCATGAGAAGGACCTGCCTCTTGTCTCGTCTTGTTAGCTCTCTCGTGAGCTCTCTGAAGCTTTGTGCCGTTGCACTTTAAGTAACATGATTTGTGCCACTATGACTTGTTTTCAATAAAAGTTTTCTTTAAACCTGCGTCGCTGTTCAGGGAAGGTATGTCCAGATCTAAAGGAAGTTCTCCTATCTCGTAGAGAGCAAGTACATTTGTCGCTAGTGAATCTTAACCTTCATCTATTGTGGATTGTGTATTTTTTGTATGATTAATCAGCCTTTCATTTGTGTTAATTTGACACAGCATGCAGCGTTCCCACTCGATGCCTGACATGATACAACCATGCAAATAACACCCAACCCCCTTCAAACTTAAAGTATCCTCCACCTTAAACTAAAGGAAAAAAGAAGGCATGATTCGGAACTGTCACCATCAACAACTAATACCATACAAACGCCACACCGAAAACCTCTGTGAATGAGGAAGAATAATGATCGTTATTACTTACATGTACGAAGTAGAGCTTAACAACACATACACAGCACTAAAACGGAATATCCATACAGACACCTAACCTATAAACGCACACTACTGCACACGCTGAACTTACAGCTTATTATCCGTCAACACCACTTTTCCCACTCAAAACACGACTGGAAACTATGTGACTTGCAACGGCGCTATTACAGCGCAAGCGTCCGGCAAGCCATGAGCGTACGACATGGGCGCCAGGTCCTCTGAATATTGGTACTATGTCTTAAGTATATATAAAATGTATACTTTGAGCGACAGAACGCTTAATTTGTGCATTCATATTCGTCATACGCGCGACAGATATACGCGGAAACCATCCTTTCTGCGTGCAAATCATGCAACATAGTCGTGTATGACCAAAAAACAGTACTTCATCGGTGATATATTCAACCCGCAATACACAGACCCTGCACGATTGCTGGCAGTGGCTACACATCTTAAATGGTCCTATGTGGTCCCAGGAACACGTGTGCAAAGTGGCATTCTTTAATTTGTCCCACGCTATATAGCAATTTTCCGTCAATACTGAATACATTCAAAAGACAGCAAGAATGTCGAAAATTAATGAGATATCTGCCTCTAGAGGTGACTTGACAACATGGACAGTACAATACATCTACAAAACACCCTGCTACCCACTTCAACGGTGCGTGGCAGGAGGTGAATAGTCACCAGCATTCATTACACTAACCCTATAAAAGTTGGTGTAACTACGGCTATTGATGCATAAGCATAAATTGCTAATGCTTGTCAAGAGGGGAAGCTGTACAAGAATGCACTACCCTATAGTTAAGCTACCAATGTTAGAAGGACGATAGTATTTATGTATTTTGCAACTTCATAAATGAACAGAGATACAAGAATGATACTGAAAGCATGCACGGCACGCTGTGAGTGCTAGTTGGCAGATAAGCATACAGGTATTAGAGAGTTAATCATTGATCTACACTACCTATTGATAAAACACTTGAAAAGTCTCACTGGTAGTAGTCATGGTTTCTTATCTTTCGCGGAAAAAACGAATTTTAAAATCTGTCCGTTCTGCTTTCTAGTTGTACATGTACCTTTCCGATATTCGCTGCACGCGTTCTAACTCGGCCTAAGGCGTTATGGTACGGACGGCTGAGAGTAGTTCTAGGCGACTGCCTACGGCGTTCTTTTCACTCTGTCCGTGTTTACATATAATTCAATTATGGGATAACTTTTAAAGATAGAGACTTACAATTTTCTTTATTTTATTCAGAAGATGTCATTTCATATGAAGATTGTAAAACAATAATTTATTCTTCTTGGTTAGTGAGAAAACTTAGCTGAACTTTGGCTAAGAAAAAATTACTTCAAAGCTAGAAATTAGAAAATCGGAAAAGATGAAACTCTAGCAGAATATTTCTTTTACAAGTTGCTATGAACGCGTAGATCATTATTTGTTTCCGAGGCCGTAATCACTCAAAAGATGAATCCCTTAAAATCTTATATTTTTTGACGACTACGTCGCTGAACTGTTATGAGTTTCGTTCCCTCCAGCGGTACTCCTCCCACTGTCTCTGCGGCAACGTGGCGGTTGGTGGAGAGGGTGAGTGCATTTGTCGTGCGTTCAAGGGTGCCTTAACGTTTTCTACTCCCTTTGTTCCTCCAGTCGTACTTATAGCATTTATGAGGAAGCGTAAGGAGGGTGTAGTCGTATTGAGAGCTAGCTATCTACGCCTGTAGCACGTCGCGTTGTCTTAATGAGGGCATACTTTTTAGCAGTGCCGGCTGGTGCAGAAGATCAGCAATGTGCTGCCCCCCCCACTCCGCTCGCCCCTCCACTGCCCCCCTTCTCCCTCCCCCCCTCCTCACTCCCGCCCCAAAATGAAATGTGTGGAAATGTAAAATTTACTCATTCAGTGACGAAAAATGAAGTCCAAACGACGCTCCTTGCCACAGAATTTGTCAATCACCCTGGCATTGAACCCTTGCGTGGTGGAGATCATCTTCTTCACAATGGAGAGAATTGCCAGTGCACTTAGCCTTCTGTGACATGGTGTTCCGAGTATGGTCTTAATCCGTTTTAGCGATGAGAAACACGATGTTGCCATTGGTGTTGTTATTAATATTCTCAGAAGCATCGGTATTTTGCAGAAGGCGCCTTGCAGATTGTCGTTAATTTTGAACTGCGGTAGTGGCACTGCTCCTGCTATATTCTTAAAATCTGGCCTACAATGTAAAACCGATAGTTCCGTTTTGAGTCTCTTTTTTCCAGAATGTTGTAGGCCCTGAGTGTTATATCTAATTATTTATCTGGAAAATGTTTCGAATATAGTACGAAATTTGTGAAATTTAAAAGTTTCGCAGCTTCTAAATGATCCAAGGAATGGAAACGATCTCGTGCTTCTCGCGCAATTTTGTCACATACTTCTTGGCATCAGTAGGTACGTCGACATGATACCTTTTTGCGTTTGTTTTCTGCTCCGCTTAATTCTTGAGGATTAACGCCAATATTTTCTGTCAAGTCCCTTTTTCTCTTGACTTCATGAATGAAATTTAAAACAGCAGATTTAACTTCCACAGCATGAGCTGTTCTTGATTGTAGCTGACTGTAGAAGATATCCACACGTGGCATTAATTTATGGAAAAAATCGAGCCAGAAGATGAATCCATCGTCTTCTAAAGTCCGTTTGCTTCAAGGCAAGATTCATTGGACGTGGTTTTCTCTAAGTTTAGCAAGCAATCAAATAATGAATCCCTATATTCATTTACGGTGTTAACAGTGCGTGACTTGAAATTCCACCTGGTTGTTGATCCTCTTGGAATTCTCCGAGATGCTACAGCATGTAATGCAGACATTCTCTGCGGCGACCTTGAGAAAAAGCAGGGAACTGACAGATTTACGAAAAAAAACCCTTGCCGAATGATTTTTAGGCGGCGCGTTCCATTATTAAATTAATTTGGTGAGCGTAACAATCGATGTAATGAGCATTCGGATAGTAGGTTTTATCTTTTCTTGCACTCCTCCTGTTCCACCACTCATTACTGAAGCACCATCATGCGTCTGTGCAATGACAATATTCGGAGTGTCCTTAAACATGCCGTCCATTTCATGTAATATACATGATGCAAACATTCGCACTTTGACCCTCTGGTTTAAAGAAACCCCAAAATCGCTCATATGGAACACCTTTCTTCTCACGACGAAACACCAACACCAACAACGTCTGCTCAGAAACATTGGTAGTCTCATAAGCCAAGACACCCACGTAATCTGCTTGTTTTATTTCCTCTGCTTTAACTTCTCTGCAGATTTCTAGCATGCAATCCAAAAGATCATTTTGGATTGTTTTTGGGTCACCCTTGAAAATATTATTGGACCCTATATGCTCCTTCACTGCACTATCTATACTAGAAACTAAATCTACTAGGCCTATGAACACACGAGGATTATCGGAACTATCACTTTCGTCGTGGCCCCTCAAAGCTAACTCAAATGCTCCGCAAAATTTTATGCAATCAATTATTCTTGAGAGCACATACCTGTTTTTTTCCACTTGTTGATAAGCTCGACTTAATAACGTTGCTATGTTTCCACTACCTAGAGCGCTCAGATTTAAAGCATTAATAATATGTCTTTCACTGTCGTTGTGTTTTTTATTAAAGCATTAAGGTGTCCAAGATCTCGAACACCAACTGTTCCCCAAGAGTCACTTTTGCCAAAGAGCAAACACGGCAAACAGAAAAGGGCGACAGTCTCAGGCGTTATATGGCGGAACAGCATTTTAGCACTTAAATAAAACTGCAGTAGTTGTACTGTCCAATTACATTTGAATGTAAAATATTACACTACACGTGTTTCGACGTTTCTTAGGGCGTCATCATCAGGTCTAGGTCTAGCAATTTAAGTGGACAGTACAACTTCAGCAGTTTTATTTAAGTACCAAAAAATGGCGTTCCTAATTTCGCATCCACACACCCAATCATGCTCGCACAATTTCTTGTTAAATTTTATAATGTACTTGGTTTTGTTCGAAGAAGCACTCTGAGTGATAACCAAGTCCGGGGTGGGTCTTCCTAACTCTTTAACTTTAATTTTTTCTTCCAAAGTTCTGGTATAAAATTAACTACTCAACAGTTTTTCCACGGAATTATCCATGTTGAACTGGAATTAAATACGCAGAACACGCAACGCTCACACCTTAAACTTAATCGATCATTCAAAAATACACGTGGCACTTGTACCAGATTACGGTCGTGTATAGTAGACAGTAGACACGAGACTGATTCACAGAACAAGTAACTGACCGCGCAAAAAATTTCAGTGATACCAAAAAAGGTAAATGCATAAACAAAAGATGTACCGCAAGATGAGATTATTATTTTGGCCTAATCATGTTCGTAAAATTCAAAATTTTTAAATAATAAAATAGAAAAGTATCAAAATCTAAGCCCCATTATCAGCATAAATATTATAACTTGGCTAAAAAGTGGTAATATAGTGCATAAGTTGGGAACCCTTATAGTGGGTAATTGTGTGGCTGCGTCATTCCCAAGCCGCGCAAAGTACGATATTGCAAACTCGTATTTGCTCTTACATTGTCTTTACAAAGTCAAGTGTTAGGAGCACGAGCACACGCCGCGTACCTACCCCTCGTACGAAGGGGAGTCGGAAAGTTCTGAAGACTTCTCCGTATTCAACGGATGAGTGAAGCAAGCGCGATCAGGGTTTATTCATAAAGGATCCTAGGTGTCTTATTTTCAAATATTTAATGTGCTGCATCTCTTCAGCACACAAGCACCAACCGCCACTGCTTTTTAGTGGTGCGGATTATAGAAATGGCAAAAAGGAATAACAAGAGGAAGAAAAGGTCCATTGGAATAAGGAAGTAAGTCATCCAGCCATATGTACACTAGTGCATCTATTTCTCAGCATAATATCATGGAAGAAGAATTGATGAATTTCGAGATGAAAACGCAGTACCTGGAAAAAACGAAGAGTATAAGAAAATTGAATGAAAGAATTAAATACGGCATTTTTTATGCGTTCTATGATGCAAATCTCCATCCAAAATCTTGAGTGCAAGTAGTTTAAATAAGCAAATTAATAAAAACCTGCACCGAATTCAATGCTTTTCTTATGGGAGTCAATGTTAACAATATTGGGGTAAAAAAAAAACAAAATTCGCCACCAAATTTACTACCAAATCATACAGATAGATAATCCACATTTAATGTACCAAACCTCATTTCTCTAGCTCACAACTTGAGAGAGTTATAAACAAAATGGATACAGTATGACTGACTGACACGCTACAAAATTAATATACATATATAGATAGAAGGTATTGGCTCGAGATAGGGATTTAATTGCAGCTTCAACATAGACAGATGGTTGCAACAATGTGCAAATATTGGTTCCAAGTTGATGTGGTGGCTAGAGTACTGGCTTCACACCCCCTTTCGTTTGGAGTAGACTAATGCTGGCTCTGGAATTCTCTGAACCCCTCTTACGTTCCCAAAATATTTCTCCCTTCACCGTCCTATTCACCTGTGCTCAATGGCACTAGTAGCCTCGGTCGATAGCCTTCTTCAATAACAAAGCAACTGACAGCGTATAACCTTGGCCATGCTCAGAATAAAATTCAAATAAGAACTCAGTACGAGGGTATTCTGCGCCGTGTGGTTCGAAGGCTGCTAGTTCATCATACCCTTGGGTTAAACAGGGCGTTTACCGTTAACCTATAAATTTCGTGGACTTGAGCGAGTGCATTCATTGCCTCAGTTCTCGTGCAGCTGACTGCAGATAAGGCGACGCGAGTGTGAGATGAGGTAGGCAAGCCACGAGTCTCTTTCGCTGTGTTGCAAACGTAAGGAAGCATTCATTTTATTTTCTGCGTGAGAGGATATCGTCGAACTTCTTTCCTCGGAATGAAGACAGAAGTGACATTGGTTTGGGTAATAATTTGCGTTTTCAGTGTTACTTGGTGACTAAGTGAAAGACCGTACGTTGCGAGTGATGCAGTGACGTGAAATAAGTAATAATCACGCTCCTAATGATTATTTTGAGCATTATGTGCGAGACAAGTGCATCCTCTACCAACAGGGTTGCTTTCATCAGTGGCTCGGCGGAGTGTGACATTATATCAATAATTAAATTGATACTGTAGTATTGTGCTAGCGTAATAGTGAAGCAGATTGATGGAAAAGCATCGGGGATCTTTCTGCCACCTGACTGACCGAGGAATCTCAAGTTGGTGAGGGTAGTCATAATAGAGACCATGTTCGAACCTTATTTTAAAATTTAAGAATTTTTATTGAGCACGAAGTGAGTGTTGTAATATCAATGACACAAAAACTTAGGGTATTTGTATCATAGCGTCCAGTCTGGGAGAAAATTAATTTCACCTGCTTCCCGGTCATTTTATACCACCTACTTCACTTTTATTACTACGCTACATCTGCGCATTGGTACTAACCTTTCATTTTCTTCATAAAACCTTTTTATTTCGTAAAGTATTCACTTAAACCTGTGATGTGAATCTCTTCATCGACGCCATATTGGAAAAACTGCCCTTTTCCTCCTATTTCCTCCAGACAGCGCAGCGGTCGAGCAGTTTCTTCATTTTCTATACCCACCACCCATCCCGCCTTGAACTTAAACTAGCCGCGCATTACAACTTTGAAGAGACTACAACTACAACCCCCCCCCCCAATCATCTACCCTCTCGGGGGATTTTTTTCTTTAGAAAAATACGCTACAACTTGGAAGATACTACAAATACACCCCCTTCCAATCATCTACCCTCTCGGGGGATATTTTTCTTTAGAAAAATACGCTACAACTTTGAAGACACTACAAATACTCCCCCCTCCAATCATCTACCCTCTCGGGGGATATTTTTCTTTAGAAAAATACGCTACAACTTTGAAGAGACTACAACTACACCCCCCTCCAATTATCTACCCCCTCGGGGGATATTTTTCGTGAATACCCATTTATCTTCACTTCCTTTACCTCTTTTTCTCACTTTTCCCATTTTCCACCACTGAAGAATCTATTCCTCCGTTTTCCCGTTTCCTAAAAATTGCTTTTTTCCTCTTTTTTCAGCTATAAATGCCTTTTTACCGTTCGAAAATCGCCATTTCCACCCCGCGTACCGTCCCACCCTAGCACCCCTGTTTCACTCCATAAGCCCGCAACCTTGTTGGGGGGGGGGGGGTGGATAAAGGCCATATTGTAGACGTGAAATTACTCTCTATCCCTCTAGCGGGACTTCCCAACATCTCGGAATATGGCGTCGAAATATCACGAAAATTACACGATTTTCATCATCTTCAAACTTTATTTTCTCAAAAACTACGAATCTCACGCCTATTTTTCTTACATTTTATTACTGCACAGTCCTTTCACTTTCCTTTCCCATTCATCGAATACCCCTTACTTTTCTACGATTCTCACACAAAAATTTCTCCCAGACTGGACTCTATGATACCTTTACCAAACTTAGTTTTCTATGACTAAACTCTATATCTAACTATAGATAAAAATTTAAGGCTTTAACTCGACTTATTTGTTTCAAACTGTGCGATGTAAAAGCCATCATAAATGAAGTTGCAATTTTATAAAAAGTACTACTGTGAGTTATAAATTTAGTTTTTAATGATTGAGAAAGCATGTGAGCTACTCAGCGCTATATTTGTAATGGTATCTGTACTTCCTCATTATTTAATTATGTTATTATACCTCTGCAGCACAAAGCCGTACGAAATCCCATGATAACGGCTTCGGCCAGTATCCCGAAAAGTAGTCCGATACGCGACATTTTTGTATTATTAGAAAGGTGAGATATGTTATTTATTATGAGGCCAAATTTGTTGAATTTTGTTTAGTGATATCTCGCTCATAGTACTGGTACACTGGTGTTGGGGCAGGGACAGACGGGACTCATGGGCAATCGTTGAGTGGTAGACGCATTTGGAGGTATTAGGAGTGGTTGACCACGAGGAAATAGGACGCTGTTTTTTTTAGAAGAGCACAATATGCCCGCAGGCGTAACGTTATCAGACTTGTTTCGATTAAATAATAATATTCATTCATAATCATTTCTTGGAATTTTATTTCCCTTTCAATGCGGTTTTTACAGTCTTACGCAACATAGTAAAAAAAAATCGGAAGCTAGCGCCGGCATTATTATTCAGCATGGAAAAAAACAAACCTAAGCCTGGTGAGGAATCACTCCATGCTACAAAATCTGTAGGTGGTTTTGCCGCACTTCATACAAGTACAGAAAAATTAAAACAATAAGCGACTCTGCCTCATATATTCCATCCATGATGAAACGTAATGGCAGAAGGCATTTGATTCGTATTAATCGTCTTAAAATTGTCTTTGGAAGCATGAATCCTGGGTCGCAAATTTTGATCTTGATATCCTAACTTTCTCAACTTTTTTATTGGAAATCAATTTAATATTTATGCCGATATTCACTAAATAATTGGTCGGCTGATGCCATGATAATCTACAGTATTGGTATCGGTTGATACCAATACTGTAGATTGTAGACACCCAGCCAGCTCATCCTACTTTTTTTGACAATTACCAATATGTAATTTTGACTGTTTTTTTTCATTAAAACTTCGGCATGTTTCGAATGGTGTCATGAGAATGTGAGCATATATCAAATTTTCAGGCTTGACTTGGTAAAACCACAATTTAGAAATGATTTCACTTTGAAATATTCCACAAAAAGATTAATTTTTGTGGAATATTGCTCCTGCTGGCTCCTTTCCCATCACCTTCTTATCCTACCTCTACACCTTTACTATGTATATAAGATCTTTGGAAACATTGAAATCATACCGTAAATGATCAATATACTTATTTGCCGGTTTGGTGCACCCTTATATCAACACTATCACCGGGATTCCGAGAACTTACCAAGGGTTCTAACTGCTCAATGTTCGAGAAAGCATTGATTCCCGAAATTTCCATTCCGCTCGGTGGATCCATTGAGCAAAAGCTTTTTCTTGACGTGATGTGGTCTCTTAAGAACATTAAGTTCTGGAAACACCACATACTTGACGAACTTCCACCAGCAGATCCACTCGGCTTCTCCTTCACTTTACTCAATTCATTGCTAAATTGAGTCCTTAGGGAGTTCCATTTATTTTTAATGTCTTCAACTGAAATGTAATCATTGCATAAATCTCCATTGGTGGCATAAATCATAATACCAATGAAATGTAGACTAATTGTCAGTAATTCAGATTACAATAATAACAAGCGCATATATGATAAATAGCTCACCTGTTGTATTCGGCCTCGATTCTTTAAGTATATCTTTAATTGTTTCCAAAACACCTCTTCTGGCATTCCTATTGTGATACATCACGTCTTTCGTATTGTACTATGGGGGAAAAAAGTTTCCCAACAAACGGAGCGTCACCACTATCGCTCTCGGGGGAAAATCGCTTTCCTTTCTGATGGCATGTTATTCTTAGGTCTCGGCCACGACGAGGGAAATTCAAACACAGTAAGGTGATGGACTAATCGTCCGAATCGGTGACGGATTCCCGGCTGCTCGCATGACCCGAGTGGGTTTCGCGCTGGTCCCAAGAACGGAGGTTCATTAGATAACCTTGAATGCATTTGAAACGTTTCTTTGAATTCTCTCGTACGGCTCAACTAAAACCAGGTAGTGATAAAGGAAAGACCACAGGAAGCTTATCGCTAAAAGACGAATGGCAGTTGATCGGTAGGTTATGTGGACTGTGGATTTGAAAGCATTTGCTTTTGAAGACACTATTTCTCTGTGATAACTTCCAGGGATATTCAAAACATTCCATTAAGTCCAGGAGAGAGGGGATAAATCGATGAGACAGTTGAGGTAGTCTCAACTTCGCTCAAATATCGAGGGCAATGGATTGGAATAGAAAGACAGTATATTGCTGGCTAAAATGCTAGAGGGAGGGGATGAGATGATGACAATACGACAAAGAAGCGAAGACCAAGATGCACGTCTCGAGATGATGATGGCAGCATTCGTTAGCATCCTACTGACAACTCTCTTACTATTGGCGGGGTGGCCGTGATAAAGAGGACATTAAACTTAAAAGCACCTGTATGATTAGAAACCGCCTCCATGAAGCCGGTATGAGAAGTTCCAGTCCAGTAAGAAAGCCAGAAATTAGCGAAACTAATTAAACGGCGAGGTTAGAATTCGGTCATTCGTAACGGGATCATATTAGAATATCGTAACTTTCATCAATTATTAAACATTAGAAGTGTTGATTATGGACATATTTAGCTATTGATAACATGCAATTGTTGGTAAATATAACTTTATTAATTGATAGTACTTTTTATAACATTTACTTAAGTATTTAGAAAAAATTTATATTTCTCCTGTTTGTCACGTATCACCCAAAATACAACTAGGAAAAATAGATCTGGGCATAAATGTCCGCGTTTTTGGAGAGCTATTTCTGCAGTCGGGCCGGGGTTGCTGTTGAGAACACCACCTAGAGTGACGTCTAAGGATTACCTACGCCCGAATCTTTCGTATTTTCATCACTTCCTTACATAAACGACGTAGTACCATAATGCGAAGAAATAAAATATGTTCAGGACACCTGTCTCATCCACAGTGCGCGAAACTCAGGATATTTTTCGTACAGTACAGCGTAACCCTTCCTTCCAAACTCATAGTACCTGAATCCAATACAAAATATTTGCGACTTAATGGTCAAGGAATGGCAGAATTGCAAAGGAAAGAACCAAGAGACACTGAAAGGTCACGTCTGGGAGGTATGGGAATCTTTGGGTCAATTTCATAGGGTCAATGAGTCAAAGACTTCAAGGAGTCATTGATTGTGATGGGGGTGAAATTAAATACTGTTTAATAGTAAAGTATGAGTTAAACCGTTCGTCAGGACTTCTGCTATGTATCTCCATTTTGAGTGGCCGGAAAATTTGTTTCCTTTGCATTTCTTTATGAAGTTGACAGATAATTTGACCAACAGTGCATCTACCAAGAGTTTATTTATTCTCTTTGCGTTTATTTAAAATGAGTTACTTTAAAATACTGTAAAAATATTAATTTACGAATACTATGGTATTAAAAAAAGTAACTTCCATCTTGAATAAATGACTTAAAGATTTTTTTTGATATGCTGGAATTTAATATGATAACTCCAGTTACATAATCTAAAGTGGTTTCGTCCTCCATCTAGAATCTTAAATAGTTCAACATTTCAAAAAGGCAATCAATCATAAGCAAAATGTAATATCTATCTTATTTACTGTTTTTTGTCTTTTTATCTACATCTGCATACTACCCCGCAAGCCGCCTCAATAGGCGTCTGGCGGGGGGTGTTAGGACACCAGCCGTTTACATATAAAAAGGATACGCTCTAATGAAATTACGCCTAGCATTTATTAAAGTCCCTTATTGTTCGCGGGAAAAACCAATTCCCATACCTATCCGTTCGGCAAAATATATCTCTTAATTTATCGTTTCTGTCGGACCTGGAAATATAGTGGGGTTCTAATATGATGTTCTCCGTGTCGCTCTTAAAGATATCTATTGTTAATTGCTCAAGTAATCTAAGCCTAGCGCGCAGCCTCCGAGTCTCTCCGAGTCTAGTTTATTTGTGTATTTATTAATTCATCAATACGTATTTGCGCATAGAAAGCTTATTTATTTGCCTATTCATTGAAAATCTACCGCCATGCTTGAAATGCGCATTGAACATACGTTTGTATTCACGATTAAAAGAAGAAATTCTTATTCAATGCGGTGTTCTTTAAATATCGCAGTTTGTAAGGATACTAGACATCGGGTGAATCCCAGGACCTTGCTACAGTGCGAGCATTGGAGCGAAGCCAAGAAGAAAAGGAGAGGAAAGGTAAAGAATGCAGAGGAAGCTATGGCGATAACGAGAGCGTTCAATGGGTTCAATGATACGTTTGAAATGCATACGTGGCAGTCTAATGCGCCTCAATTTGGAAGTCAGCGCGAATAACACTCGGGGTAGGCAAGCGGCCAGTAATATGCCACTGGCTTCGACGATGGGTCCATCACATTGCTGTGTTCGAATTTCCCTCGTCGTTGCCTTGGAATAGTATGCCATAAGAGAGAAGGCCTATTTTTCTCCAAAGCGCTAGTGGCGACGCTCCATTTGTTGGGAAACTTTTTTCCCCCATAGTACATGAACTCATTCTGTTGCATAAGCTCGATGAGCGTAACGACTGCCTCAGGCGCCCAACCTTTGCTCATTTCGATATTTTCTCCAAAAAACAATAAAGCGAATACAACCCACGAACCTGTCTACCGCAATTGTAAATCGTGAAGTGAACAACTCGTTAGAACGCATAGCGATGCTTCTTTTTCTTTAGCCCTCTGATTGGCTGGTTTCATACATTTGGATGGAAATTTAGAACATGTTCTATCCGTTTGGACCAAACGGAATTGGATGAAACGGATTGGACGAAAACGTAATTGGATACAAATTGACCGTGGGACACGGCGCACTCCATTTTTATCCAAATTGGATAAAAAAATTGGATCCAAATTGGACCGTGGGACACCGGCTTAAGGGGGGTCGTGGTGAACCATTGTCACCTTGATAATGATTGTGTAATAGTCGAAATCCTGGGTCAGAAGAAATTAAACTTTTTGTAGAGTATTACAAAGTGAAATCATTTCTAAATTATCAGAATGAGAGCTGTTCCGCTGATTGCGCTCTTCCATCAAAGCCAGAAATTAATGCATTCCCTAAAATCATTGGAGACATACATCTCGCCATTCTTGTATTTATTAATGGGTCATTCATTTACGTTCTCACTGCTAACGCCGAAGGTAAAACGGGAAAATGATGCGTCGGTGAAATAAAGAGCAGATTTCAGCTTTTTCCATCTAGTTCCAAAAAAATGTCTTAATATTATAATTTCTTAGAAATATACTGTCGCTTAATATATTGAACCTGCTTTTTACCTCCATTCTTACACATCCATCACGCTCAACCATTTAGGGGTAGATGAGGAAAAAATTACCATAATAGATTGTGTTAAGCCTACGAAGCTGGCTCTTTTGATTCTTCCATAACTCCTTTCCCTCTGCTATAAACATGCTCTGTATTACGCACTCTATTATGTTCTTAACCCATTCAATGCGGATGCCTTGAATTCAAGGCATCCCGTGCAAGCCCGAGGCGCGGATGCCTTGAATTCAAGGCATCGGTCCCTTACTTTTCTCGGTTTTCCCTAGTTCCCAAGCGTCGGCGCTGACACTTGCAACTTCCTTCATCGTCTAAGGCTTGCTCTAGGCACACGTGGATGAGTTTCGTTCTTTACTGGACGTGTTTTCGTTTTATATAAATAAAAGAAAAAAACCATTCAGCGTGGGAATAAGTGTCATGTCAACAGGTCAGCATTGAATGGGTTAAGACTCCTTATATACCTCCTCTTAAGATATTTGCTAAGCGTGGCGTCTAATGAGTAATGAGGCTTGTGTTGTCTCCTCGCGAATGATGGGAATACATTAACACTGGATTGCTTCTTTTCGCTGCTAGGGCCTAAGGGGTCATACTGGTTCTCCCTATCAATCGGTGCACAGTCTCTCCGTCGGGTGGGACGTCACACCGACTCGGAGTGCGTTTCCGAACGCACGAGCCGGCGAGCTCCAGTCGGTGGATCCTACCGACAGGCAGAAGGCTGTCGGTACCGTTAGGAATTATTCGGTTAGCTTGAGATACACCGAAGCAAATGGAAAATATACTTGGATTTTCAGTCTGAAATAGGATAATTTGATGCTTGTAATAGCGATGTAATTCGTTCCTAAGAAAGCTAAAGAAAGCAATGTAAATTTCGAAGTAAAGGCAGTACAAGTGATTACCTATGAGAGAAACGTCTGCACAATTAGAATTCCGTGGTATTGAAGTATATTCTCTTGGGTCTTCAAAACTTTTTTCTGTTTGGCGCTATCAAGTACCTAAATAGCTCCATTTTTGGGTCATCCAGCATACTCGATCACCGGAATATTTTTCCTAATAATTGCCAAAAAAAATCGTCCGCGGTGAATGCCTTATATTGTGGTGTACCTAATTATTCTTATATGGATGATTCCGATTGAAATTTTTCCATCATCATCAAATTTTTTTATGCCGTCACACATGTGTACACTTAAGTGCACTTAACCAGCTTAAATACTGAATTAGCTTATAATTTTAGAAAATTGGCGATTTTTCATCTTTGTGAGCATTGTATTTTTACTGACTTTTTTGCTGTTCGACCTCCATTTTTGTAGTTGAGCAAATATATTTTGAAGCGTCTTTTGCATTGAGCTGTCAATTATCACTAATAATCTGCTAATCACAATAAACAAAGTAAATAACTCCAAAAGCCGCAAACAATGTACCTTTATTCAGAAACCCTGGCGAAAATATAGCGTGAAGGGGGCGTCAATAAAGCTCCTATCGGAGAGTGAAGGAAGAGTTGACCAAGCCACAAGGGAGGGTGAACGGAGAGTCTGGGGAGCGTAAAGTGGAACACCGGAGAGTAAACGTAGCGTCGTCTTGGAGTGTTATCGGAGCGTAGACGGGGTACAAGTCTACTCCCACCTCTATTTACATTTTAAAAATTGCCTAAAAAAAGTTTTTATTGAAGTAAGGATGAAAAGAACACACTATTCAAAAATTAAAACAATAAAAACTTGGGAAAAAAAGAGTAAAAAGATGTACCATATCAGGGTATAGATCTCGAAACCTTTTCACGCATAGTCGCTCACCTTAACCACTGGGCTATCACCACTGCATATTATTTGAGTGATTCACAGGGTCTAGCTCTTATTACTTGTTTTTTTACGGTTTTTAGATGCTTGGACTTAATGAGTTTTTGCTTTTCAATAACCAGTTAATATAATTTCCTATTAATAACTGGGGATAATGTTGAGGAATGGTTCATTAAGGGAGAAAAGCCACTGGTCACAATCACTCAACCCGTTTATGTTTTTCTGACAGGACCCGTGAGGCCTGTTCAAGAAATTCATAAGTGGGACACACACAAGTAAGTTGTTTAGGGGGAGTTACCCCACACGGAAAATATATATCTATAGATATCTATATATTGTCTATTTTCATCTATGAATAGATGTATATCTAATAGATGCGTATTAGACATCTATTAGATATATCTCTATATGTTAGACATCTATTAGATGTGCAGGTGACGAGGGGCGATTTTGGATGCATCTCCGAAAGTGTGTTTTAAAACGCGATTCATGAGCTATGGAAGCGATTTAACGTTTGATTAGGGGACAAATTTTTTGGTTCCTTACTCGAGCGATAGCGGACTTAAAAAATTTTTCGACGCGTCAAATGATGCCTGGCGACTAAGCCAACTACATCTATATATTGTCTATTTTCATCTATGAATAGATGTATATCTAATAGATGTCTATTAGACATCTATTAGTAATGCAGGTGACGAGGGGCGATTTTGGATGCATCTCCGAAAGTGTTTTAAAACGCGATTCATGAGCTATGGAAGCGATTTAACGTTTGATTAAGGGACAAATTTTTTGGTTCCTTACTCGAGCGATAGCGGACTTAAAAAATTTTGCGACGCGTCAAACGATGCCTGGCGACTAAGCCAACTATATCTATATATTGTCTATTTTCATCTATGAATAGATGTATATCTAATAGATGTCTATTAGACATCTTTTAGATATACAGGTGACGAGGGGCGATTTTGGATGCATCTCCGAAAGTGTGTTTTAAAACGCGATTGATGAGCTACGGAAGCGATTTAACATTTGATTGAGGGACAAATTTTTTGGTTCCTTACTCGAGCGATGGCGGACTTTTTGCGACGCGTCGAACGATGCCATAAAGTATAAACATCTAATAGATATATCTAACGACAGTTACTGGTTGATACCACATAAATCGAGGTAATATTACCTTGATTTATGGCCCACAGGTTGTGGGTTTGCAAAGTATGCCCTCGGAGGGTTGTGCCTCTGGCAGCCGCTCGCCTGGCCAGCCCCTATGCTACTGTAGCGAGTGAACGGCTGGACAGCCTGGCAGAGCGTCGGTGAGGGCGCGCGGTCCTTACCCTGGATGGGAGGGGGAGTTTTATGACCCCGAGAGGCGACTGTCCTCTCCTCTTATGCTTTGTAAAATATAGAAAATAAACCAGTACCATGTGGGCTCTGAACGCGACAAGTTGTTTTCTCCTTTACCAACCCTTCTCCCGCCAACCGACGCTACATTGGCGCAGTTGGTAGGATCGTTCTTCGATCCGGAAATTTCGCGTGCGGTTCGGCGGCGGCAGCCATGGCGTGTATAGTGATGCCGGAGAAGTTTGGTGGTGAAGGGGACTGGGAAGACTGGGTCTTCCAAGTTGAGACGGTAGCGGAGATAAATAAGTGGCCTGAGGAGCAGAAGACGCTCTATCTGAGACTCTGCCTAGTGGGAAACGCTCTCTCTGCGTTTCGCGAGCTTCCAGAGGAAAGCCGGCAGAGTTACGCTAAGGCGCGGGAAGCATTAGGGCGGCGTTTCAACCCAAAGGAAGCGAGTGAAAAGGAAAAGGCGCGATTCATCCAAAGGACGCGCAATCCCGGAGAAGACATCGCCACCTTTGCCACGGACCTCGGGCGCCTCGCTCGGCGTGCATACCCTTCTTGGCCCGAGGATGCGAGAAAGGCCGTTGTGCGCGACCGTTTCTTGGATGGACTTGATGGGAACATCCGAGTGTGGGTGAAACAGGCGAGACCTGCTTGCCTCGAGGACGCTATCGGCGTTGCCACCGAGATGGAGGCTATCCATTTCGCGGAGTCATACACCAGGGGAGTAAATGCACTGGCGCCGGCGACCCTCACCACGGGACCACGAAGGCGTGGAGATGGCGTGGAGAGCCGAGGGTGCGGTCGCGAGGACAAAGTGGAGGCCGCATTAAATCAGAATTCAGAGACAATGAAAGAGGTCTTGGAATTCTTGCGAGGAATCGCTGTATCGGGTGATGACGACCGCAGCCCCGCTCCTGAGTTGCGGCGCTCAACACCCAGGGTGAGGCGTAGAGACCGGCTGCGTTGTTGGATGTGCGGCGAAGAGGGGCACGTGAGAGCCGAATGTACACGCCCTTTCTCCCCGGGAAACGACGAAAGGCCGAGGAGGTGGTAACCTTCTCGGCCGGTGACGGAAAAGGTACCCGAGATGCTGCTTCACTGCTCGAGGGCGTCGGAGGAGGCGCTGCAAAGGAAATTTGGACGATTTTGTCCGATTCAGTGCCCCTGGTGCGAGGATCAGTTTCGGGGATCCCCGCTGAAATGCTCATTGACACGGGAGCGGCGGTGTCCTTGATCTCGGAAGAGATATGGAACCGTACCGACAATTCGGGGAAAATGAAGAAAGACGAGTTGGCACTAGTGACTGCGAATGGGGAGCCATTACGGATTCTTGGGAGGGGAGAAGTGGTACTTCGCATCGGAGGGGAAGAGTTTTCGCATGATGTACTCATCGCCCCTCGTCTACCGAAGGGATGTTTCCTGGGTGCCGATTTCCTGCGAGCACATCAGTGTGACGTGGCTTTTTCCCGGAATTGCGTTCTCATCCGCGGAAAAGCTGTGCCTTTTCTCTCAGGTGAGGAAAAATGCGAGTTGTGTTGCGCCGTGACTTTGAAAGAGAACGTCGTTATTCCTCCTTGCCACGAAGTGTTAGTGGAGTGTTTGATGAGCTCGCATCCGGGGTTCAAGGGAAAATTAGGGATAATAGAGCCAAATCCGAAACTTTTAGAACGTTATGGCGTGTTCGGTGCACGAATTTTACATAAAGTGAAGGGTTCCACGGTGCATATGCTCTTCCTGAATCCATCAGCAGAGACAGTGACTCTATATAAAGACACGAAAGTGGGCGGGTTATGGGAGTGTGATGGAGAAAAAGCGGAAGTGAGTAACGAGCCCGTTTTTAGTTTGGAGAACGCGTACCTTCCCCCTGCATCTTCTCTCTTTGATTTAGACTGTGCCGAAATAAGTGAAGGGGAAAAGGAGGAACTTAAAGTAGTGCTGGATGAGTTTTCGGATGTGTGCTCCCGAGGACCCTACGACTTAGGACGTACAAACATCCTGAAACATAAAATAGAGACCAGGGATGTGTCTCCGATTCGACAACGTCCTAGGAGATTGCCTATTCACAAACGGGAAGAAGTGCGACGAACCGTAGAGGAGATGATGAGGGACGATATAATCGAGGAATCGTCATCTCCTTGGAGTTCATCGATCGTCCTTGTGAAGAAGAAAGACGGATCGACGCGATTTTGTATTGATTATAGGCGTCTTAATACCGTGACGCGTAAAGACGCTTATCCAATTCCCCGCATGGACGACATTCTCGATTCGCTATCTGGCGCCACAGCTTTCTCCACAATAGATATGGCGTCAGGATACTGGCAGTGCGAGGTCGCGGAAAGCGATCGGGAAAAGACAGCCTTTACCACCGGTGACGGTCTCTACCAATTTAAAGTGCTGCCTTTCGGATTGTGCAACGGACCCAGTACTTTCCAAAGACTAATGGACCTAGTGCTTGCGGGTGCCCAGTGGAAGTCCTGTTTGGTGTACTTGGATGACGTAATTATTTTCGGAAGGGATTTTAGAGAGCACATAGGAAGGCTAACAGACGTGTTGGTACGTCTGAGGAAGGCGGGACTTAAAGTTAAGCCTGAGAAGTGCCAAATAATGAAACCCACGGTGAAATTTTTAGGCCATGTAGTGTCCAAGAATGGTGTCACGACGGACCCTGGAAAAATTGCCGCGATAACACAATGGCGGTCCCCAGCATCTCTTGAGGAGCTTAGGGCGTTTCTTGGAACGGTGTCATATTATAGGCGGTTCATAAGAAATTTTTCTCAGTTAGCCTGCCCCCTTCATAAGTTGACCGAGAAGCATACTCTATTCAAATGGAGTACGGAATGCGAAGACGCCTTCCAGACGCTAAAACGGAAGTTAACGTGTGCGCCGATTTTGGCCTTCCCGCGGATGGACTCCGAATTTACGCTCGACTGTGACGCTAGCGGAATGGGTATCGGGGCCGTGCTTAGCCAGAGGCAGGAAGACGAGGAAAGGGTGGTGGCCTATTACAGCAGGACGCTCTCACGCGCCGAAAAACAATATTGCGTGACACGGCGTGAACTTTTGGCGGTAGTCAATTCTACACGCCACTTTCGACAATATTTGTTGGGAAAACGTTTTGTGGTGCGTACCGACCATAATTCCTTACAATGGTTGAGATCCTTTCGTGAGCCGGAAGGACAAGTTGCTCGCTGGCTCGAGCAATTGTCGGAGTACGACTTTTTGGTGGTGCATCGGCCGGGATTCAAGCACGGGAATGCCGACGGTTTATCCCGGTCTGTATGTAAACAATGTGCCTGGGGGGAGGGGGAACCGATTTCGGCGGAAATCGACGCCGTCCTAGGGGCTCCCAGTGAAAGCGTAAGGGAAAGGCAGAGGAAGGACCCCGTGCTGAGAAGGGTAGTAGATGCACTTGAGGCCGGGATTCGGCCACCCGAAGGGGAGAGAAGGGGTGACTGCTTGGGGGCGAAGACTTGGTGGGCACAATGGGACAGATTGGTGTGTAGGGATGGGGTTCTCTTTCGAAGGTGGGAGGGAGAAGGGAACGACGCCGACCGCCTACAGTTAATTGTGCCGGCTGAGGCAAAAGAAGAAATTCTTCTGTCTTTACACGATTCACCCGTCGGAGGCCATTTAGGGTATGAGAAGACTCTGGGCAAAGTGAGAGAGCGGTACTATTGGCCCGGATACACCAAGGACGTGGAAGTGTGGTGCCGCACGTGTGAAGGTTGTTCGCGTCGGAAATCCCCGCCCTATCCGCCAAGAGCTCCATTGGGTCATTGCCCGACCGGAGGACCGATGGAAAGAATTTCCATCGACATATTGGGCCCTCTCCCTCAGACCAAGACAAACAATAAATATATATTGGTGGTCGCCGATGAGTTCACCAAGTGGACCGAGGCGTATACCATGTGTAACCAAGAGGCGGAAACAGTGGCGCATCAAGTAAAGGGCTTCGTGTGTAGGTGAGGAGCGCCTCGGGAAATCCACACGGACCAAGGCCGCCAATTTTAATCCCGCCTCTTCCAGGAGATGTGCAAATTGATGGGGGTGGTAAAAACAAGGACATCACCCTACCACCCCCAGTCCGATGGCCAGGTCGAGCGGTTTAATAGAACTCTATTAGCAATGTTGAGCCAATGGACGGAAAATGAAGACGAATGGGATGAACATTTGGATTCTGTCATGTTGGCCTATCGTTCGGCCAAACACAGCAGTACAGGATTCACACCCTATTTCCTCATGTTTGGGAGGGAAGTGCGCCTCCCGATTGAGTTGGAGTGGGGGGTCCCTGATGTGCAGATAGGGGTAGGGCAGCGAAGAGAAGGCGACTACGTGAGACGCTTAAGAGAGGGTCTCGAGAAGGCTCATGATCTCACTCGGCAGAGGCTGGGGTCGGTTCACCTCCGACAGAAAGAGCAGTATGATCGCCGGTGTCATGGCACCCCCTTTGAGGAAGGGAAGAGAGTGTGGCTCCACGTACCCGCCACAAAAAGGGGCAAATGCAGGAAGTTTCATCGCCCCTGGGTTGGCCCCTTCGAAATCATAAAGAGACTGTCCGACGTCACGTACAGGGTGAGAAACAAAGACAATCCTCGACGTCGCCTTGTCGTACATTTTAACCGTCTTAAGAAGTGGGAGGCGAGACCGGGAGACAGCGAGGACAAGGAAGATCAGACCAAGGAAGGGGACAGTGGAACAATGGCGGGGCCGGGAGAAACCCAAGTACAAGAGGAAAAACCAGCAAACGCTATTGAGAGTGGTTGGAGAATAATCTCCATTCCTCCGCCGCTGGAGTCCCAAACGCCGGCGGCGGACGGCAAGAATTGCAGAAGAGAGGGCACTTGGGATCTGACCACGGCGCGGTATCCCAAAAGGATTACCAGGGAACCAGATAGACTCCAAGTCGGGCTCTAAAGGGTGGGGAAGAACCCAGGGGTCTCTTTTTCTTGCTTTCTCTTCTTTTATTTCAGAAGTTTGAAAAGGAGGACCAAGGCACAGCAGATACCAACTGAGCCGGTGCATCCTTGATCGCGGGGGCGCGATGCTTCCTAAGGGGGAGGCAGTGTAGCGAGTGAACGGCTGGACAGCCTGGCAGAGCGTCGGTGAGGGCGCGCGGTCCTTACCCTGGATGGGAGGGGGAGTTTTATGACCCCGAGAGGCGACTGTCCTCTCCTATTATGCTTTGTAAAATATAGAAAATAAACCAGTACCATGTGGGCTCTGAACGCGACAAGTTGTTTTCTCCTTTACCAACCCTTCTCCCGCCAACCGACGCTACACTACGACGCTGAAGCTAACGTGTGGAAATAGGAAAAATCTTGTTTATTCGCTGTAATATTGCATTTATATTCATTCTATATGGCAACATAGAATAACAGTTATCTGGCATTAACTAATGGCAAATAAATTTTATCAAGATTTTATGGCATTTCCTCAAACTATCGCGGAAATTTCATTTAATGATAATAGTTTTCGAAGTCACATTTATCCACGGAAGTGACTAGATATATACGTCTTTCTTACGTCATTTTAGGGTGTGAGCATAAGTACGGCGAGTTCGAAATATTAGGCAGGTATGATAGTGTTAGGTAGGAAGTACACTGCGACGAAGTAAACAATGCCATATCGCAGTAGTAATGAAGTGAAGAGTGGCTAATTTTATTTTTTTTATATCTATATTGTAACCGTTCCCGATTGGACGGTTGCAATGGGTTTGTGGAAGAGGCGGTTTTGTGCTGTATATTGTGTTAATTTTAAGGTCATCGCTGTGTGAGTGAATGATTCATGTGTGTTCGAGTGTGTGAGTTCCCTGCACCACGTTCTCCCCCTCCCCCCTTTTCTTAAGTGTATCTCCGCCGTTCGGCGGACGACCTTCCCTTTCCCCCCCCCCTCCATCCACCGCTCATGCTTTGCAAGTGACTGTGCTTCGAAATATAATGCGGCCTGCGTCAAGTGAAGCCACCTCCCCTTATCCCCCTATCCCCCCCCTTCTCACCCCGCGCGCTAGCGCATATAAATGGCAGAGGATGGTCGGGGCGGGACTTACTTACATGTGATGGTTCTTGTGGTGGCGGCTGACACCCAAAAATTAGGAGGGCTGAAACATTGGTTGGAGAGCGAGAGAGACGCATTGTGCGGACGAGGAACGGAAAGGGAGAGACGACCGACGCATAAGGAAGCTGAATTTAAGTCGTGTCCAGTAGCGGTCCCAAGGAATCCGTGGCCATCGCCGTTGCCTGTCTCCGCTCAAGTAAAACCAACTACATCATCAGCTGCTACGTGCAGAGCACGGGGCGATCATTGCCAGCGCCGCCGCAGTTGCACCAGTTATCCCCGATAACGATAAGTACCACTTATATCCCGCCCGCCTAAGACGGCCATTCCTAGACCAAAGAAGAGCCCCCCCATTCCCAATCCAAGAAGAATAGTCCTATTATAGTTCAAAGAAGAGATTCCCCAACCCAAGAAGAAAGTGCCCCAAGTTTCGTACTGTCGACATATTTATTCCCGTGTTTTTCCCCCCTGGTCCCGTGTGAATGTGTTTAGTTTTCAATTGAGGGTGCGTGATTGTAGAAATTGTTAAGTTCAAACCGTTAAAATATTGTAACTTTTCCCTAGTGATTCTCGAAATGGGAAAAAGGACCTTGAAGGGTAAAACTGTTTCATTTGATTGACATTTTGCGAATGTTCGCCATGTATTGTTGCAATTATTACGCATCATAATTTGTTTTGTTTAAATTTAGTTTTAGATTAGTATTTAGTGTTATTCTCTGAATTAAATAGTTCGATATTGCAAAAGGATATTTCCATGTTTTACTGTCTCTGCCCACAAACCTGTCCTCGCGGAACCATCCGTTCGCCATTATGCATTAAGTCACTTCGAAACCCCGCGATCGTTGATGAACCCCAACCCATTTGCTCAAAAGCTTAGTCGGCATCCCTCTTTCCTCCCCGCCTCCCCGTCCCTGAATTCCTTTCCTCCCACCTTTCCTCCCATTTCCCCTTCCCCTTACTCGTGTGGACACGGGTTACAAATGGCGCCCAACGTGGGGCTTGTCATTCGACGATGGGTTTAACGTGTGGCTGGAATTTGACATTGTGGGACATTTTGAACTAATTGCATTCACTCGCAATTCGTTGTATTTTAATTTAACGTTGGCCGAGATTTTGACCTCGTTAAGCGTGTTACCCTTTGCATTTAACGTACGGGCATTTAATCACTTTAAATATAGCGTATGTTCATTTTCTCTCGTGTATTTTCCTTTTTCTGTGTTAAATTTCGGCGGCATGGCTTACTCGGGCAGTAGCTTCCAAAATTATAGGGAACCCCCGAAGGACGATGAGGCGGAGTCGGTTGAGGATAATCCGTTGAGCATAATCGAAGTGTCTAGTGGGGAGGAAGACATTGTCACGCAGAATATGCCGGGAGTCGAGCAGAGTGATGTTAGCCCAGTGGCAGTTGAAAGCCCCTGTACTATGCAAGACATGATGATGTTTATGAAACAAATGGGAGAGAATATAAATAAAATGGGAGAAAATAATAAAAAAATGGGAGAGAATATAAATAAAATGGGAGAGAACATTAATAAAAAAATGGAGGAGAATAATAAAAAAATGGAGGAGAATAATAAAAAAATGGAGGAGAATAATGCTAGAATGGAAGAGAGGATTTCGGGTCAGATTGCAAAATTCCGGGAGGAAATCCATGAGGTCCGAGTTGAACTTGCAGGGCACGTAGAGAAAAGAATAGGCGAACAGGTTGGGGAGGTTAGGATGGAAATAGGTGCCATTGAAAGTGATCTAAAGTGTCGGATTGAAAGATTGAACGCCCAAACCCAAGCTGACCAAGTAGAGATTGGGAACGTGAAAAGCCAAGTCGAAGTAGTGTTACAGAACGTGTCGAGAAACGCGAACGTATTGGAGGAAGTCAAAATCGAACAGAAGAGGAAGATGGATGAGATTATGTCCGAAATTGAGGGCAATCAGCACAAAAAAATAAATGGTGTAAATTCTTCCTTAAATGTCCCCAATCCACCCCCGAAACTGGTTTTCCGTGGTAAGCCATCCGAACACCCCGTGGCGTTCATGCGCGGTGTGGAAAATTATTATTCCCTCCACGCCATACCCCAACGGTTAAGACCCATGTTGTTCTATCAAATGTTGGAGGACGGTGCTAAGGGCTGGGCCGACGCCATATTCCCTTTTCCTGAAAATATGATAGATTTTCAAAAATTGTTCTATGCGCGATACTGGAGTAACGAGCATCGGATTAGTTGCAAAATGCGGATAATGTCGGGGAAATACCAAAGGTTTCCGGGCAGTTCGATGCAGGAATACGCGACCCGGAAAATTGCGGCCCTTAGACTTTGTGAACCGCCTGTCGATGAGGAAGAGACCGTGGCACTATTAATCAGACATTTCCCTATATACGCGCAGGACTTACTCCGAAGCGCCGAGGTCACTACTTTTGAAAAACTAATATCCATGCTCGGGCGATACGATCAATCCCAAATGGAAGAGGCACGACGGGAAGAAAGGCCAGTTAATTTGAACAGTATTCAAGCGAGGGGCTACCAACGGTGTAATCGAACGGTACCTTCGCGAAACGAGAGACAATGCTGGCAGCGGGTCCGTGTTGACGCGGTGAACGAAAGGGATCGGATGATGAGAATACAACGCGAGGGAGATTATAGTCTACCACCGCCTTTACTGCCTCATGCTACGCAAATGGGAAACATGCAGAGTTTGGGTCAATCGACTTCCCCCGCTCAAACTCACCAAGGATAATTGTGGAAGTCCCTATTGTGTCTATGAGGAAATTGGAGAAGTGTCCGGTAAATTATACCTACCATGAGAATAGCAGGGAGTATCTAAAGTGCCCTGAAATTAGAGTTTTTGTTATGGGCCACCCGGTAGTAGCGTTGATAGACACCGGAAGCCAAGTGTCGGCGGTATCGGAGGATAAAATTAGGGCACTCCGTGTGCAAGGAATAGAACTACCCACTTTACCTATTAGTAAAACTTATATCGTCGGCGCCGATCAACATAAATCAGCTCCTGTCCGCGAGCAAGTATTAATGCCGCTTACGATAGGGGGACATGAATTCGAAATAGTATGCTTAGTAGTGAGGAAATTGATTCGCCCCGTAATCTTGGGCGTTGATTTTTTGACGAAGTTCCGAGCAGTTGTGGATTTACGGAGGAATATTATTACGTTGAATTCCCCAGGGGAAAGCGCCGTCGTCCAGGACTTTAAGGAGAGTAGTGACGGGAGAATTTGCGCTTCAGTTGGAACGGGGACCGACGCGACAAATTCTAATTTACAGATTGTGGAGGAATACGAGTCACAAGAAACTTTATCAGAGACGGAAAACAAAAAACTAAGGGATCTGTTAATAACATATAATACTTTATTTATGCCTTCTTTAGTCCCAGCGAGAAACTTCGAGTTTCGTATTAAATTAAATGACGAGACGCCCTTTAAACAAAGAGTATACCCCATCCCCAAGGCCTATGAAGACGAAGTTGCCGCGGAAATCAACAATATGGAACAACAGGGCATCATACGTAAAGCTACGAGCCCTTTCTTGAATCCACTTGTGGTGGTTAGAAAGAAATCAGGTCAGGTGCGCCTTTGCCTCGATGCCCGGAAACTAAATGCTAGAACTATCGCGGAAAACGACCGACCGCCCCAAATCGAAGAGGTCCTCAGAAAGTTTAATGGAACACAGTGGTTTTCTTCCATGGATTTCACCGCTTCGTTCTTGCAGTTGAAATTACATGAAGATGACCAAAAATACACTGCGTTCCTATTCAAATCGCGCACATACGTATTTTGTAGAGTCCCGTTTGGCCTAAAAAACAGTAGGATGCTGCGATGGGCAACCTGGATCCAGGAGTTTTCGTTCGATATTCAATACTGTGAAGGGAAGAAGAACGTTGGTCCAGATTTTTTGAGCCGGAATCCCTGTGAGACGGGCGGAACAACCGAGGGTGATAGGGAGTTTGTTATCGCTGATATTGAATTGGGGATCGAGGTCACGCCATGGCGAGACGATGAAGAACTGAGACAAGCCCAGGCGGACGATCCGAGGATAGGTCCGGTCATTCGATTCCTAAGTGGTGAATTACCCCGGTGCCACCCTTCTTTCCGTAATATTAGTCGACGATCGGATAGGTTTAAAGACCAACTGGGAATTATTCATATAAGAGTGGGTAGGGATCGGCCCGAGTTCCGAATATGGGTCCCGTCCGGACAGGCAGAGCGATTAATTAAACATGCTCACACTAAGTTCGCACATTTTGGAAGTCAGAAGATCGCCTTGATCCTTAGGGAAAGGTTCTTTTGGAAGGGTATGGGACGTCACATTAGAAAAATAATCCGCCAATGCGACTTATGTCAGAAAACCAAATACCCTAATAGAGTATTTGCAGGCCCCATGCAGAATATCATACCCTCTAAATCCCGGGAATTGTACGCCCTCGACTTGTATGGCCCCCTTCCGAAATCCCGGGCGGGCAATAAATTTGTACTTGTAATTGTGGATGTCTTTTCCAAATTTGTGCGAGTCTATCCTATTAATAAACCTACCAGTAGGAATTGTTTAACTCACTTAATGAATAAATTCATTGTTGAATGTGGTAGACCCGAGAAGGTTCTTACTGATCATGGAACGCAGTTTACCAGTGAAGTATGGTGTAGAACGTTACGTGACCGAGGGATTAAAGTAATCCATTCTTCTATTCGCCACCCACAGTCGAATCCAAGTGAGAGGATCATGCGGGAAATATCCCGGCTTTTTCGTGTGTATTGTGCGGACCGGCATACGAGTTGGCCCGAGGTGATTCCCCTCATCAATAAATGGCTTAACGAAATCCCCCATGAATCTATCGGAATGTCACCTTACGAAGCCCATTTCGGCGTTAAGCCTAGACGGCCCTATGCCATGCTCCCGGAAGAAGAAGAAGGGGACGAGCCGGAGCCAGGTAGGGTTACTCAATTGGTTCTTAGAAATTTGCGACGTTCCGGTAGGAAGCGGAAAAACGCTATGAAGGCGAAAACTTACGAATTCAGGGAAGGAGATAGGGTTCTCTTGAAAGCTCCGAAGCAGTCCGACTCGAAGTTAAAACTATTTCATAAATTCTTCCCTATTTTTAAAGGCCCGTATGTTATTCGCAGGGTGGTCGCACGAAACGCGTGTGAGCTGGGAAGTGAGGAGGGAGATGTTATTGGCGTCCACAATTTCCACAACCTGATTCCTTATTTTTCCGAGACATTATAGTCTTTTGTTTTCCTTTTGAGTTTGACTAAGATTTCAGCGCGTGGGACGCGTTAAAAGTTTGATTTATTTTACCACCCTTTATTTTGTGAGGGTTGGAGTTGTTTTTCTTTTGTTTTTCTTTTTCTTTTACAAATAAATTCCCGTGTCTTTTCCCAGCGGCAATTTTTTGTCTGGGAGAGGGAGGCAGTTGTAACCGTTCCCGATTGGACGGTTGCAATGGGTTTGTGGAAGAGGCGGTTTTGTGCTGTATATTGTGTTAATTTTAAGGTCATCGCTGTGTGAGTGAATGATTCATGTGTGTTCGAGTGTGTGAGTTCCCTGCACCACGTTCTCCCCCCCCCCCCTTTTCTTAAGTGTATCTCCGCCGTTCGGCGGACGACCTTCCCTTTCCCCCCCCCCTCCATCCACCGCTCATGCTTTGCAAGTGACTGTGCTTCGAAATATAATGCGGCCTGCGTCAAGTGAAGCCACCTCCCCTTATCCCCCTATCCCCCCCCCTTCTCACCCCGCGCGCTAGCGCATATAAATGGCAGAGGATGGTCGGGGCGGGACTTACTTACATGTGATGGTTCTTGTGGTGGCGGCTGACACCCAAAAATTAGGAGGGCTGAAACATTGGTTGGAGAGCGAGAGAGACGCATTGTGCGGACGAGGAACGGAAAGGGAGAGACGACCGACGCATAAGGAAGCTGAATTTAAGTCGTGTCCAGTAGCGGTCCCAAGGAATCCGTGGCCATCGCCGTCGCCTGTCTCCGCTCAAGTAAAACCAACTACATCATCAGCTGCTACGTGCAGAGCACGGGGCGATCATTGCCAGCGCCGCCGCAGTTGCACCAGTTATCCCCGATAACGATAAGTACCACTTATATCCCGCCCGCCTAAGACGGCCATTCCTAGACCAAAGAAGAGCCCCCCCATTCCCAATCCAAGAAGAATAGTCCTATTATAGTTCAAAGAAGAGATTCCCCAACCCAAGAAGAAAGTGCCCCAAGTTTCGTACTGTCGACATATTTATTCCCGTGTTTTTCCCCCCTGGTCCCGTGTGAATGTGTTTAGTTTTCAATTGAGGGTGCGTGATTGTAGAAATTGTTAAGTTCAAACCGTTAAAATATTGTAACTTTTCCCTAGTGATTCTCGAAATGGGAAAAAGGACCTTGAAGGGTAAAACTGTTTCATTTGATTGACATTTTGCGAATGTTCGCCATGTATTGTTGCAATTATTACGCATCATAATTTGTTTTGTTTAAATTTAGTTTTAGATTAGTATTTAGTGTTATTCTCTGAATTAAATAGTTCGATATTGCAAAAGGATATTTCCATGTTTTACTGTCTCTGCCCACAAACCTGTCCTCGCGGAACCATCCGTTCGCCATTATGCATTAAGTCACTTCGAAACCCCGCGATCGTTGATGAACCCCAACCCATTTGCTCAAAAGCTTAGTCGGCATCCCTCTTTCCTCCCCGCCTCCCCGTCCCTGAATTCCTTTCCTCCCACCTTTCCTCCCATTTCCCCTTCCCCTTACTCGTGTGGACACGGGTTACAATATGTAGATATCTATTAGATATCTAATAGATATCTACATATAGATAAATAGTTATCTAATAGACATCTACCGTATATATCTATTAGATATCTAATAGATATCTACATATAGATAAATAGTTATCTAATAGACATCTACCGTAGATATCTATTAGATATATTATTGTCAAAAGAGCAGCATGTCTAATAGACATCTACCGTAGATATCTATTAGACATCTACGGTAGATATCTATTAGACATGCTGCTGTTTTGACAATAATATATCTAATAGATATCTACGGTAGATGTCTATTAGATAACTATTTATCTATATGTAGATATCTATTACATATCTAATAGATGTTTTTTTTCTGTGTGGGACCCCACGACAGGGACAAATTTACGGCAAGTACACTACACTCCGCTAAGTCGTTTGCTAAGAGTGAAAACTTCCCCTAAACAACTAACTTACTTCCTTTTTATGTGTGAGTAATTGAGTGTGTGTGGCCCTTCACGCGGTCTTTGAGCGTTATCACTCTTCTCAAACGACTTAGTGGAGTGTACTTGCCGTAAATGTGTCCCTGGCGTGGAGTTACTCCCCCAAATTGTGTTTGTCCCACTTATGAATTTCTTGAACAGGGCTCATGGCTCCTGTCAGAAAAACATAAGCGGGTTGAGTGATTGTGACTGGTGGCTTTTCTCCCTTTCTTAAGAAAGGTGCATTGTTTACATATTTTGGAGTTATTTACTTTATTTATTTACAGGCCGTAAGAGCTCACTTACTTGTCATCCTAATTATCACAATATCCTAAAACAATTCTGATTATATCCTGCAAATAATGCTGAAAGTGGGTGAATAACACAAGTACATGTACAACAACCAAGATGTACTGATAACAAATTTACTTACTTCTCCTCTCCACTTAAATTTCTCTCGCCATATTCCTTTATGTCACTCGTTATATTCATTTTACATTCAACTTTGTTCCACGAAATCATGCAATAAATGTTTCATGACACGAGCGCGCAGAAATTACATTATCATATGCCCACGAATATATAATATAGCACGAATATGCCCTATACACGAATATCTCATTCACTACGTTTACCAATCGATCTCAGATCGGTCTGAGTTCAGACCGATCTGAAAGTTCAGCAGCGAGCCGACTCAGATCGCCTGGTTTACCAACACGTTTTGAAAATATCGATATTGAACTATCGAATTCAGCAGTTTGAATTATTTTGAGATTCCTTGCGTATTTCAGCCGCACACTTCTCTCCTTTCCCTTCTTACAACAATTGTCACGCCGTAAATGGTATCGATTATATTTTGTTTACCATCGGCAACCAAAAGAAGAACGATAAGCGCCACGCTCAGACCTCTTCGGATCGATCTGAGATCTCAGACCGGTTAGGGAAAGCGGGCTGACTCGGCTCGCTTCTCAGATCGATCTGGCCAGCCCGCTCCGAGCTGAGCCGGTCAGATCGATTGGTAAACGTAGTGATTATCATACCCACAAATATGAATACATACACTGATATTCTATTTTCGTGATCATACTACTACATACTCCTAGCTACATTGGAAGGTTAAATACTATAAGTATACGTAGTGCCTTTTCTGTTACTATAAATACCAAATATATTGTCTTATATCAATCACACGAGTAAATATGCACATACAATCAATCAATATACTGGCAAAATTGACAACTTGAAGGTTATTTCTGAATTCATGCGATCACAGCTAACATATTTATGAAAACTTCATGCTCTCACGGACGCTACTAGTTATTTGCGCTTATTTTATTGCACAAACAAACGTGGTAGCATACACAATTCACATTAATTGATATACAATCTTCCTCTCTTCGACATCGCTAATTTTAGTCAACCGCGAGAATAATACGCGGATTCCTCTAGTCATTTGTTTTTCTATCGTCTCCCATTGGCGGGAATACAGCATGTGACCCTCGGCTTCGAAAACACTCGGAAAATTGGGATGGGGAACCTTTAGAGGGAGGAGGTACCCAACCGACAGGGGTGGCGCTCGACTTTTGTACAGAATCGCCGGAGAAGGCTCCGTCGCTATGTTAGGGGAGACCCAGTCGGTACGGAATCCTTGCCGGTCGGTGGGTTTGGATGCATGACCGATTGGTACAGAACCAACGAAATACAGAATAACACCCCTTGGGGCACCGGCAGTGTCGTCACAACCCTATTGACAAACAGAGTTGGACCAGAGCCAGCCTGCTGTAAGCATTCTTTCCTAGTTCCAGATCCTTTCGTAACATGTAGGACATGAAAATTTAGAATTTATTTGGAGGTAATTGTGTGATTATCATTACATATGTTCGTGATTTTTCGAACACTAACCTTGCATAGTAAATACTCGAAGCTAAATTTGTCAAATTCTGTCTCTAGATTTAGCGAATGAATAGTTTGATTTTTATTACGTATAAAAGCGTATCAGGCTTAAATTTGTGGAAATACTTTGTTCATCTCAAATAAAACAATATTGGTAAATTCCTACGCAGTATTTTTATATAAACACAGTTAAAATACACCACCGACCAAGGTTTCGGCACGTAATGCCATTATCAAGGATTATTTTTAGTGATTTAAAGCAATAAGTGCAACACATTTTCTTGCATGAACTGAGACGCAAAAAAATATCACGACAAACAATTCCGCTCGTAGAAGAATTAGCGATAGTAAGACTTTTATCGAGAGGCGAGTTTATGTGTAGTGAATGATCCATTCTTCTGAAGACCCGTTTCCACACCTTGGTAAGAGTGTAGCCGTCCTCTCGATGGCTTTTTTTTGGTGTTTTCAATATTTCTATAGCTATTAAGGTATGGTTTATGGCTTCCCTAGAATCATACGAGAAGCAATAGAATCTAGGAAAGCTATTGATCATACGAGAAGCTATATAAATAGCGAAAACGCCAAAAAAAATATCAATCGAGAGGACGGCTACAATGCCTGACGGAGTAGATATGTAACTCGGACCAAAAACTGCGGTCTCTTTAACGAACAAATGGTTTAGTGGACTTATTGAAGTAGACTATATTTTAAAGACTTGAATTCTTCTAAAAGTCCTTTTAAGGCTTGTAGCCCTTATTTTATCATTTTGACGTAATTGCATGAAATTCACAGTGACAAAATCAAAAATCATTCGCCGAGACTGGGATCTCTGAATGAATTTTTCATAATGACATT